>QTSX02002193.1:0-395379 GCA_014839935.2 Entomophthora muscae
AGTTGCCCGCAAAAGTGATTCAAACTTTGGACCAAGGATTTGATAATCTTGCATTTTTATGTTCAGGTTCTGAATTTACAGTACTAAAATTTTAATATTAAATATTTCAATATTAAATAATTCACAATTAAATAAAAATATTTAAACTTTAATATATAAATTTTAAGATTTATAATTTTACTTTTAATATTTTAAGATTTATAATTATCATTTTACTTTTAATATTTTAAGATTGTTTTAAACTTCAATAGTTAAATTATAATAGTAATATATCTAAATATATTACAAGATATTAGTTATAGTTGCAACCACGCCAAATAATAAAAACTAAGTTAAAAATGTTTTTATTTACTAGCTTGTCAAGTATGGATTCATTTATTACATAGACAAACAATGAGAATTGAATTTATCCGCATCATGCGGCCCGCTCCACTATTGTTCTAAACAAGTGATTGTTTAGAACTCAAATTAACTTCCCTTGTAATATAATTTGATAAATATATTTGATATGCTTGATCCGCGTCTTAAGTACTAATTAGTAAGCAAAACATGAAAATCATTGGTTTCCGTGTCGTGTGGCTATAGTGGCACTGAAAAAATAATTATCAGGTGATGTCTCACAAGATCAAATCTGTGGCTTTTAAAAAATTCATTGTACTAAAAAGGGTTCAAATTTATTAAAATAAAATTATTCTACTTCTATCTTTTTAAATTTATTTGTTAGTGCAACAGTCAATACAATATTCAGTGCATTATAATAAAAATATGTGTCCTCATATCTAGTATAATTAATTTTACTTATCTTTTATATGTATTCTTATATATCTATAATACAATCAAACATCACGTCATTATAAATAAATAATAATTTTTGAGCCCTAATAAAAACAAAATAAAAATAAAAACAAATAAAACCCAGAGCGTCCATTTATCTGATTGGCTTGGAGGCAAGGGCTTTAAGGAGGAAGGATTCTAAGTGCTTGTAAAAAGCTGCCACCACATCAGATGGCATCTCAAATGAATGACCTCAAGAATGTTGAAAAGATTTTGGTGTTCTGAGGGAGGCCTTGTTTCACCTTATTCTTGATTCAACCAAACACCTCCTCAATTGGATTCAGGAATGAGGAATATGGCGGGAGGAAGAGAAGTCTCATTGGACAATTAGCAAGGTGGTGGTTGGCAGAATGGCTATTCTTGTCAATGGGTGGAAAATTGGGCACAACCAAATCCACCTTGTGGAGCCCAACATTATTCAACACAACAATGTTGATTGTGCCTCTGTAATTAATCTGGAGGTATTCCTTTACAGCTACAAGAAAATCAAGGAATGTCCCGCTATTATGGGAACCTTTGATCATCTGGTATTGATCCAACCTGCGAGGACCAAGAAGCGCTACCATTGAATAGGTCTGGGAACAGACAGCTGAACAATGGGCTACACCGTCCTTGGACCCCTTCTTGACCCACCCATGCCCAGACCTGAGTGGGGAGGAAAACAACAATTTGTCAATATAGAAGAACTGTACATTACCAGTCTCCTTTAATGCCAGATATGTCTTAGCATAAATGCATCAATCCTTGATTGTTTTTTTGCTGTTCTTATTGTGCAGAGAAACTTTGAGTACCTTCCATGAGAGGCCAAAATTATCCATTGCTTTGTAGACAAGAGTTTTAGAAACAGAAAACCTGAACTCTGTGGCCTACATTTATTGGACAGCAAGCATGTCCAGGTGGCAATTCTTGGTCACTCACTGTTTTATTGTGTCAATATGCACAGGCTGCAAGAGTTTGGGCTGCCACTTAGCCTTGGTGGATTCAGCAATTTTCCAGGTGATGTCATGCTTTTTGTTGATATTGCCAATATATCTGGCTGTGACACCAAAAAGGGACGCAATATCCCAAACTGCCATTCCCCTGTTCAAGCAGTTGAGGAGAGCTTCACGCTCATTATCTGTCAACTGGTGCTGGCCCTTGATAAGTACCGCGGCAACCTGGCTAGCAGGCTCAACACAGGGGATGATGACCTTTGTGTTGAAGGTGGGATCACGCTTGGTTGCAATGGAACCATCAATGGTGGCATACAATAAAGGTGCAGATGGCTCCTTAATTGTGGCCAATGGCTTATAGGTGATGTCATAGATGCAGGGGCAGGAAGTGGCAACTCTTGGATCAAGAGTGAGGGGCTGGGTGACAACTGGGTACACAGTGGAGGTGTAAGTAACCTCAGTGTTTCTGGTGACCCTGGTGTAGGAGACTTTGGTGACAGGCCTTGAGAGCGGCTTCTGTCTTGGATTCAGGCTGGTTGATTGGTCTTGGGATGCAGGAGGTGGTTGACTGGCTATTACATCTTGGGAGGCCTGTGTGTTGACATGACTCCCCTTGAGTTGGGTTCTGGGTCTGTTCTTGGACCCTCTGGGACGCCCTCGTGGACAGGCTGTCCCACAGGCTGGTGCAGGAGTGGGTTGGGGATGCAATTTTCTGTCCATAAAAATAAAATAAAAATGTATTTTAGATTAAATATGTATTTATTTTGATTTTTGGTTTTGTTATGAGTAGTTGTTTTCTCTTGATTTAGCCTTGAAAAGTAGCAGAGTTTCTATATTTGTGATTTGAAGTATATAATATTGTATCCTTTCCAGGTTTTGGTAATTTTACATTTCACTTAATTTCATGTCTAAACATGGTTGTTGAGTGTGGATTTTTCATTTGACTTTATCCAGAGTGGAGCTTCTTGATTTGGGTTGATTTGTCCTAGTGTGTGTACTGTGCATTCAATTTGGATTCCAGTTCCTGCAATTAATATCTGAGTTTACTAGTGGCATTCAAAAGTAATTTGAAATTTGGTTCTTGGACAAGACAATCCTGCAATTCCAAAAAACATAGTAAACTTAATGAAAATGGCTGATAATTTTGAACGCTTTAAATCTGATTCAAGTTAATTCATTTTGTCCATTGGAAATGTGCAGTTTGACATGAAATTTGCAAAGTGTCTACAAGTTACTGCATTTTAAAAAATTCAAATAAAAATATAACATAATCAATTTAATTAAAAAAGGCCATCCCGCAAAAGTGATTCAAAATTTGGACCAAGGATTTGACAATCCCACACTTTTACATTCAGGTTCTGAATTTACAGTACTAGTAGCTAAAATTGAAAAACCAAGTTTGAAGTGCCCAAATTGATGCAATTTAAAACACGGCTTAATTTAATTTGGCTTTTAAAATAGAATTTATTTACCCCTTTGAATAGAGGGACAAAATTAAAAGTGCAAAAAATTTCAATTTAATATTTGATATATCAAAATTAATTTTTTTAAAAAATTTAAAAAAATTTCTATATGTAAAAAAAGAAATCAAGAGCTAAAAAAGCTTTTTTAACTTTAGGCAAATTTTTATTTTGTTATGTTTAAATCTTAATATAAAAAATATTATAAGCTCTTTATTTTTAAAAAATAAAATTTGTCTCATAAAAATTTATTTAAAAATTTACATATTGTCAAGATTTTTGGATCTTGAGGAAGAAGAGATATATTTTTTATTAATTGCATTATGCATTTTGGGATAGGGAAATCTGTAAGAAGACAAATGTGCTTCCAATTAGTGTGGATGGGTGCTGCAACAGGTTGTGTTCCGTTGCTGCTTGAGCCAAGTGATATAAGAGTCCTGTGGTCTTTGGGACACGACACTGTCTTTGGTGGTTTGGCAGGATTCTGAAGTAACAATAATACACTCTTATTGTACTTGACACTACTACTATTTGGCTTAGTAGTAATGTTGATGACTGTTATTTTTCTCTGCTTTCCAAGTGATCTTGGAAGGACTTTTTATAGTATGCAGCTAGCGGTCAGACTGGCGTTTTGCTCTGGACAACTCTTACTATCTAGCCTATCATCCCCAAGCTACTAGTTTCACCCCCAGAGTTGGATCCCAAACCTGAATAAGATTTGGAATGAGGTAATATTATAGGCTGCTGATTTCTCATCTTCAGCCTAGATATCCCTTGACTTAGTTGCAATCAACTAAGTTGACATCCATAGCCCGGGCCCCGTCTTATTTTTGGTCTAGTGTGCAAGATTTACCCATACGGTCTTCCGTCTCACTTCTTGATGAAACAGGATGTTTGTATTTTCCCGCCTTTATTCTGTAGGGCGGGTTTGCATCTGTTCTTGGGGATTCCAGAATGCCTAGCATCTAATCATAGAAGCTTCTGGATTGGTCTGTGACCTGAGACCAGGGATGTCTCAGGTGTCTTCTGGATTTGAACTATAACAATCTTGATATAGTTTCTCTGTATTCCGGAATAGAAGTCTCAACCTGGCTGCGGCCTGTCTATTGTTAACCAATTAGCTTTAGTGATGGGAATATGGATCAGTAAACTCTGATAGATCAGGATTTCCTGACACATATAGTTTCTTAATGGGTGCAGAAATTGAAAAGTAGTCAAATCAAAATCCAAAAAGGTACCAAAAAACTAGGACCACTTAATATTAAATTTTTGGAAAAAATTAATATTTTATTCATTATGCTTTATTAAGTTCCTCAAATCAAAAGTGAGGAAATCAAAAATTGACTTTTTAGATTTAGTCAAACTTTTTATAAGCTTATAAAATTTTAAATAATCAATACAAACTTTTGAAATTCCTTATGTAGATTATTTAAGACCTGATATTTAATATATAAAAAAGAAGTGAAGTTTTTTTGGCAGGTTTTATTTTATTGCAATATTAATAAATTGGTGTGTTTTGGAGGAAATTTCAAAAAATAAGAAATTAGTATAATATTGTATTATGTTTCCATATGTTATTTCAGGGGACAAAATCAAAGTGCACAAAACAAAGTGCAGAAATCAAAGTGCCTAAATCAAAGTGCAATAAGCTCTTGGTTTTTTTGAAGGTTTCTCTTTTGAATTTTCTCCTTTCCCACCTCTCCTTTCCACATCTAATTCTTCCTCTCATTCCTCCTCAAAATTTTTTAAAAGTTTTGTTGGCCCCTTGGCTGTGCCAGGGGCTAAAAAACTTTTAAAAATTTCTGCGTTGTCAAGAGGGTGGATTATATAAAATCTGATATCAAGTAAAAAAACTTAATTTTCTTTTATTTTCTTATCCTCAATTCTCTTCTTCTTTTCTCCTTTCTTACCCTCAATTATCTTTTACTATCCTCTTTCCATTATATCCCTTGATTATCTTCTATATCTTTTTACTATATATATTAGAGTGAAATAAGATGTATAAAATGTTTCTTTTTGATATAAAACTTTGAACTAACTATATCATTTTTAGTGGAAGTACAGTGTTTTTAACATAAAAATATCCAAGTCTTTGTTTAATGATATATAAGTGGCAGATTCTTGATATTGTTGAGGGTATGGATGTACAAGTATTCTGGCTATTGCCATCACACCTAACATCCAGTTATTGCCTGATTTGGTACCTTTCCAATATACCATTTGACATACCAAAAATGGCACCAAACCAATATCACATGACTGTCCAGGTATCCAGCAACTTGAACCCATCCAGCACATGACCAGCCCCTTGGTTTGATCCAACTAAATCCCCGCCACAGCTAAAGCTATATAAGTCTAAAGTATTATCCAATAAAATATACTTCTTCTCTTCCTACTTGAATATTTGAAGCTTCCCCAAAAAGACACTCCTTATCACTGGTAGCACTACAGTTTTTGACCACACCAATGAAAGAGAAAATGACTGAACAGAACTGTCCACTTTTGCCCACGTACTCAACCAGGCCACATCCCAGGATACCTGGAAAATGTACTTCTGCGCCCGCAATATTGATGAAGATATTCCTAGTGGATGCACCGTATTCAAAGATCTGGTCATGCCCAAAGCATGCGCCAAGATAATTCAATACAGTTGCTCTCTACAACCACAAACAAACGCATAAACACCTAACACAGGTGAAATTACCTACACCAAGTGCATTGGTATCAACAAGTTCTTTGGTAAAAACAAAGAAAACATCATCAACTGGCTAGACCACATAGCCGCCAAACTCCATGCCAGCCGCATCCCCCACAAAAAATGGGTCCAGGAATCCAGCAAGCGCCTATACAAAGCCGCAGCTAACTGGTTTGCCACCTGGGTTGACTCACAAACCAGCAACTAGCTTGACAACTTGGAAGAGTTCAAAGCAGACATCACCCATATTTTTGTGTTGCTGAATCTCTCCAAGTCATTGTAATACAGCTCAGTGATCTTCCTCAGAAGACCACTATTGCAGCTTACGCCAATGAATTCAAGGAAATACACCGTAAAATTCAAAACCCAGTATAAGCTGATAAAGTACACACCAGAGCATCATTCATCAACAGAATAAAGCCCTCTGCTGCTGCCCTCATCCACCCAGAAGCAAATACCTCCATGTCTCGCTCATTGCTGAAGCCAAGCAGGCTGAAAAATGCGCCAACATGGAATATGCTGCACACAACAACAACCACTCCTCAAACGGCAATGGCAGAGAAAACGCCAATGGCAATAAACTTCAGAACATCAATCATAGCAACAACAACTCCAACTGCAACAATGGCAATTGCAGCTAAAGTGCAAACTGCTCCCAACCCAAAAAAGAGGACACTGTCAAAGTAAACAATGCTGAAATAGCAACCTGCTATGAATCTGACCCCACATTCTCTGACCTCAAAGGTCTCAAAACAGAGGAACAGGGAAAAGAGGAGGGGGAACAGGCTTAAGTGCCCCTGTCTCCCCCCAACTTGACAAGAAACTGTACTAAGGCACAAACATTGCTGCTTGCATCCCACATGTCCCTTAATCCTCCATTTTTATGAATGTAAAAATTAAAGATCACTCACAACTTCTTGTCTATCCATGCATTTTATCAAATCTCATACACGTAAAATTTTATTTGACTCTGGCTCACAACACACTATGGTTATCAAACCTTTTGTAACCAAGTACAAAATACCAGTTGTCAAATCCAACTTCAAATACACTAGAATGGCAGATAAGTCAAAAGTTCTGCTTGAAAGCAAAACAACGCCCTTCAGAATTGACCTCCAAGGCATACAAATGTCCATCAAAGGACTTGTCATGAACAACATAAACTACGACATTGTAGCAGGCATGGACTGGTTCACCCAAGTAAATCCCAGCATATGTTGGAAAACAAAAACCATGACCATCAAACGCAACAGAGTCAATTTTAACATTCTCAAAGAACCCAACAACCTCATTCTAAGAGACACAATATTTGCCCAAGTCATAAATCAAGATGACTCTGAACACTTAAACAAAGACAGTACCCTCCACATAATGAGGTAATTCAAATTTAAAAATATACAAACACAAAATATCCAATGCCCAGAACTTGCGGCACTACTAAATGAATACGCTCATGTATTCAAGGAAGAACTCACAGAGTTATCCCCCAAACAAGAGGTCAAACATGGCATTGACTTATGCAAAGCCATGCACAAACCTGCACCCCTCTACAGACTCTCTCCCATGGAGACCCAAAAACTTAAAGCCCACATTGAGGACAATCTAGCCAGAGGATTCATCCGTCCGTCTGAATCCCCGTGGGGGCAGCGGTTTTCTTAGTAAAGAAGAAAGAAGGATCTCTTTGCTTAGTTACTGACTACAGATCACTAAACGTAAGTACAATAAAAAATAAATACCCACTTACCCTCATAGAAGACCTATTTGCAAGGCTCTCCAGAGCAAAAAATTTCTCAAAAATTGACCTCTCATCTGGTTATAACCAAGTTGAAGTTAAAGAGAAAGACATACCAAAGACCGTGTTCCGCATGCAATTTGGCTTGTTTGAATGTAAAGTAATGAATTTTGGGATGACAAACACTCCTGCAACGTTTTTCACCATAATGAACCAAGCACTAAACACTCTCTCAAATACATTATGCTACCTCAACAATATCATCATATTCTCAAAAGAAAAAAGGAATACCTCACCATGTCTGCAAGACACTTGATCAACTTGCAAAGCACAAGCTATACGCTAAGCCTAGTAAGTGCCAATTTATGGAAAAGGAACTCCTGTTCTTGGGCCACATTGTCTCTGACGGTGGCATCAAAGCAACCCCAGATAATATAAAAGCCATAAATAACATACAACACCCCATCTCCATGAAACAAGTAAGATGCTTTCTCGGTATGGTAGTTTATCTAAGGAAATACATCAAAGACTGCGGAAAGCTCACCACACCAATCAATGACCTAACCAAAGGTAATACCAAAAAGAAATTCATCTGGACTCCAGAATGCAACAAGAATTTCCAGCTATTAAAACAAGCTTTGATTGAAGCACCAATCTTACAATGCTCTAATAACAACAGGTGCTATGAGCTTGAGTCAGACACTAGTGACACAGCCATTGATGCAGTCCTATGCATCTGCCAGCCAGGGCAGCAAGATTTCCTGCCAGTATGTTACAAAGGCAGAAAGCTAACAAACACTGAGCAAAGGTACCCAATACACAATAAAGAATCGCTAGCAATATATCACTCATGCAAGAAATGGAGATGTTACTTCAAAGGACACCTAAACGTCCGAGTGCTAACTGACCACAAATCCTTAATCTATTTCAAAACTCAGAACACACTTGCATAGCGCCAAGCCAAATAGATGTCCTTGCTGGAACAGCTTAACCTGGACATCCAATACAAAAAGGGGGCAGAGCTGGTCACGGCCAATGCTCTTGCTAGGCTATGCCAGCCAAGAGAGGATCACCCTGACCACCTGGACCCTGACTGGCCCAACCTATACAACACTGAGTACAAGACAAAAGGAAATGATCCCTCCACACACCAACTAACCCATTATGCACTAGTAAGTAATGAAAAAAATTTCCACATATCAAATGGCACAGTATATCAAATCATCAAGGATAAACACATTCCATACATTCCACTCGCACAAAGAGTTGACACTATACTAAGACACCACCGTCTGCTAGGACACACAAAGGCTAACAACCTATATCTCACATTAAAAGGGATAGTATGGTGGCCCAACCTGAAGCAAGACTTAATAAATGTTCTAAAGAAGTGCACAGTGTGTGAAAAATATGCCAGCACCAAGGTGCCACAGTCAACAGTCAACCCAGTACCTGACCCCAAATCATTTAAGGTTTGGGGACTGGACGTAGTGGGACCCTTCCCGGAAACCAAAACAAGTCAAATTTTCCTAATTGTAGACATCAACTTTGCCACATGTTGGCCCATCTGCTGGGCAACAAAAGATCACAAGGCAGAAACAATAAATCAAATTCATCAATAAAGCAATCATAGCAGACTACGGCACTCCAGACTACATCATAACATATAGAGCAAAAGAGCCAACAGGCCACATAGTTAACAACAATCTAAAAAAAAGAACATAAAACACTCCACAACCTCTCCCTACAGGCCAACAGCAGAGTTGAACACCTAAATTGAAGCCTTATCAGAACCCTGGAGAAAATAATGGATGACAAAGCCAAAGACACATGGCCACTCTATGTGAAACATGCATTACTAGTATCCTGGGCTTGTACCAATCAAGGGACAGGCTACTCACTATTTGAACTAACATACGGGTACAAGCCAGAAATAGTCACCCACAATAATCAACCATATGTGAAGATCCCCCTGGGGAAACCTCCCACAGTAGAACAGAAACCAGCTCTACAACACATACCCCTCAAAGCCAAACTGGCAGAAACAAAAAAGACTCAAAGCCCAAAAGGTAACCTCAACAGAGGACCCACTTCCCATCAACCCCCCGCCTGGGTCCTAGCTGGGAACAGAAAGAAGCTAGACTCAGTACACAGAGGACCAGGAAGAATCATCAGATACTGACCAGACAGGAACACCTACCTGGCTAATTTCCAGGGTGCCAAAGAGCCCATCACCAAAAAGTATCACAGATCTTGCCTCCGCCCTAGCAAAGGGGAACACTCAACCCAGTTGGTGCCCACTAATAAACAACCCCAGGAACATCAGGCGGCAGCTGTCAAGACAAAGCCCCCTCCTGATGTACCCAAGTAACCCCTTAATAGAGGGGTGTGTCGAGGGTCTGAATGTACAAGTATTCCGGCTATTGCCATCACACCTAGCATCCAGTCATTGCCCAATTTGGTGCCTTTCCAATATACCATTTGACATACCAAAAATGGCACCAAACCAATATCACATGACTGTCCAGGTATCCAGCAACTTGAACCCATCCAGCACATGACCAGCCCCTTGGTTTGATCCAACTAAATCCCCGCCAAAGCTAATGCTATATAAGTCAAAAGTATTATCCAATAAAATATACTTCTTCTCTTCCTACTTTTATATTTGAAGCTTCCCCAAAAGGCTCTCCTTATAAATATCTTTGAATACTGTGACTTATAAATAAGATATAAGACTTTATCTTTTATTGAGTATAAAATTGTATAGTGTCAAGTTTATAAGAAATTAATGTACTTTATATCATTTTAATGATAGACCCCTATAGCTTTTATCATTGAATAAGATCACTAATAAACCAAAAATAACTAAAATCATATGCTTGTATCTTGCAGGAAAATTCCTTTATTTTGCTTATACTGAAGTATTATTATAGCTTTACAAGCTGAAAATTTAATTTAATTTTTTTATTGAAACTATAGTTCATAAAGCAGTTTTTTTATTTAGTTTCATATTTTTTATTCATTGAATACATTCAAATATAAATTTTAGTCTAATTTTGCTTTTGAAACTAAAAAAACCTTTTTAAAAACAGCTAATCAAAGAATCTTTTTATTATCTAGCATATATTTTTTATTGCAGAAATGAATTTCTTAGATTCTCTTTAGTTTAGAATAGATTTAAATATTTAATTTTATATTATAAACTGTATTTTATTCTTCTGAAAATTAAACCCTGGAAAATCAATTTTAGCACTTTGATCTTTGATATTTTAAGTTTTTGCACTTTTTGGGTGTCCCCTTTTCAATTTTTGCACTGTTGACCTTAGGAACTTTGACCTAAGGAACTTGCCCAAGGAATCCCTGTTATACTGTAAAATATTTGGGCCGGGATAATGAAAAAGAAACATGAATTTTCTGGACTCTCTACAATAACTTGACAGAGGCTTTCAGAAGCAAGCATCCACTCTCTTCCTGCTTGTTTTATTATCATCTTTTCTCCCCAAGCAGTTAGCTTAGGAATTTTCAGAGTAATCAAATCTACTTTCTGGGCATTGTTCTGATTGATTGGGTTCAGCAGCTTTTTCTATAGACAGCTACCCCTCAGGTTATCCCAGGAATCATATGCTTGAACAGTGACAGAAAGGCTCTTTCTTAAAATCACCCAAAAGGCATAGGCAGAGAATCTCTTATACCCTTTTATTAGGAGTAAGATTGACCTAGATGAATTCTCTCCCAGCTAGTACCAGGACTTCAGTGCTTCTTCATCATTTTATCATCACAGGAGACAACAACTGTATTAAACCCCAATTAGCTTCCTAAAAGAGAAATTGTTATTAGGAATCCTTACTTTCTTAGGGAAACCCAGCTGTATTATCACCCTGGATGGTCTAGAAATGCTTATACTTTCTGAAAATAACCATTGCTGGATACTCTCTTTACCCATCTTAGACACCAATAGAGGGCTACCTACTGACATCCCAAAGCATAAAGTGCAAACTATATTTAAGAGAACTATTTATCTTTCTTAGGATTAGAACTCTCTTTAGTGTATCTTAACATATGCCCTTGCCTGCAAAAAAGCCACCCACATGAATTGTCACAGAGTGGCTTGATCCTACTAATGATTTAGGTACTAAATCAAGTTCTTTCTGTATTTGGATTATTAATGGCTCATGTTTCCTTGTTTGGAAAATTGAGGTGACTTCTGTGTTTGGCTGTTTATATCAGGATAAGCAAACTGAGGGGAAAGGGGTCTTTTGTATTAAGCTTTTCTGGGAGGTCAACCCTGAAGTTTTGATACCATACCAAGTTATTTTTATGTTGCAACTGAACCAATGAGAATTCAGTATTTGGATTGGGGAAGACAACAGTCCAATAAATAGGACAGGAATAATAATAAGGTGTTGTTTATTATAGAATACTGTGATTAATATAATATATGGGGAAAGCCACCAGGCCACAAGGGGGTGGCATGTTTCATGTAGGGTTTGGAGCCAAGGAATAACTTGTGCAGGATCAGCAGGCTGAATTGATAACACTCCTAATTAGGATATAGTTCCCACAGTTTGACATTGCAATCAGATTGGTTCATGTTTTTAGACGCGCCAAGGGGCAACTCATTGAGCACCCCCTGGGTATTGTAATATATGTTGGCAGGCAAGTCTTGGGCTTGGTTGCAACACCCCTCCTTGACCCCTGCTTGTTGTCAGACACCAGGATTGGAGTTTGCAGGAGATCTGGGAAGGTCCACACAAACAACTTTTGTGTGAGGATGGCGCAGCAGGGGCGCAAGCAATTGTGGTGAAGCTTTTTGGTGTTTTCTTAGGTGTCTTCAAGCTGATAGGTGTGATTGTCATAGATCAAAGCTATCTTGTAGGGCCCCAAGTGGTTGGGTTCTAATTTGGCCAAGTTGGTGTTTTGGGTGTACACAGGGTCACTTAAGGCGTATCTAGCCTTGAGGTGTCTTGTCCCCCCCTCAATTTCTTGTGTTTGATGTCTTGGGCCTTGGCGTGCCACTGGCTCAGAGAAGGGGTAGGCAACAAGGGGGGTTTTGCGGGAACTGTGGACCATAATTTCCCTTGTTCTACTCCTGCCAAACATTTGGGCGTCCCAAAGGCCAAGGTGCTTAGCTGAACCTGGTGCCCCTGTTGATTCTTGCTTTTAAGATGAGCAATGTGGTGGGCAGATGTTCAGTCCACACAGTATTAGGGTGTTCCTATGAGAGCTTGGCAATCAGTTGGACCAGCAAGCCATTAAATTGCTCTACTTGCCCATTGGCTTGCAGATGGTATGGGATTGTGACTATTTGTTGTATGGCATTCTTGGCACAGTACACCTTCATGACATGTCCAACAAGTTTGGGACCTCTGTCAGAAAAATTGTGCCTTTAATGCTATTTTGATATGGCCTTTGAATAACAATATGTGCAAATATTTGGTCAGTTTTGCTTTTGATTTTGGGAATTCCTCACCTTCTGCAAATGGATTTGGTTCAATATCCACTCTTTCCGGATTACCATACCTGCCCTTGACTGATCCTGGTATGACCTCATCCTAATGTGATCTCTTCTGTCACTCTGTCTACCTAATGAGTGATCATCAACCCTTGTCTACTATTTAAGTATAACCATTTCTCCTAATAAAGACAAGTTTATCCACATTTGTGTTGGCTTTAGTATTCTTCAAGCTTTTTCCTTTCCTTTTTGCCAAAAGTATTTTCTCATCTTGTATTGCAGGAAATTAAGGTATGTGCCCTTAATTTTGCCCTGAAGGCTAACCCAAGGCTAGCTTCAAACCTCAAATCTTTTTTATAAAGATTTCCCACCGTGTCCTCCTGGATGTTGTCCCCAGGAGCCAAACACAACAAAATGGTGCTCACTACAGGGGCTGCAAGCCCCTTGGTTACCCCGTTCCCATGTGCATTCTCTGGTCCTTCTCCCTTTGTTTCTGAAGTACCCAAGCAACCTAAAGTTTCTAGTTCTCCTCTAGAAGAAGACATCACAAATGCCCCCTCAACTCCCATGGTACTGGTGCTGTCTCCTGGGCCCATGTGGGCCCCCTTCTAGATTTCTCTCTCAACTACAAGCAAGCTTGTACTGCTGCCCGCTCCCTACTCCATTCTGGCACTGTGGCAATGCATACTATTCCTGGTCTCTGTCCCGGGTTGCTTCTGAAGACCTGTACTCCTTCCTCTTGGACTTTGGTCTCCCCCCTGCGTTGATGGAGTCTATGGATACTATTGGCGTGTTAGTCAACCAGTTTATCCAACCCGCCCTGATTCACCATCAACTTGCACTAGGATCCCAGAATCAACTATTAAATGCTGTAGCCACTGCTGCCTCAAACAACCATGCTCAAAATATGGCATATCAAGAATAGTCACATAGTCTCTTTGCGTGTATTTTGGATAACCAGCGTGACTTGCTGGCCTCCCAGATATACCTAAACTCTTCACTGAATTCCCTTTGTTCCTCACTCCTTGGGTATATCAAGGATTGACTGTTCAAATTGGATGAGCATCCAGCAATGTGGTGTGGTCAAATTGAGGCGCTATTCTAAAGCATGTCAGGATTTTGATTCTCTGGTTACCAAACTCAACTAATTTTGGGAGCATATTAATTCTTAGCTCAAGCTGGTTGGAAAGCATGTTGATAACTGTGGCCGCCACCTACAACACCAATACAGAATGAATAAGACTTCATTAGGCAACACTCTGTATCAAGTACAAAATTACGTGGATGATAGAGTAGTATCCATTGAGGTGACCCCTCCCGCTCCTCCTGTTGAGGTCCCGTCTGACTTTGAAGCCCAGGTATGGGAAGCTATAGCTGAGCTCAAAGCTACTAATTGACGTCAATCTTCTGTTCAGAACCCCTCTCCAGTAGAGCCTATACTAAATCCTTGCATTGCTTTGCTCATCAACCAAGTAGCTACCTTGCGAGGAGAAATTAAGTATTTGAGACAACGCCTCTCTGATTCTGAAGGCTTGTCATCTGAATCTGAATCTGAAGAGGAAGGTGAAGTTGCTAATACTCCAGCTCATGGAAACCATTGTTGTTTCCCTGGCTTGGAAGGCAACCCCGGGTCAACTGTGCTCTTGCCTTAGATCAGCTAGCAGAAGTAACAAATGATGTTGCTGATAGGCAGGACGCACTGGAACAAGAAGTATAAAACCTCTCTCACTTGACCAAGACAATTAATGGACAGGTTATCCCTTTGGCTGCTCAGAAAACTTCCCTGACTACCTATCTCAATGGGATCACTGGCATCCTATTGGTGCAACAGATTAATATTGATGAATTTGGAGCTGCTGCCGCTACCGCTAGATATATCAGTGGGCAAAACAGCTCTACTTTGAACACCCTAGAGGAGAGCCTTTGACTTCTCTGGGCTAGACAACCTACTGCTGAATCTGAGTTTGAGGGCAGCTCCCACATTAAAATCCTCAACCCAGGTGACAACAGCCAATCCACGGCATTGTCCATTGACCCCAATTATAAGCCTTCATTAAAGCAGATATTTGACCCTAAAACCTCTACCATTGCTGCCTTTCTGACAATTTATAAGACTGCAATGTGTAGGGCCACCAACAAACTTACAAAATAGCATATTCTTACCTGTCTACATCCCACGTGTCAAGAAGTTGTTGTCCCTCAACTCCCTTCTATTGTCACTTGGGAGGACATAAAACACCTTTTGATTGAGGAATTCTGAGAGGATCTCAGCTTGGAGGCCAATAAAGATGCATTTATGCACATCAACTTTAAGCCCAAGGGGACCCTGGCTGAATTTGCTGATTGTTCCTACATTGAAGGGCAACAATTAA
Source organism: Entomophthora muscae (assembly GCA_014839935.2). Classification (NCBI taxonomy): domain Eukaryota; kingdom Fungi; phylum Entomophthoromycota; class Entomophthoromycetes; order Entomophthorales; family Entomophthoraceae; genus Entomophthora; species Entomophthora muscae. The sequence continues at coordinate 15,478 of QTSX02002193.1, forward strand.
TCACCAGTTGTCAGTTAACTCCCTGGGAAGCTTACACAGCATGTTCAAACGCTTTAAAGGTGAATTAACTCCTATGTCTGCACTTTAAGGCCCATAAAGCTTCCCTTACTTCAATGAAGAGTATCAAGACCCTCTTGCAAGACATGCACTTGACCCATGGGGGTACCGTGGTACGCAAAAATAAGGCCGAAAATGCTGGAACCACCTCCTGTACTCTGTGCATTATGACTCTAGGATCAAGTGGGCATTCTAAAAGACAAGGGTGTCATAAGTGTGGTCAAATAGGGCATCACTTGTGTACCTGCACCAACCCTCAGGTAGAAGGTTGCAACCCAAAGGAGCAGGCAGGAAAAGATAGGTCAGCTTAGAGGCAGAGACGCTCTCTGCTGACCAATCTCCTCTGTCTCCTCCTGATCCACCATCTGACGAGGAATCTTCCCCCTCAGCTGGTCAAACTATCCTTCACCTGTTCCACAATCTTTCCAGTGATTCTGAACCCAAAGATTATGACTGCAATGAGTTTGATAGTTATGGTTACTCTGTGCTGGCAGTCCTATAGACAGTTTCTTTCCTTTACAAGCTGGGTTCAGAGAAAACTACAACTACAACTTGCCCAACTTTGAGCAAAGATAAGGCCATATTGGCTCTTCCTTACTTAGCACAGGCCCATTTTCCCCCTGTCTTGGTAGATTCCTCTGAAGAGGCAATCTAACTAGCAGAGGCTCTCTTTCAGAATGTGACTGTATCTCTCCCCTTGCAGACTGTGTATAAGAAAATTCCTGCCTTACAATGCATGTTGGCCAAATGGAAGAAAGAATTGGAAGCTGCTCAGGACGTTCTAGCTGTCTTGCCCCCCTTTGGGAAAGATACTACCTTTGTGGAAGTATTGATCCAAAAGATTAAAATCAAGGCTATCCTGGACACAGGCTCTCCAGTCAATTTGGTATTGTCCAAGCTAATGAAGAAGCTTAAGCTGGCGCCCAACCTCAACTACACTCAATCATATGGCACAGCTGTCATGGCTCAAACCTGAGCCATTAGTGCCTACTCTGCTCTGCCAATGAGGTTTATGGAAGCTTCTTATTGTGTCCCCTGCTGTTGTCTTAGAAAACAAAAGCTACAACCTCTTGGTTGGTACTTAATTCCTCTTAGAATATAACAGGATTGTAAACTTACAAGATGGATACCTTTTGCTCTTAGGATATGAGGTTTTTGTTTTTTGAGGAACCTCCACACCTCCCAGGAAAATGTCTTAAAACTTGTGTTCTTGAGTATTCTATGGGTATTTTCTCTCTCAAGTATAGGACTCATTCTTCCAATATGTGATCCCCTCCTCCTTCCTGTCCTGCTGAGGAAGGTGTGCTTATTATTGCCCCTGCAGCTATCACCATTCTGCCTGGCTTGTAAGTGATAATAGACTCCCAGATATCCTATGACTTACCCAAAAAGTCATTTCTGGAGCTATATTTACCTGATTCCTTAAGCTATAGAAAGCCTAGGTTATACCCTGGGATTTTGGACTGGACTCATAAAGATCCTGTGCAGCTGTTATTGGCTAACCTGACTGCCCTACCTATGCAAGTGACTAAGGGCCAGGTTGCTGGGCATGGTTGCATGTTAGGTTCAGATCAAGTAGCGTCCCTATACCCCTTTGGAACGTTTAGTGATTTCAACTTGCCTGAAGGAGACCCTCAGGTTCTCTCCCTGTTCACTGCCGCAGACTTCCCTCAGCTGTTGCCTATTCAACAAAAAGATGTTATGGAACTACTAGACCAGTTTAAGGATATCTTTGCCTCTGGCCCCACCAACTATGGCCTAGCTAAGGAGGGTATCCACCAGATAGATACAGGTGATGCCCCGCCCTTTTGTGCCAAACCTTACTGCTGCAGCAGAGTGGAAGATGTCCAGGTCTCTAAGGAGCTTAAACAGCTCCTAGATGCTGGGCTCTTAGCTCCCTCTCAGAGCTCTTGGGCCTCCCCATTATTGATCCTAAAAAAGAAGGATGGAGGCCATCACATTGTGATGGATTACCACCACTTAAACTTGCTCACCAAAAAGGACTCTTACCCTTTGCCTAAAAATGATGATGCTCTCAGAAAATTAGGAGGATCAAAGTTTTTCTCAGCCATGGATCTAGCATCAGGATACTGGCAGGTTGACTTGTCTCCTGAAGATAGAGAAAAGGCTGCGCTCATCACTTCAGAAGGTCTTTACAAACCCACTTGAATGCCCCAAGGACTCTGCAATGCCCCGGCTACGTTTCAACGGGCTATGGACTTCATCCTACAAGATTTGAAGCTCTCCTGCGTCCTCATATACCTTGAAAATATTAATGTGCTCAGCTCCACCTTCACCAACCATTTGGACCATCTTAAAGCTGTCTTCATCAAAATTTGGGTGGAAGACCTGAAACTTAAATCCTCTAAATGCTCCTTCTTCAAGGAAAAACTTGAATTCTTGGGCCATGAGGGCACCCAAACCAGAATACACCCTATGAATAATAAGGTGGAAGCCATTGACAAGATGCTGCCTCCTAAAAATCTATGGGAGGTCCAAGTATTTCTTAGTATGATGGGGTACTATCAACAATTAATCCCTGATTTTGCTGAACTAAGCAAACCCCTTTTCCAGCTCCTTTGCAACGTCCCCTTTGAGTGGACTGATAGCCAACAGCAATCCTTTGAAGCACTGAAAGACAAACTCAAAGAGGCTCCCATTCTAGTCTGCCCTGATTACAATAAGGAGTTCATCTTGTACACTGATGCTAGTAGAGTAGCTGTAGGTGCCATCCTAGCCCAGCTTGACAATGAAGGCGTTGACCAACCTGTGGCCTATTCTTCACGAGTCCTCAACAAACATGAGAAGAACTATATCTTCACTGAAAAAGAATGCCTAGCTGTTCTTCATGCAGTAAAACAGTTCCAGCACTATATTTAAGGGACTCACTTCACAGTAGTTACAGACCATTCATCTCTTAAGTGGCTGCAGCAATTAAAGGATCCCAAAGTTTGACTAGCCTTCTGGGCCTTATTCCTGCAAGGATATGATTTCACCATAGTACATTGTCCTGGTGTGCAACATCAGAATGCTGATATTTTTTTTAGGATGCCAATATTAGCTATCTATCCTGCTGACGCCAATTGCCTATACAAGTTGATAGGGTATCTTGACTCCTGGACCACTGAGCCAGAGGACATTTGCTTGGCATTGCAAGCCCTATCAAAGGATACTATGATTCAAGATAGACAACTCTTCAAGAAAATTAACAACGTTTATCTACCCTACGTCTGTCCCAGCATGAGGGTGGCCATCATTCTCCAAGCCCACATTGATACTGGACATGGAGGTACAGCAAAAACTCATGACAGGTTGTGCAAGAACTTCTACTGGGAAAATATGCGCCTCCTAATCCCTGATGTCCTCACCTCCTGTCATTCTTGTCAGCTCCAACAACCCCAACCTTCCCAACATCAGTTCAAACTCATCCCTCTTAAGCATGCCTTCCCCACTGTGAGTATTGATGCTGTCAGGCCTCTCCCTTGTTCTAGGTCTGGGTGTCAATTCATCTTGGTGGCCGTAGATAATTTTAGTAAATGGTTAAAAGCCAGAGCAACCAAGGATATAACTTCCAAGACAACTGCTAACTTCTTGTTGCAAGATATCTTCTACTGTCATGGTTGCCCTCAAGTCCTGCTTTCTGACAACAGCACCAACTTTAATGCTTGCCTCATCACCTCTATTGTAGAGGCTATGAGTACCCACCAATCTTTCTCTGTGCTGTATAACCCATCAACCAATGGAACTTTTGAACAAGCAAATTCCACCCTTGTGTCCATCATGAGGAATCTTACCCTCTCTGATGCCGCTAACTGGGATATGTTCCTCCCTGCTGTTCTCTTTGTGTATAGACTCAGCAGACATCAAGTGACTGGCCAGTCCCCCTTTGCCATGCTGTATGGACAGGAAGCATCCACCCCCTCAATCTTGGGACCCCTGATGATTGAAGTTGACGCCTCTGCCAATCCTGAAGCTCATGTCAAAGACTTGACTAATCAGATCATTGACATCTAAGCTACAGCCTATTCTAATGCTTATAAAGTCAAAGCTTTAGAACTCTTGCCCTCCAATGCTTCCAGAGCCCCCCTCCCTGAGTACCAAGTTGGTAACCTAGTCCTCCATTATAAAAATTGTACTGGAGACCGTGCCCATAAGCTAGACTCCCTCTGGGTTGGGCCTTGTGAAGTCACCTACAAGAAGGGTGTCAAGTATACCGTGAAGCTGCTGTCTTCCTGATGTCCTTTGCTCAAGTTCACTCTAAATTTCTTTGCAAATATCAACTCCCTGTGTCTAATCTTGAGGGGGAAGATGTCAGAAATTGTGTCATTAATGCTATTTTGATATGGCCTTCAAATAATTATATGTGCAAAAATTTGGTCATTTTTGCCTTTTATTTCAGGAATTCTTCACCTTCTGCAAATGGGGCTGGTTCAATCTCCACCCATTCTGGATTATCATACCTACCCTTGACTGATCCTGGTATGACTTCACCACAACCTGACACCCTCTGCCACTCTGTCTACCTAATGAGGGATCATTGACCCTTGTCTACTATTTAAGTAGAATCATTTCTCCTAATAAAGACAAGTTTATCCACATTTGCGTTGGCTTTAATATTCTTCAAGCTTTTCCCTTTCCTTTTGCCAAAAGGATTTTCTCATCTTGTATTACAGGAAATTAAGGTATGTGCCCTTAATTTTGCCCTGAAGGCTAACCCAAGGCTAGCTTCAAACCTCAAATCTTTTTTATAAAGATTTCCCGCCATGTTCTCCTGAATGTTGTCCCCAGGAGCCAAACACAACAACCCTTGTCTGTAACGAGGTGTTTGGTTTGTTCAAAACGGGCCACAATTTCCTTGCCAATGAAGCGGGCGATGGTAGTATGGTGTGGTGTGGTTACCTAAGCCACTGACCAACAGGTGAAGTAGTCAATGGCTGTGATGATGTACTTTTTCCCAAGTCTGTCTTCAGGGAGGGGCCCAACAACATCAAGGGCCTACTGTTCAAAGGATTCCATGGCCTTAATGGGCAGGACAGACTTGGGGGTGAAGGTTTAGATGTGTTTTTTCACACAACACGCATGTTTGAGGAGATCAAAGATGTCTTGGCACATACGCTGCCACCAAACCTTACATTTCATGATTTTGAAGAGGTTGTGTCCTCTGACATGGCCTAAGGTACAGTGGTAGCGCAGTATGGTGTCACCTTGCTGTGTGATGGGAATATAGGGCGTCTTTTCACCTGTCTCCACCCAGCAACAGATATTGCCAGCATTGGTGGTGAATTGACTTTAATTGTCCTTTAACTTGGAGATAGTTACCAAATTAAGGCCTTTGTAACAAGTAGCTTCAGGACAGAGGTAAAGCATTGACCAGTCTGGATCCAAGTCATTGTCCCTGGTAATGAACACTACATATATGCTAGAGAGGGCGTCAGCAGTGACAAGTTCCTTCCCAGGCTTGTATTTGATATGCAACTGGTAAGGGGATAGGCGCTCAACCCAGCCTGCCTGGTGGTGTGTCAAGTGGGACTAAATGCTGAAGTATTGAAGGGACTTATGGTCTTTCAAGACGTGTGGTGGAAAGGTGGCTCCTTACAGGTAACAGCACCACTTCTCAACGCAGTGTACAACTGCTGCCAACTCTTTGTAATGAATTGGGTAACATTGCTCTGAGTCAGTAAGTTTCCTGGACTCATACGCCACAGAGAGGACGCATTTGTTGGTTTCTACCTGTAGTACAACCACTATGGCCCTTTCAGAGGTGTCAGTCTCAAGTTTGTACTGGTGGTTTCATTTGGGAAACTGTAATAAAGGCGCAGTTGTAAGTCTTTGCTTCAACGTCTTGAAGTCTTGATCTCTGACAGGAATCCAATGGAAGCACTGTTTAGTGTTTAGGAGCTTGGTGAGAGGTGCAATTAGTTCTCTGCAATTGGGAATGAACTTGTGCACATAGGCAACCATGCCTAAGAAGGTACAAACCTGACCCACATTGGTGGGGGCAGCATTCTGGTGATTACCTTGATTTTGGCAGGGTTGGGCTTTATCCCTTGGGCAGAGATGGTGTGCCCAAGGAACAACAACTCTGACTTGAGAAACTCACATTTGGAGGGTTTAGCTTTTAGCTGATTTTTCCGAAGGGTATCAAGGACAGCATGGAGGTGTTGGAGGTGCGTAGTTTGATCTTGACTGAAGACAATAATGTTTCAAGGTACACAACCACACATTCCCCAATAAATTCCCTAAATACTTTGTTCATCAACATGGCAAAGGTGGAAGGAGTGTTGGTCATCCCAAAGTTTATGACCTGATACTCAAACAACCTGTAGTGTGTGCAGAAAGCAGTTTTTGCTTCATCCCCTGGTGCAATGCAAACCTGGTTGTACCCTGCGGTGAGATCAATCTTGCTAAAGATCTTTGCACCTGCGAGTGTGTCAAACAGGTTGTCATTCAATGGCAGGGGGTACTTATTCTTAACTGTCACCTCATTTAAGGCGCAGTAATCTGTGACTAGGCAAAGGGACTTGTCTTTTTTTGGCTACAAAGAAGACAGCAGCTCTGGTATGGAGAGAGTGAGGGACAAATGAAGCCCTTGTCAAGCGCGTCCACAAGGTGCTGGCAGAGGGTCTCATCTTCCTTTGGTGTAAGATAATATAAGGGACATGCTTTGGGTAACAACCCTTGAAGTTGTACAGCATTCTGAATATCTTGGGGATGAGGTAGTTGGTCCAGTGTTACACTGAAGACATCCTTATACTCCTTGAGGAGTGTGGCAAGCACTGGTGGAGGTGAGGTGGTCAAGGGAGGAACCGCAGATGGTTCAGCGCGGATAACTTTGACTGAGCATTGGTTAAAGTCTAGTTTCCCCCCTTGAAATCATACAAGCCTGTCTCCGTTATTCTGAAAGAACACAGTATCATGGAGTAACTTGCTCATTTTTCACAGGGTAAATCTGGAATCCCACACCATTTCTGTTGAGGGTGATAACAGATGTATCCCAGTTGATGTAGGGACAGTTGTGACAAATCCATTCAAGGCCAGAAATTACATTGTGGCTGAGACCTGCCATGATTGGCCCAGAGAGCTTAACCTGGATGTTCCCCTTTCTCACAGAGAAGGGTACCGTCTTATGGGTAATTGCCACTCTACAAGAGTCAGCTACTTGTACTTCCTTGAATCTGCTTGACACGTGGTCTAACTGTTGAGAATCAGCAAACGCCTGGTCAACCATGGTGTGATTGGCCCTGGTATCCACCAATAGTTTGTGGATATTCCCACAAAAACAAAAGGGATAAGCCAAGCAGGTTACTTTATTGAGAGAGTGTCTTGCTTGAAGTATGGATTGTCACTATGAACCTGAAAGACGTCAAGGGTTTTCAACTTTGTGTACACTGTAGTTGCAGGGATTTTTTTCAAGGAGGGATTGAGAGTGAGGGTCAAGTGGGGTTGTAGAACCTCTTGTGGCTACAACCTCCAGGCTTTTCCCTGGTCCTCAATTTTTGCTAGATGGAGTTCCCCCTTGCAGGGGTGTTTAATCCCATTTTCCTGCTGGCAGGGCTGGCAGCAACCTGCTTGGTTGTGGGCACTGCCAGGTGTTGCACGAGGTTGAGGTGGAGCATCATTTGTGCGGCAGAAGCCCATCAAAGCCTGGTTTTTGGCCTCCACAGTGGCTTTGTAACAGTCATCAATGGAGGTGCAGCAACCTACAGAGACCTACTTCCAGATATAGGGCTTTTTGCCCATTAACTATTAGGGTCAGAAGCATAGCATTTCTGTCGGGCACAGCTTTGGGGGTGGTGGCAAGGTATTCTGGAACAGAGCCAGTCTGCTTGATTGATAGAAGGGGAGTTCCCACCACAATAGGCGAGAAGGTTTTACTGTAGCAGGACTTCATGGCGTCCCTGAATGCTCCCCAGGTGACCTCTATTTCTTGGCTGGCCCAGTTGGTAAAGCACACAGCAGCAGGCCCCGTGAGGCGCCCAGACGCCGTGGCACCCACATGGGCTCATGTACTTGACAGATACAGAGGCGGGTTTTGGTGGAGTAAAGCCAAATGACAATTTCAGCCCCTTTGACCCCACCTGCAAAGGATTCCTGCTGAAGTTGAGCATGCGCTGTGAAAGGTCCAACTGAGGCAGAGTGACGCTGGCGTCACACTGTCCAAGGCGGAGACAATTATACACACTTTTAAGAACTAGCTGGTCTTGGTAGATAACGTACCTGTTGAGGATGTCCCCCTTGGGGATTGGCAGGAAGGTCTCTTGATGGGAAGTAGTCATACAGCCTGTACTCTGTCCTTTCTTTGGATGAATTTTTCTTTTAGGTAGGTTGTAAACCTACCTCTGCTATCACTGTTGTAACTGAACCAATGAGGATTCAGTATCTGAATTGAGGAAGACAACAGTCCAATAGAAAGGACAGGAATAATAATAATAAGGTATTGTTTATTGCTGAATAGTGTGATTAATATAAAATATGGGAAAGCCACTGGGCCACAAGGGGGTGGCATGGTGGCACGCTCCATGTAAAGATTGAAGCCAAGGAATAACTTGTTCTGGATCAGTAGGTTGGATTGGCAGCACTCCTAATTAGGAAGAAGTGCCCAGCAATTAAACATTGCTATTGGAATGGCTCATGTTGTTAGATATGTCAAGGGGCAACTCATTGAGCGCCCCCTGTGTATTATAAGATACATTGGCAGGCAAGTCTGGAAACTCGGTTGCAACACAAGCGTGGGGGGATGGTGTTTGAGGAGTTCTTTAAAGGCAGGGCAGGCTCCTCAGCGGTACAGGATGTCAGATAACTTTTCTTTGAGTTGGGTTCTAGTCTTCAGTTTGAGGAACTCATCAGTGTAAGCTTGCAGGGTGTGTGATTCTTGCTTAACATCCAGTAAACTGATGAGGGCATGGTGGCAGTTGTCTTGGTTATTGCCAGTAGCCATCAGTTTGTTTTCAAATTTGGAGTAATCCAAGAAGAATTCAACGTTCTCTGAGATGGCCTTCCCAAAACAGTCTAAGGCGTCACCAGAGAGCATGGAAGCTACTCCCAGGACTTTCTCAGTGTTGTTGCAGTATGAGTTTGTGTTGGCCTGGAAATGGAGGTAGAGGACTGGAATAGATCTTTGGGCTTCCTTCAAGGTGAGCTTCCCCATCTGTGGCATGTGCACCTTGATTGTAGACTGGTTGACTATAACATTCTGGACTTGAAAATTCAGGGTCTTAGTCTTCTCAATGCCAAGCAAGGCGTCCTTTGGTTCTGTGCTGTATCAGTGTCAAATTGCTGATGCAATCAGGTTGATAACTAGCTTGTAGGCATAGTAAGCTGAAATCAATGAAAATAGCATACAAGATGCCCCAAGAGTTATCAACATCTTGGGCCCAGGTTACCGTGGTTAAGGTAGATTACCACAATGTCAGGAAACCAGCCTGTGGGGGCTTCCTGTGAACTTGCAGATGGACGGCCTTGGGTCCTGCAGGCAGGGCCCACCATAAGATTGGCGCTAAAATTACAATATAAGATATCAATTTGCCCAGAAGGGCCCAGGGTCCGCTTGTGGGTACCATTGAATCAATCAGGCCAGTGAGAGTAATATACATAAACCCAAATATCTGATTGGAGTTAGATTCATTGGCTGTAATGGATTCCTATGGGCAGTTGGGCTTCAGGGTGAGAGCCGGAGTCATTGGAACTAAATAGGCTGGCAAGTAGTTGTACTTGTTGCGGAATAGAAGAGGAGGTATGGTGAATTTGGTCCTTTCTCTGTAAATGGTCTCTGTTTGTCTGGTTCTAGCCTCTGGGTTGTGGATTAAGATTTCCTCTCGCAAGAACTACAAATATTTTGGGTTTGGTGGATATTCTGTGAAATGTACTGGGCCAAAGGGAGCTCCTAGTGTACAATATAGTTTGGGCAGCTGGTCCGCGGTTTCTTGGGGTGAATAGATAGGAGGTACAGAACCGCAGGAGTTGGTCTGCAAATGAAATAGAGCTAAAATTAAATATGGATGACTTGGTTGAACCAAAGGTTCATGGCACTTTATTGCAATAATGGCAATGGGTAACTTCATGGTGGCCCAGGGTATAAGTATACCCATCTGCCATGGAGAACTTTTACAAATTCCTTTAGGCCTGGTGCTACCGTCTACCAGGTTTTTAAAGCCCTTGGTGGTATCCATTGTCAGAGTTTTTTATTGGCTGGTTAAAACTGAGAAAGCTCAAATTTACCTTTCAGTTCATGGGATTTGTCATCTTTGGATGGCCTGCATTCCACAGGAAGTTTCTTTGCTTCCCCTGCCGTGGTGGCCCAAGTTATTTTAGGATCCTTGGCTTGGCCTGCGCTCTCATTGGTTGGGTTAACAGGAACCTTTGGTGTGGGAGGCCCCAATGTAAGTAATTTCTGTTCATCAAGCCTAACGAGATTCTCCTAAGTTAAATCCCACTCTGGTTCAAGCCTGAAAATCTGCGGGCTGGCGGCCCGCAGGGTATTGGGGTTTGAATCCCAAAGTTTAGGTTTTCCTATGAGTATAGTCAACAGGAGTTTATCATTTGTGACAGGCAGGGGAATTTCTACCAGGGGAAAGAAGGCACAGACAGAAGAACTTTCTTAAAGGAGGAGAGTGGAAAGGTACAGTAGAAAGAGCTGCACAAGAGAACAACTGGTTCACACGCCTTGCCTAATAGAGGCAAGTGGCAATATCTATGTTGTCCTATTTATCACCTCAGAAGTAAAGCCTGCACCTGATGCACATTCCAAAGGCGCTTTGAACACCTGTTTTATACACATTTTTAATGTAGTTAATCTTGTCAAAAATAGGTTGAGATAAAACAATTGCACAATTGTTTCATTGATTGACCCCTAAGTGGGTGTCTTATTGTCTAATACATTTAGGATCTGCAACACCCCCTTCTACCCCCAAGAAGCTGAAGACCCCCAGGTCTGTGGTGCTAGACTTTGAGAAGTCTTAGCTTGGGGTCTTCAATGAGGTCTTTAGGGGTTGAGTCCCAAGGAGGATTCTTTCACCTCTGTCAGGATATTTATAGGAGGGTCTGGACTTTTAAGCATCTCTACAGGGAGATCCACCAAGGTACTGCTGTTATAGCCAGAACCAAGTTTACAGGACGTGTTAATTGGGCCTTGCTCAATCCAGCTGATTTAAGAAAGGGATCTAAGCTGCTCTATAATGATATATATGCTTTCAAGTATGATCCTATATGCTAGGAGTATGTGAACTACTTTGGAAAGCAATGGGCTTATGGAGGAGTGGATTCCACAGGTGATAAGGCTGATAACAAAATCATATTTAGCTTCAAGAACCATATGCTTAAAGAGAGCTGATGATACCTTATGCCCCTGAGGACTGATGGATGAGTTTTTAACTGATTTATGGGGATAGACCCTCATTTTAAGGTACTTTGAGGTCATGAAAGGCAAGCAGGGTACTGCTGAGAAGCAAGAAGATGGAATTTAGTGGGGTGAGACTACATTAACCAGGAAAGATGAGTGTGAGATGAGGAAGATGAGTCTCTATAAGTTCTTTGTCTCTGAATATGCTGCAGAAACATTGGAAAGGAATATTGAAAAAATGTCCAAGGCTATGGGGTTATCCATGAAGAAATTGACTATCTGTTGGTTATTTTCTGTGATGTATCCTCTAGTTTAAAGGTGTTTTTATGTTCAATTTTCAAAGGATTGAAGATATGGGGCTGTAAATGTGTACTTTTCATGTATGTTAGAAATTTGGGTTTAAAAAGCAAGGTGTCAGGAATAACATTGTTGGGAGAATGGTGTTAGAAATAGGGTGGGTACCTTGGTTCCAGATGTTGTTGATAAGATGAAACAAAAACACTTTAATTACTAAATATATTTAACTGGATTTTAATTTAAGAACTTCTGCAACTTTACAATGCTACTACTTATAATTGATCTAGTTTTTGTTGTTGAAACAGCAGGCTTGACCTGCCAGCAAGGTTCCAAGTAAGCAGGTTTGTGACCTGCAATCCAATTATCCAGTCACTTGGAGCCAGACTAGGAAGTCAACTTGAATTTCAAAATCCAAAAACATGAACAAATGATGATCCCCTATGGTAGATACCTTGTTTTGGCGCTTGAATTATTACCAGGATCAAGCCACCCCCTTCATCATCCCACCATGTGATCAACGCTATCATGCTCCTGTTACCCACAATTCACAATGACTATATAATACCTATCTCTCAATAAAGAATATTATCTAGTTTCTAAATATTTTCCCCTTGTAACTCTGCTAAATTAGCAGAGTTACAACATTGGTAACACAGGTGGATTCTCCATCCTACCTTATCTTGTAAAATTATGTGTGTTGCCCGTACTTGCTGTGGCCAAAAAAATCCTTAAAAGAATCATGTCTGGCCTCCCAGCAGACTAGATACCTTACGCACCTGGTGCCAAGATACCTGATAAGTTTGTCCTCTACAAGAACATGGTGATACCACTCCCTGTATTCAATGCCCTGTCTGCCCAAGGGTTCTTCCAGACTCCCTCTGCCATGCCTTGTGCAACTGATGAAAATACCATGCCAGCCTACGTAGCCCAAAGACTTCAAAGTGCTGCCCTAGAATCCTTTGCTGGGGCCAACAATGACAACACCAATGCATGGATCCAATTGGCCCAAAGCAAACTGGCCCAAATGGAATGCCCACAACAATTCTGGATTGCAGAGATCTCCATCCAACTGGCTCATGACACTGGCACCTGGTGCAACAAGTGGCATGAAGAACACACAGAGAAGAATTGGGATACCTTCAAACAAGACTATGGCAAAATTTGTGCTTAAGGACACTGTGCTCATGATCATACATCAAGTAAAGAACTTAACCCAGACAGGCACCGTGAAGGAACTCACCCACGCCTACAAGGAACTCCAACTTCATGCACCCTCTTACATGGCCTTTGACACCCCAGCCACACACCTCATGTACTATGACACCCTCAAATTGCATGTAATGAGGCACATGAACCTGGACCAGGTGACCAACCTAAAGAGCCTGTACTCACAAGGCAGAGAAAGCGGAACAGACGTCCAACGCTCTGCACAAGGCACAAACTGGAAAATGAGAGAGACCCAAGGACTCCCACACAAGCAGGTGTTCCACTAAACCACCCCCTGGAAACAATGAGAACAACACCAATCATAAACCTGCAGGTTCAAATGGACATGGAAGTGGGAACAATGGCCAGTCAAATTGTACAAATTTCTGTGTCACTGCCACACAGGGCAATCAAGATGAGGGAAAAGCCCGGGGAGAGCATTAAGCAAGCTAAGCTCTCCCCGCACAACTCCTGACTCGCCCAATGATGAGTACCAACCCAAGGACGTGGACCAATGCCCAATGATCCAAGTACCCTCAGAAGACCTGGTACTGTACACCATTGCCAGACATCCCAATAAACTGATGTCCTATCCTTTCCGCTTTTGCAGTTACACAGGCTAAGCACTACTGGACTTGGGCGCAGATTGAACTTTAGTCAACAGCAGCTTTGTGAACAAATTCAAGATGACTACTAATCCTTTGCAGATTAAAAACGTGGTTTTAGCTAATGAACATCACATTGCCATGACAAGGGAAACCACCCCCTTCTCTGTCATGCTTGAGAACCTTCACTCTACCATCCAAGACCTTATCATTGACTTTCCAAATTTTGTCATTGTACTGGGTTTGGAGTGGCTGAGAAAGAACAACCCCCAGTAGACTGGGCAACCTCAGTATTGACCATCAAACGCAAGGGTGTCAACCACCAGATCTACCCTGACTCAGTGGATCAACTCCTATGCAACCACGTCTTTGTGCGCATCACAGAGACCCTGGATGAAAAGAAAACCATGAAGGCAATTGACTGGGACTCCTGCTAGTACAATATTATACACTTCAAGGATCACCAGGATACCTCCACGCCTCAGGATTGCAAAATTGTGGCCTGTCATCCAGAAATCTTCAAGGAAGCTCTACCCAGGTTGCCCCCAGAGAAACACATTCAACACTCCATCCAGCTCAAAGGAGCTGTACCTAAAGCACGTCTTATCTATAGGCTGACCCCAAACAAAGATAAAGCCCTACACACCTACCTCAAGGAAGTGTTGGAGAAAGGACTTATCTGCCCCTCACAGTCTCCCTTTGGGGCTGCTGTATTCTTTGTGGCAAAGAAGGACGGTACCTTACGTCTGGTCACAGACTACCACACCTTGAACAAAGTCACCATTAAGAATCATTACCCACTACCACTAATCAACAATCTCTTTGACGCCTTGGGAGGAGCCACAGTCTTCTCCAAGATTGATCTAACTGCAGGCTACAATCAGATTTGCATCAAGGAGGAAGACATCCCCAAGACAGACTTCTGCACTAAGTATGGCTCCTACAAATGTGTGGTACTTAACTTTGGCATGACCAATGCCCTGTCTACCTTTGTAACCTTCATGAACAAAGTTTTTGTGCCACACATAGGCAAGACACGCCCTCGTCTACCTGGACAATATCATCGTCTACAGCCCCTTGTTAGAACAGCATCACAAGGACCTGGAAGAAGTCTTTGCGACCCTGGTACGACACAAACTGTTGGCCAAACCCTCTAAATGCTTGTTCTTCTGGGAGCAACTACCCTTATTGGGACAGATAGTCTCAAAAGACAGCATCAAACCTCAACAGTCAGAAGATACAAGCCATCTGCAAAATGCCACCTCCCAAAGACAAATCAGAACTCCGCACTAACTTGGGAATGGTGGCCTATGTATGCAACGCTTCATACCCAACTGTGGTGTCTTGACTGCCCCCTTGTCTGCCATAACAGGCGCCAAGTCCAAGTTTGTATGGACCCCCCAATGTGACCTCTGTTTTAGATGCCTCAAGGAAAAGCTCACAACACCACCCATCTTACAATACCCTAAACAAGACAGGGAATACCAGATGGAAACAAACGCCTCAGATGCATTTCCATTGGGGGAGTGCTATGAATCAAAAAAAACAATGGTGACTTCCTGCCTGTAGCTTATAAATCGCAAAAACTGACAGATGGCAAGTGTCAATATCCTATACATGATAAAGACTTGTTGGCCATTGTACACTGCCTAGTCAAATGGCGCTGTTACCTAGAACAACAGGAAGAATTCACAGCACTAACCAATCACAAGTTGCTCATCTATTTCAATACACAAGCAAACCTGTCCCGCTGCCAAGCGCGGCTGGATGGAACTCTTAGAGAGATTTAATATGCTCATCCAATATAAGCCCATGGTCCAGAGCTCTGCCATGGCAGACGCCCTGTCCTGTCTGTATGTCTGTGCCTCTAGGGGAGAGAATGGGCTTGACCCAGACTGGCCTCTCTTAGTACTTCAAACAAAGGACAAAGGCTTCCCCGCTGGCACAACCAGACATCACCAGAGGAAACAGTCATCAAGAATCAAGCACCTATTTGTAGATGTGTATAGGACTCTTACACAGAAAAATGTCCAATGGGCAGGGCCCAGAGGCCCGGACAGAGCGGCCCTTAGAGGTGATAAACAGCACTGAAGCCCCACAAACACTTCCAGGAAAAATCCCCCCTTCACTAACAAATGGCCCAGGATGAGAGGCACACAAGCCCAAACCCGGATTATGCCTGTTAATGAACTGGGCCACCACCTACGGGAAATAGCACATTTGGAGTGTGACCGTTCAAGCGAATGGGAACAACATGGGAGCAAAAAAACGACAACCATGCGCAAAACAAAGGGTCATGATAGCAGCCAATGAGAGCTCACCCCGGCCAAACAACAAATACAGGAAAATTGCAAATCCACCCCAAATGATGCACAGTCTTTGGTGGCACAAAAGGCCATAGAATCATCATTAAGTATAAGTAGTGAGGGGAGAAGCCCTCCTCACTGTTGATATCAATAAAGCAAGTTATGCCTATAAATTATTATCTATTACAGGAATTGTCTATTTTGCCAAATTAATTATTCTCTTCATCTATTTTAATCCACTACCAATACAACTCATACCCATATCCCCTCCATACTCCTTTTCCTCCAAACTGCCCCCCCCTTACCTATACTCCATCCCCATCACATGGATCTACCACTAGTAATGAAGGATATACCAACTGCTCCTCCTCTCCCTGACCGCCTCCCCCAAACTTCAGCAAACTGGGGTTTGCTACATAACAGTATTGGGGCTGGCCGACCAAGTTGTGCCCCATACTGGGAGTTGGCGCCCCCTAGCCACTCTCTGAACTACCTGGCTGCATAGCGCCTATTGTGTACATGGCCTGTCAGGCCTGGCCTGCCTCCCCTGTGGGAGTCCAGTCAGACTCTAGTATGGGCGTGACAGGTGACCACCATCCCCTACGTTCCCACACATCAGCGAGTCGACAAAATCCTATGTTACCACAGAGACCTTGGGCACACAAAAAGTTGCAACCTCTACATGAATTCCTTAAGCACAAAGCATGATGGCCAACCCTATACCAAGACGTTCAGGAAGTGCTTAGACCAATGCAAAGTCTGCAATAAATGTTTTCAAGAAGCAAACCCCCACCAAAGTCAGTACTTCCTATTCAAACCCAACTACCCTTCAAAGTATGGGCTCTTAGACATTGTGGGTCCCATGCCAGGAAAGCACAACAACAAAAAATACATCATCACAGCCATCAATTTTGCCACACAAGGTGGCCAGTAGCCCAAGCATTTAAAACACACACCGGCAACAACGTCCAGCAATTCATTGGCAAAGAAATAATCAGCAAGTTCAGAAAGCCAGAACTCCTGATAACCAATAGAGGCAAAGAATTGACCTCTGAAGATACCAATGTATACCTCATCAAGAATGGGGTCAAGCACACCATGACAATACCTTATCACCATCAGGCCAATGGATGTGTGGAACAACTAAATGGCAGCCTCGTGCAAGCCTTGGCCAAACTCACCGCCGGGAGACCTGAGGACTGATATAAGCAGCTACCAACTGCACTACTTGTATGCCAGACTCATGTGAACAGATCCACTGGGAAAAGCCCTTTTGAGTTGGTATATGGCACACAGCCCAATATCATCCAAGCATTGTCAGGACCCAAGCTGGAAATTCCAAGCAAGGTTCCCCCCGCTCAGATCCCCAGGTCATAGAGGCCAATGGTGATCAAGCAGAAAGAGAAAACAAGTGTTTACAAAAGACATTTGTCCCCATCTAAAACAGACACAAGGTCAGTGACAAAGTTTGGGTCATGAACATTGACAAAAGTAAGCTACAACCCAAGAAAGTAGGCCCAGTGATCATCTTAAAGGTAAACAAAATCAACACTTACCTCATACAAGGACTCAGAAAATGTAAACAAGACAAGGTCCTTTACCATGATTGCCTGAGACCCTGCAAGACAAGACAGAGACAGTGTGAGACCGTCCTACCTGCCACAGAACAACAGTTAGTCCAGTATGGCGCCCGGGCTCCTGATAACCTCCCTGACAACCTGCCCCCAGAGGAGGTCGACCTTCAGTTGGGGGGTGTTGAAACAGCAGGCTCAACCTGCCAGCAAGGTTCCAAGCAAGCAGGTTTGTGACCTGCAATCCAATTATCCAGTCACTTGGAGCCATACTAGGAAGTCAACTTGAATTGCCAAATCTAACAACATGAACAGATGATGATCTCTTACAGTTGATACCTTGTTTTGACGCTTGACTCATTACCAGGATCAAGCCCTCCCCTCTAATCATCCCACCGTGTGATCAACACTATCATGTTCCTGTTATCCACAATTCACAATGACTATATAATACCTATCTCTCAATAAAGAATATTATCTAGTTTCTAAATATTTTCCCCTTGTAACTCTGCTAAAACAGCACAGTTATGACATTGTTTTCCTTACATTTTTTAATATTCATAGTTGATAGGTTTATCTTTTAGATTTTAAAGGGTTGATTATTTTTTATTTTTTAATTGGGGTTTAAATGATATCTTATATTTTTAATTGTTTTCTGTATCTAAGCTGTTGCTGTGTAGTGATATCAGCTGGTGGTATGGAGCCAAGCATTATTTTTAATCTAAGAGATAAATATTTTATCTTCTAAAGTAAAATTTCTAAAGTTTTAAAAATAACTATACGATTTTATCTTGAAGTTGGTTATTTTCTGCCTCGAAGCCTCCTACTATCATCCTTGGAGTTATATTAGGATGGAAATTTCTTTTTAAATCGCAAAGTCCTATTTTCCCGCGTGAAGCGTACTATTTCTCTCAAAGTGCCCCAGCACGCTTCAATAACCTGTAAGTTCATACGCCACTGATCGAAGGCCAATCAACCCATCTACAATCGCAAATTCTACAATTTAACCTTAGTCCCTGTAAACTCTAGCAGCCGACAGAGCCTCGAATTGAAAGGTCGCAGCAGTCTTGACCGAAGAGAATTTTCTACTCTAAAGTTTCAGCTTCCGGCACTCGTGTCAAAGAATGATCTTATAATTTAGTTTCAAGTGAAGCCGGTTTTTTTAAAGCGGCCCAGAGCCGGAAGTTAGCCGGGCTGAGCCAAAGTATCCAAAGCTCCAGCGAGGATCGAGGAATGGGGATCCGGTCACAGCATATTCGAGGCTGCCATCGCGTCGCCGGACGGAGAAGGATATCAATTTTCTTGAACCAGCTTATTATGTACCATGCCGATCCAAAACTCGGATCGAGTAGTGAAAATTACATGTGGCAATTATTAAGGTGGATGATTTGATATAGATTGAATTAAGGCTGGGGTTACTTAACAATAGGCTTATATAATTATACTATATATTATGGAGTGGCAGGGTTCGCTGCATATGATTGTTTTAAGAATTCTTCTGTGGGGATCGTGCTTTGGAAAGCAGCTTAGCTTAAAAGACCTCGACAAAAAGTATGGACAGTGTTACGGCATCAATATTCGCGAGTTGAGCATTGAAAGGGTGCATCGCCTGTACTCTGAAGAAAGGCTGAATCCAGCTGGGCTCGTGGAATGCTACTTGGCGCGCATCAAAGTCTTGGACCCATCCCTGAATTCGGTGCTGGAGATCAACCCTGACGCTATGGAGGAGGCTAAGCGGCTGAGATGGGATGATTCATGTTTGCCGCTTTATGGCATCCCCATCCTTGTCAAGGATAACTTTGCCACGTTAAACACAATGTCCACAGCCTCTGGCTCTCTTGCACTGTTGCATCAGTATCCCACCTCGGAGGCAACAGTAATCAAGCTGTTGAAGCGGGCAGGCGCCGTTATTCTAGGCAAGTCAAACATGTCTGAGTTTGCTGGGCTGCTCTCCATAAACGCAACGCGGGGATGGAGCACGCGAGGGAATCAAACCAACAATGTATATGTCTTGTCACGCTCGCCTGGCGGGTCGAGTTCGGGGTCTGCCGTTGCTGTTTCAGCTAACCTGTGCATGGTGGCCATTGGTACCGAAACTGACGGAAGCATCATCGGTCCTGCAGCATTAAACGGCATTGTAGGGATGAAGGCTGCGGTAGGAGCCATTCCTACCGACGGTATCATCCCCCTGGCCCCATCCCAGGATGCCGTTGGGATACTCGCTCGCTCCGTTGAAGATGCCTTTACAGTTTATGCCTGCTTAGACCCCAAAGAGCTACCCAACATTGCATCCTTGCGCAACAGACATGAATATTTTGCCAAGCGCTGGTCTCCTCCACCCTCCAAAGCCCGCGTTGGTATAGTCTCTAATGAAGACTACTTGGACGAAATTCCTGAAGCCAGCCAAGCCATACGCAAATTCATCAAAAGGGCCAACGTTAACCTGCAGTGGAACATCTCAATGAACATCAAACACATCAACCAGGACGACGGTAACCACCCATCAAACTCATCTAACATCTAGAACTTGCTGTCATCCTCCATGAATTCAAGCACAACATCAACAAGTACCTCCAAGAGAACACAGCAAACCTTGGCTCAAGAGAGCCCATCAAATCACTCAAAGAAATTATTGCCTTCTACAAACACAACCCCCACCTAGACATCAGCCACTATGGCATGCTCCTCCTTCAGAAAGCCGAAAGAACTGAAATTCCATCCAAGGAGTACCATAGGTTGATTGCAACGTACAGGGAGCCTGCCAGATATGCAATCCATGAAGCCCTTGACCTCAACAAGCTCCAGCTCCTCATCTACCCCACAGGACAGTACAAGGAGATTGTTTCTCTCACCTCCTTTGTCGGATACCCAATCATCACCATCCCAGTTGGAATTGCCAACAACTCCCTCCCATACGGCCTCACCATCCACGGCAAGCGGAATGATCATTTCAAAATTTTCAAGCTGGCCCTGGCCTTACAAAACAATGGCCCACCAGGAAGAGCACCACCCCAGTTCTTGGCTCAGTGAATCTCCACATCTCTTATTAGTAATAATTACTCAACTATACTGAATCTCTAAAAAGGATAAGATATGCCCAAGCCAATAAACTATTCCCCTTATCGAATAACCCCCATTCCCTTAATATATCAACTACAACAGCCAAACAAATAAAAAACTTCAAATGAACCATTTTTTACATAGAGGAGTCAGCATAGAGCCCAGAAAAATCCCCCAAGTCTGCGTTTTACTAACCACTACCCCACAAAAATATTTCCCACTGATATATTGTTGAAGAAGAGGATTCAACCCCTTCAATTACATTCTGATGATCCTCATCCTTTCCTTTTCTGGTAAGATATTTCAATCCCATAAAACCAGCTACACTATCATTCCCACTCATACTTGATCCCTCAACATCATTAGGATCCAACCACAACACCTTTAGTTTCAAAACCAAAACTATCCTTTAATAAAGCTTTATCCTCTAAATCATTTCTCTCTCCCCTTGTCACAGCCCATACCAGAGTCCAGCTGGACTCCTGCAGGGGAGGCAGGCTGGGCCTGGAAGGCCATGTACACAATGTCACAATTCTGCCCAGATAGTTGGCTGCAATAGCTAAGGGATGCCAACTCCCAGTATGGTGCACAACCTGGTTGGCCAGCCCCAATACTGTGATGTAGACAAACCCCAACTTACTTAAGTCCTGAGCAGGAGGTGCGTTGGGCAGGGGGAAGTAGTAGGAATCTCCTTCATAGTAGGTGGGATGGTCTCTTTAGCACAACCAGGAGGGAGATCCAGATGATGGGGGTGAAAATACTCCAAGTCAAGAGTGTGGGGTGGGTTGACTGAGGTATCAGGAGTATAGCCAGGAGGGTATGGATAGGCAAGTTTATATTGAGTTGTGGATTCCTGAATAGATGCAAAGAGAATAATTAAATTTAAACAAAGATAGATAATTCCTGCAAGAAGATAATGATTTCTGGGCATAACCTTGTTTTATTTAAGATTTCAACAGTTAGGAGGGCTTCTCCTCCTCACTACTTATACTTACTGGTAATTTTGAGGCCTTTTGTGCCACCAGAGAACTGATGGCATCAATTTCAGTTAAACTTATGATTTTTGCTGGAATTTGCATACTTGGGCCTGGAGGTGGATGCTCATTGGTTGGTATAACAGGAACCTTACTTGGTATGCAGCAAGCCAAGGTGCCACTGCTATTTATAGCTCCCACAAGCAATTGAGTGCCCAATTGTGTGATCAAACAATTGTGCTCCCAATGTCTTGTTTCCCAATAGTTAAGATGGCCAAAATTATTGCTGGAATCAAATCCAGGGATTTGAGGCTTGTGTGCCTCTCAAATCCTGGGCCATTTGTTAATTAATGCTGTGTTTGGCTCCTGGGGACAACATCCAGAAGAACACAGCAGGAAATCTTTATAACAAAATATTTGAGGTTCAAAGCTAGCCTTGGGTTAGCCTTCAGGGAAAAATTAAGGGCATGTACCTTAATTTCCTGGAATAAAAGATGTGGAATTCCTTTTGGAAAAAAGGAAAGGAAAAAGCTTGAAGAATATTAAAGCCAACGCAAATGTGGATAAACTTGTCTTTATTAGGAGAAATGATTCTACTTAAATAGTAGACAAGGGTCAATGATCCCTCATTAGGTAGACATAGTGGCAGAGGGGGTCAGGTTGTGGTGAAGTCATACCAGGATCATTCAAGGGCTGGTATGGTAATCCAGAATGGGTGGAAATTGGAACAGAAAGATTTAAGGAAGGCAAAGAATTTCCAAAGTTGAAAGCAAAACCAACCAAATCTTTACATCTATCACTATTCAAAGGCATTATCAAAATAGCATTAATGGCACAATTTCCAACATCTCCCCCCTCAAGATTGGACCCAGGGAGTTGATATTTGCAGAGAAATTTGGAATGAACTCAGTAAAAGGACGTCAGGAAGACAGCAGCTTCACAGTATACTTGACTCCCTTCTTGAAAGTGACTTCACAAGGTCCAAACCAGAGGGAGTCAAGCTTATGAGCTCTGCCTCCAGTAAAATTCTGGTATTAGAGAATCAGGTTGCCTACTTGATACTCAGGGAGGGGGGCTCAGGAAGCATTGGACAGTGAGAGCTCTAAAGTCTTGACCTTATAGGCAGTTGAATATGCTGTTGCCTGAATTTCAATGATACAATTAGTTAAGTCCTTGACATGGGCTTCAGGATTGGCAGACACATCAACTTCAATCAAAGGGGGTCCCAAGATTGAAGGAGTTGTGGCTTCACACCCGTACAACATTGACAAAGGGAGATTGGCCAGTCACTTGGTGTCTACTGAGTCAATAAGCAAAGAGAGCAGCAGGGAGGAACATATCCCAATTGGCGGCATCAGAGAGGGTGAGTTTCCTCATTATGGACACCAGGGAGGAATTTGCTTATTCAACAGTTCCATTGGTTGACGGGTTATACAGCACAGAGAAAGATTGGTGGGTACTCATAGCCTCTACAATAGAGGTGATGAGGCAATCATTAAAGTTGGTTCTGTTGTCAGAAAGCAGGACTTGAGGGCAACCATGACAGTAGAAGATATCTTGCAACAAGAAATTAGCAGTGGTCTTAGAAGTTGTATCTTTTGTGGATCTGGCTTTGACCCACTTGCTAAAATGGTCTACAGCTACCAATATAAACCAACAACCAGACCTAGAACAAGGGAGAGGCCCAATATCATCAATACTCACAGTATGGAAAGCATTATTAGGAGGGATGAGCTTGAACTGATGTTGGGAAGGTCAGGGTTGTTAGAGCTGACAAGAATGATAGGAGGCAAGGACATCAGGGATTAGGAGGCGCATATTTTCCCAATAGAAGTTCTTGTATAGCCAGTTGTGGGTTTTTGCTATACCTCCATGTCCAGTATCAATATGAGCTTGGAGGATGATGGCTATTCTTATACTGGGGTGGAGTAGGGCAGATAGGCGTTATTGACTTTCTTGAAGAGCTGTCTATCTTGAATTACAGTATCCTTGTTAGGGTCTATAGGGCCATTCAGATGACTTTTTGGATCAGTGGCCCAGGAGTCAGTATACCCTATTAACTTGTATAGGCAATCAGTGTTCTGCAGGATGGATGGCTAGCATGGGCCTCCTTGACAAACCATCAATGTTCTGATGTTGCGCACCAGGACAATGTACTACAGTGAAATTGTATCCTTGTAGTTGCAGAGCTCAACATGCTAATCTACTTTTGGGTTCCTTTAGTTGCTGAAGCCATTTAAGGGAGGAACAATCTGTGACCACAGTGAAGCAGATTCTATACATTTAATGCCTGAATTTCTTTACAGCATGCAACACTGCCAGGCATTCCTTCTCAGTGATGCTATAGATATTCTCGTTTTTGTTGAGGACTCAGGAATAATAGGCCACAGTTGATCCACGCCTTTTTTGTTGAGCTGGGCTAAGATGGCACCTACAGCTACTCTGCTTGCGTCAGTGTACAAGATAAACTATTTATCATAATCAGGGTAGACTAGGATAGGAGCCTCTTTGAGCTTGGCCTTCAGCGCTTCAAACAATTGCTGCTGACTGTCAGTCCACTCAAAGGGGACATTGCAAAGGAGCTGGACAAGGGGTTCACTCAATTCAGCAAATTCAGGGATGAACTGTCAATAGTACCCCATCATACCAAGAATTAATTGGACCTCCTGTAGATTTTTGGGAGACAGCATCTTTTCAAATGGCTTCCACCTTATTATTCATGGGACAGATTCCAGTTTGGGTGGCCTCATGACCCAGGAATTTGAGTCGCTCTTTAAAGAAGAAGCACTTGGAGGGTTTGAGTTTCAAGCCAGCTTCTCAAATATTAATGAAGACAGCCTTGAGGTGTTCTAAGTGGTTATAAAGGTGGAGCTGAATACAGTGATATCATCAGTATATACTGAGGACACAAGAGAGCTTTAGTTCTTGTAGGATAGAATCCATAGCCCTTTGAAATGTAGCTGGGGTATTGTAGAGTCCTTGGGGCATTTGAGTAGGTTCATAGAGTCCCTCAGAGGTGATAAGAGCAGCCTTTTCTTGGTCTTCTGGTGATAAGTCAACCTTCCAGTATCCAGAAGCCAAATCCATAGCAGAGAAGAATTTTGAACTGCCCAGTTGTCAGAGAGCATCATCAATTCTAGGCAAGGGGTATGAGTCTTTCTTTGTGAGTGAGTTTAGGCAGGGGTAATCCATCACAATGCAGTGGCCCCCATCTTTTTTCTTGAGAATCAATCAGGGGGAAGCCCACGGGCTTTGAGAGAGAGCCAAGAGTCCAGCATCTAAGAGTTGTTTAATCTCCTTAGAAACCTGGGCATCCTCTACCCTACTACAGCGGTATGGCTTGGTACAAAAAGACAGTGCATCACCAGTATTAATCTGATAGATGACCCCTTTGGCTAGGCCATATTCTGTAGGTCCAGAGGCAAAGATATTGCTAAACTGGTCAAGTAAATCCAGCACATCTTTTTTCTGAATGGGCGACAATTGTGGGAAGTCAGCAGCTGTGAACAGGGAGAGAAGCTGAGGTTTTTCTTTAGGGAGATTGAAGTTGCTGAAGGTTCCAAAAGGGTAGAGGGACACCACCTGTTCTGCCCCTAATATGTGGCCATGCCCTAAAACTTGGCCCTGCACTACTTGTATAGACAAAGTAGTCAGTTTAGATAGCAGCAACTGCACAGGCTCCTTATGGGTTGGACTAAGATCCCTGGGCATAATTGAGGCTCTTTGCAGCAGAGAGACTCAGGAGAGTACAATTCCAAGAATGATTTCTCAGGCAGTTCATAAGATATCTGAGAGTCTATAATCACCTGGGAGCCTGGAGGGATGGTAATAGCTGTGGGGGCTAGAAGAGGCACACTTTCCTCTGCAGGACAGGAAGGAGGAGGGGAACACATATTGGAGGAGTGAGTTCTGTACTTGAGCAAGAAGATACCCGTGGGGTACTCGAGCACAAAAAGTCTTAAGACGTTTTCCTGGGAGGCGCAGAGGTTCTTCAAAAATCAAAGGGACCTTGTATCCTAAGAGCAATAGGTATCCATCTTCAAGGTTTACAATCCCATTATATTTTCAGAGGAATAGTGTGCCAACCAGGGATTCATAGCTTTTGCTCTCTAGGACAACAGCGGGAGATGCAAAGAGGAGTTTCCCAAACCCCATTGGCAGAGAGGAGTAGGCACCAATGGCTCAAGTTTGAGCCATGCCAGCAGTACCATATGATTGAGTGTAGTTGAGGTCAGGGGCCAGCTTAAGCTTCTTCATTAGCTTGGATGATACCACCTTGACTAGAGAACCCATGTCCAGAATGGCTTTGATTTTAACCTTTTTGGATCAATACTTCCATACAAGTAGTATCTTTCCCAAAGGGGGGCAAGACGGCCAACACACCCTGTGCAGCTTCTAGCTCTTTCTCCCATTTAGCTAACATGCAATTTAAGGCAGTAATTCCCTTATACACAGTCTGCAAGGTGAGAGATACAGTCACTTTCTGAAAGAGGGCTTCAGCTAGCTTGGCAGCTTCTTCAGAAAAGTCTACCAAGACAGGCGGTCAATGATCCTGGGCCAGGTAAAGACAAGCCATCACAGCCTTGGCTTTGACTGAAGGTATGTAAGAGGTAGTGGTAGTTTTCCCTAAGCAAAGCTTGTAAGGGACAGACACAGTTTCTGGGACAGCCAGAACAGAGTATCCATAACTATCTGATTCATTGCAGTCAGAATCTTCAGGCTCAGAATCACTGGAAACATTGTGAAACAGGTTAAGGATAGTTGGGCCAGAGGAAGGGGGAGACTCCTTGTCAGAGGGAGGATCAGGAAAAGACAGGGGAGATTGTTCAGCAGAGAGCGTCTCTGCCTCTAAGCTGACCTCTCTTTTCCCGCCTGTTCCTTGGGGTCACAACCTTCTACCTAGGGATTAGTGCAGGTACACAAGTGGTGCCCTATTTGACCACAGTTATAACATCCTTGACTCTTAGGCTGTCTACCTGAGCTCATAGTCATAATGCGCAGAGTATAGGAGGTGGTCTCAGTGAAGCTGGCCTTATTCTTGAAAACCACAGTACCTCCATGGGTCAAATGCATGTCTTGCAAGAGGATCTTAATACTCTTCATTGAAGTAAGATAGGCTCTTTTCGCCTTAAAGTGAAGACATAGAAGCAGGTTCACCTTTAAAGCATTTGAGTATGCTGTGTAGGCTTCACAGGGGGTTAACTGACAACTGGTGATTAACTGTTGTCCTTCAATATAGAAGCAGTCAGCAAACTCAGCCAGGGTTTCCTTGGGCTTAAAGGCAATGTGCATAAATGCATCTTTCTTAACCTCCAAGCTGAGATCTCCTCTAAATTCCTCAATTAAGAGGCACTTCATATCTTCCCAGGTGACAATGAATGGGAGCTCAGGAACTACAACTTCTTGGCAAGTGATATGCAGACAGTTAATGATATGTTCCTTCTTGAGCTTGTCAGTAGCCCTACACATTGCAATCTTGTAGATAGTTAAGAAGGCAGCAATGGTAGAGGTTTTAGGATTGAAGATTTGTTTGAAAGAGGGCTTATAATTGGGGTCAATGTACAACAAGGTGGATTAGCTGTCGTTGCCTGGGTTGAGAAAATTAATATGAGGGTTCCCTTCAAACTTGGACTCTGTGGCAGGCTGTCAACCCCATAACAATCAAATGCTCTCTTCCAAGGTGTTGAAAGTAGAGCTGTTCTGTCTGCTAAGATCTCTGGTGGTAGTGGCAACAATTCCAAATTCATCAATCTGTATCTGTTGTACTGCCAAGGTACCTGTGATCCCATTGACACGGGAGGCCAAAGCAGTAGCTTGTTTTGCCAAAGAAGCAACATGTTCATCCATTACTTCAGTCAAACAAGTAAGATTCTTCACCTCCCTTTCTAGAGCATCCTTTCTGTCAGCACTATCATTGGTAACCAATGCCAATTGGTCCAAAGAGAGGGCACAATAGACACAGGGTTGCCCTTCCAACCCAGGGCAGCATCCATGGCCTTCCTGGGTAGGGACCTCAGTGACTTCAGGGCCTTCTTTGCCCTCAGATTCAGAAGATGATTCACCTGGATTAGAGAGGTGTTGTCACAGATACTTGACCTCCCTGCTCATTGTATCTAATTGATCAGTCAAGGAGGTAATGCAAGGATAAGGTGTAGGTTCCACAGGTGGGGGGACTGGAACAGATGCTTGGCATCAAGTGGCAGCTTTGAGTTCAGCTATGGCTTCCCAAACCCTAGCCTCAAAAGCAAATGAAGTCTCTTCCAAATGGGTAGTAGGAATTGCTTTGATTGAGGCTACTCTGTTGTCTATATAGTCTTGAACTTGGCCCAGGGTATTGCCTAGGGCTGCCTTATCTAAACCATATTTTAAGCGTAGATGTTGGCCCCAATTGTCAATGTGGGCTCCAACCAACTCAAGTTGAGAGTTAACATGTTTGAAAAATTGGTTGAGCTTGCTAACCAGGGTTTTGAAATCCTGGCAATACTTCAAGAGAGTTGCCTTGATTTGTCCTCACCACATGGCTTGGTGATCATCTAGTTCACCCAGCTGTTCCTTGATTGTCAGGATTCTCCTTTTTAATTTAAGCTGCTAGCAATCTTCATGATCACCAACATCAGTTTTCTACTCAACCTTGGTCAATGTACATC
The DNA here is from genome assembly GCA_014839935.2 of Entomophthora muscae. Lineage (NCBI taxonomy): Eukaryota > Fungi > Entomophthoromycota > Entomophthoromycetes > Entomophthorales > Entomophthoraceae > Entomophthora > Entomophthora muscae. Next base: position 43,539 of record QTSX02002193.1, read on the forward strand.
ACTTTTTACTATTCCCCCTATCCTTTTCCTTGCCCTACAGTTCATTATTATCTATTTTAATGGTTAAAATTTGAGTTTGAAGTTACCTTTAAACCCTGGATGATCCTTGAGCCTGGGGCCTAAAAAAATAAGTTAGTTTTAACAGTTCCAAACCCGCTTACCTTTTGCTTTTTTCTCTGGCTTACGCCAGCAGTTTGAACCTCATTTTTCCGTCATCCCGCTTGCTTCTCACTCTATCCTCAGCTGCTAAGCTGAAGCTGCCGCTCCTCATTGTTCTCCTTTACCTTTTACTTAACTCTTAAAAGGTTAAGTCAGGAACATGTGCTTTCAAATGATTTTCTCCACCACCAAGACATCTAACCACCTTAAGTTAGTTGTTCTTTCCCCTATTTTTACCTCAAAAACCCAAGCTGAAATAAAAGCTTGTGTTTCTGTCCAGTCTCAACTTAAGTTGAGATTGTTTGACTTGCACCTCCAAAAATGTACTTGTTAGGTTTTGTGGCTTGTGTTTTTCTTTTTTTTACCCTTGCACTTTCCATCTTAGATACATGATACCATTTGACTATATTTTTTAGCAGCTAGGTGGTTTTTATAGTGGGACTCACAATTTGATTATGGATAGTTTTAATCCACCAGCTAGTGGTGACCATTTCCCAGACCTAGAAATTGACTTTTTAACTAAATCATCAGTCATTAAGACTGGGCTTTATTTTATTTTCTTAGGATTAATAAATTGCCTTAACCCTTACTTTACCTCATATAAATTCTTAGGAGCCTTTATCCAGTTATTTTTAAAAACCCTACCCACCTTTCTACATTTAACTAATATAAACATTATTGGTTTGAAGGCTTTAGTTTACAATAATTTTCCCCAAGCCTTAAGAGCTTACACTGATGTACCCATGGAGCAAGGAGAAAAGTGAATTCAGAGATGAAGTCAGGTATTTTTGAGAGGCTAGTGAGTCACATTGATTGTCTGAGATACTGGCAAAGAGGCTATGCATCCACTCCTGGTAGGCCATGTTCTGTACATGGTTATTGGAGACAGCAGTGGCTACAGCAGTCAGAAGTTGGTTTTGAGATCCTAGCGCTAATTGATGATGGACTAAGGCGGGCTGAATGAATTGGTTGACAAGTATGCCAATAGTTTCCATAGATTCCATCAAGGTGGGGGGAGACCAAAATCCAGGAGGAAATAATAGAGATCTTCTGAAGCGTAGCCAGGGCAGAGGCCAGGAATAGTATGCAGCATCACAGTGCTCAAATAGAGGAGGAAACATGCAGCGTCACGGGCTTGCTTGTAATTGAGAGAGAAAGCAGAAAGGGGGGCCACACAGGTCCAGGAGATAACATCCTTATCATTGGTGTATAAGAAGAGTCAGTAATACCCTCTTCAAGTGGAGGACTGGAGACTTTGGCTGGTTCAGGTACTTCAGATACAAAAGAAGAAGGAGCAGAGAAAGCACAGGAGAACAGAGTAACCAAGGGGCTTGCAGCCCCTGTAATGAGCACCATTTTGTTGTGTTTGGCTCCTGGGGACAACATCCAGTAGGACACAGCGGGAAATATTTATAACAAAAGATTTGAGGTTCAAAGCTAGCCTTGGGTTAGCCTTCAGGGCAAAATTAAGGGCATGTACCTTAATTTCCTGAAAAACAAGAAGATGAATTCCTTTTGGAAAAAAGGAAAGGAAAAGGCTTGAAGAATATTAAAGCTAACACAAATGTGGATAAACTTGACTTTATTAGGAGAAATGATTCTACTTAAATAGTAAACGAGGGTCAGTGATCACTCATTAGGTAGACAGGGTGGCCAAGGGGGTCACGTTGGGGTGAGGTAATACCAGGATCAGACAAGGGCAGGTACAGTATTACAGAATGGGTGAAAATTGGAGCAGACCCATTTACAGAAGACAAGGAATTCCCAAATTTGAAAGCAAAACCAACCAAATCTTTGCATATATCACTATTCGAAGGCCATATCAAAATAGCATTAATGGCACAATTTACGACAGAGAAAAAACTTTATTTTTAAACAAATCTGAAAAAAGCATCCACAAGATGATGTGTACGGCTACAATTTTGTGAAATTGTTTCCTGATCTGAGACAGATGGCTGCTTTATAAAAAAGCATCCCTAATTTCAGATCTTCTGCAGCCCTAGATATATCCCATCAAGTGACACCTACTCAATAACTCCTTTGGAGGGGTAAAACAAAAACTCAAAGACTTTTCTTGGCTGTTTATAATTTTGGTACTTTTTATTTGTTGACCTAGCAGATTATTTTTTAATATGTTATATTTAAATTGTCTCGTTAATGCCTACTTTTTAATTCTATGTATTAGCTTCTAAGAGTAAGTCTATTTTCAGATGGATGTTTTTTATTATATATCAAAGTTGGAAGAGTATGTCTTTTAAATATATAAGGAAAATAAGGATATATTTTATTTTTATTTATTGGTATGATGGAAAATCAGTCGATAGATAAGTAATCAACGGAATATCTTCCTGCCCAAAAATAGGGGTTCTTAACGAATCAGATCCAATAAAAGGGAGCAAGGGGACCGACATTAAATAAGAGTTGAGTAAAGGCAAATCATTTTGCAAGCAGGGGCTTGGGGACGCCAGGAGCTGTGAAATGACAAATTACGCTGACGATGCCCAAGACTAGAAAGAAAGCCAAGCCTATATACTGATACCATTTATTTGGAGGCCCGATAGCCAATAAAGACAAACTAAATGTTAGCAGAAATAAAGAAGAAAACCTACAATATGTAAACTAAATGTTAGCTTCATCCATAAATACAACTTACATAACCCTCGGCCCAAGCTCGACATCAAAAACCCAAACTGTCTACTGATGAAGTCTGAACGAATCAAGTGGATCATAATGACCACTACTCCAAAGAAACTAACATTTAGTCAAGAAAGACCTCAACTTGCTTACATTGTATACGCGCAGTTCACAGCGGTCTTGATGTTAAAAGTGAGGTTAATAGCTCCCAGAATGCCATACATTACTAGCAGTCCTCCTCCGACTAGCCCTAATGCATGCAGTACAAGATCCTTTGCGTTCACCATCGCCCTCCTCTGTTCACCTCATTCCTATTTATACTCGATCCCTCAATAATAGTTAAATCATCAGTTCAGCTTTGACAATGCGTCACAGCACCAAGTTTATAAAGCCTACTTTAATCAGCCTGCAATTCGATTCAAATTCCCCTAGCTTTGTTCTAATGACTGTGATTCTTGAGTCGCCAGCCAATCATATCATCGTTTATTAATGCTTAGTATTATATAAATTACTGTTTGTAAATAAAGTTTGATCATGAAATAGCCGATGGCTGGGCTTCAAAGAAAAAGGCCATTGAAGATCGGTGCAACTAGGGCTGCTTCCCCCCCGCGGCCAGTTTCTGGCTCTAGGTCACTCTTATCAAACATTTATTTTAAAATGTTTAAATATATTCAATTTCGTTTTAGCTAAGGCGGCTAACAGCCGGAAGCCAGCCGGGGCTGAGCCGAAGCATCCCTAGGTGCACCCCGTCCGAATAAAGCTCCAAAATATGTTGTATATCTATTCAATGTAACCAATAGAAGTTGCTATTCAATATCTGTTGAAATGCACAAGCATAAGTATTAGTATCTGTATTCCAATCCAAGTATGCACATCTTAATAACTACTAAGCAAGTGCACAGCTTCGCGCATATGCTTGCTTTCAAGGCAAGGGCCAGAACATTCCCCAACTATGTCACTCGTCCTAGCAACTCTAAACCATCAGGAATATCCAAGCCCAGACTTAATTCCTAGAATCCCTGGAATTCTACTTCAGCTGATGGCTCTTTTTAACTAGGTAGTTGGCCCATCCAAAGACAGATGCAAAATGAAATTTAATATAACGTTTCGATGGATTTATTTAATCTTTAGGCTGGGATGATTTATTATCTGTTTAATTCAAAAATACTTCTTGTCAAGATTTTTGAATCTTGAGGAAGAAGAGATATAGTTTTTATTAATTGTATTATGCATTTTGGGATAGGAAAATCTGTAAGAAGACATATGTGCTTCCAATTAGTGTGGATGGGTGCTGCAACAGGCTGTGTTCCGTTGCTGCTCGAGCCAAGTAATGGGAAAGTTCTGTGGTCTTTTGGAGACGTGACACCGTCTATGGTGGTTTGGCAGGATTTTGAAAGTGTCAATAAGTCGCTCTTATTGTACTTGACACCTCTACTATTTGGACTAGTAGTGATGTTGAAGGGTATTAATTGTCTGGCTTCCAAGTGATCTTGGAAGGACCCTTTATAGTGTGAAAGCTAGCGGCCAGACTGGCGTCTAGCTGTGGACAACTCTTACTAGCTAGCCTATCATCCCCAAGCTACTAGTTTCACCCCCAGAGTTGGATCCCCAACCTGAATAAGGTTTTGAGATGAGGTAATATTCTAGGCTGCTGATTTCTCCTCTTCAGCCTAGATATACCTTGACTTAGTTGAGGCCAACTAAGTTGACATCTATTTTGGCCGGCCCTGCCTTGCGCTCAGTATAATTCAAAAATGTGCACAGGCGGTCCTCTGTCTCACTTCTTGGTGAAACAGGATGTTGTAATTCCCCATTTTATTCTTTGGGTCAGGTTTGTGTCTTAATTCTGGATCTGGAATGCCTAACATCTAATTATAGAAGCTTCTGGATTGTCCTGTGACCTGAGACCCGGAATGTCTCAGGTGTCTTCTGGATTGTAAACTATATCAGTCTTGTTATAGTTTCTCCATATCCTGGAATAGCTGTTCCAATCTGGCTATGTCCCGTCTAGTGTTAACCCACAGTTTTGGTGATAGGGATATGAATCAGTCAACCTTAATAGATCAGGATTTCCTGACACTTCTCTTACTTAAAAATATTTTATTTTTAAATTGAGTTAACCACTAATTTATGAAAAAGTATATTTTATCTGCTGGCAGTAGGTAAACTACCTTTATTTTTTAAAAAATAAGCTTGTTTAACTTAGTGATATGATAAAAGTTGAGATGGTATGAACAGACTCTGCAATGCATATTTTGGCTCCTAGAAAAAATGTTGTTAGAATTGAAGTGGGTACCCTAAAATCAAGCTAGTATATATTTGATATAGTGACAATTTAAAACAAAAAGTAAAAATATCTATTTGATTATCTTCCAATATTTAGTTTTCTTAACAAAAATATCATCTAAATGTTGCAACCAAGCCCCCAGACTTGCCTGCCAATGTATCTTACAATACACAGGGGGCGCTCGATGAGCCGCCCCTTGATGTGTCTAACGACATGAACCAATCTGATTGCAATGTTAAACTGCAGGCAATTTCTCCTAATTTGGCGCGCTACCAATTCAACCTGCTGAACTCCGCACAAGTTATTCCTCAGCTCAAATCCTTACATGGAACAAGTCACCATGCCACCCCCTTGGGCTGTGTGGCTTTCCCCACATGGTATATTAGTCACAATATTCCACAATAAACAATACCTTATTCTTGTTATTCTGTCCTTTCTATTGGACTGTTGTCTTCCCCAATTCCAAATACTGAATCCTCATTGGTTCAGTTGCAACACTAGTAGTCAAATGCAATATTGCTTAATTTTTAAACTATCTTATGCAATCAATTTTATAATTTAAAAAAATATTTAAAATTTGCATACATTATAAAAAATAAATAAAACTTTTACTTTAAGCCTCTAGCATGACATCACAAGTAATATCACATTAGTAATAGTTTTGGTATTTTAAAAAAAATCATAGAATTTTTTTTCTAACTTATAATGTTAAATGATAAATGTAAGAAAGCAGATGTGAACCACTAGTGATACTTTGTGGACAATTTAAACAGAGGGTATATATATCCAACTGTATTGTGCTCTTTCATCTCAAGTTTTCCTGGTGTAGTTAAAAAAACTCTCTCCACTAAGCCACACTTTTAAATTTAATTTTGAATTTGAAAGTTCACTTGAACAAATTAACTTTAAACCAAGTTTCATTAATTTTTGATTATACGCATGGTACGTGAGGACACTGGGGGCGGAAAGAAGATGAGAGCAAGAGCCAGGGCTGTACCAGCACTGAGAGCAGCAACAACGCCCACGGGGACGTTCCCAACAACTGGGATGAACAGTGGAATGTGGAAGGCATCCTGGGACAGGATGGCAGCGGAAACACCCGGCGTGGTGATTCCAAAATCTCTGAAAAAGGGGCTTCTGGAGCGGGGCTTGGTCCAGGGGAGGAATTGGACAATCCTGATTGGATTGATAAGGTCTCTGATAAAGATTTTAACGCTCTCCAATAATCCTTATTGCCCAAGCAAAAAATTGAAGTCCTGAGTTGCCAGCGACTGTTCAAATAATTACTTGAGACTTATAATATTGATGGATCCACAGCCCAGAGCTGGGAAGACAATGGTGTATGTCTCCAAGATATAATAAAATGGTGCAGCTTAGGCTTGATGCTAGAGCAAGCCAAGAAGTGGCTTCTCCATCAGTTCACTGTGGATGTGGCTACTAAGTGGTGTCATGCAGGTATTGAAATTAATGCAGCAGCCATGTTTTGTAAGCACCAAGTACCAAGAGATGAGGCGTTGGCATGGATCAACACAGGACTGACCCTTGATTCCATCACCTATATTGCTAGATTCCATGTACCATTTGCGCAGGCTGAACCTTGGATAGCAAACAGGTACCCTGCTTCTGAAACTGTCAAATTTATTCATCCAGGCCTGCCTGGAGAAAATGCTGCGGCAATCTTGGAGCTGGGACTCTCCCCCTCTGAGGCCAAGGAATACTTTGAGGTGTTCCCCAATGCAACAGCCTGGTTGTGGGCAAAAGCCAATATCACCCTGGACAACGCAAGGGAGTGGGCTAAGTTTGGGTGGAACCCAGTGGACTGCAGTCCATGGGCTAAGACCAATTTCACCCCCTTGAAGCACAAGCATGGGCTACCAAGGGCCTGGACTGCACCCAAGCGGCCCATCTGGTTAATGCGGGCTGGACACCTAAGACATACTTAGAGTGGGGGCCTTTTACAAATATTCCATACAATAATGCTTGCAAATGGAAAGATTCAGGATACCCGGCCACTGTGATGCGGTACTGGGAAAGCCAGCAGGTCTCAGTTGACAAGGCCATAGCATGGGCACAGTCTGGAGTGGATGCGTCTCTCCACAGTAAGACAGCACATCTGAACATGGGAAAGTTCCCCCTTGACCACTGGCTTAAATGGAAGGCCACAGGCTTTGGCTTTCTGAAGGCTGCAGAGTGGTTTGTACATGCATTCAATGTGGAAGCAGCCGTGACCTGGTCCAAAACAGAGTTCATGCCAGCTGAGGCCAACCAACTCAGAACGGACCAGGTTAACCCCAAGTTGGCCAGAGAATGGAAAGCAGAGGGATTCAAGGTACATGAGGTTAAAGAGTGGATGCAAGCCTCTGCCTCCCCGGATCTGGCATTTGAGTTCCTCTCAGCTGGCATGACAGCTGGTGAAGCGGCTGAATGGATTGACAACAAGGTGGATGCTAAGGCAGCTCTCATCTTCAAGAATGAGAAGTGGAGCCCTATTGATCTTCAGAACTGGTGCACAGCAAGAGGCCAGAGCTTTCAGAAGGTGGCTATGTTTATCCTGGAAGGTTTTTCTCCTGATGAGACTGCTGACTGGCTGGACAAAGACATAGACTGTCCCATGGCCAAGGCCTGGACTGACATGAGGGTTGAACTGGCACAAGCATACAAGTTCCATTGCCAAAACCTTGACCCTATTGAACTTCTCAAATGGGTAAAGGTGGGGTACACCACAGAAGAGGCAATCTTCTGGATTGGCCAGAAAGTACCTCTGGCCCATGCTAGTCCTCCCAAGCATAAGAGTCAGGCTCAGCAGGAAGGGTTCACTTATAGCTCCTTGTGCAGCAACAAAGGTGCATGGAAGGATGACATGCCCTTTGAAGAATACGTTTGTGAAAAACTGAATGGCCCTGCTATGGATTGTATGGCACCCAAGTCAGTAATAAACAATGCAATCAGCCTGTCATTACATGAACTGTCCAAGAGTGACCATGAAGGGTATATGCAGGCCATAAAGATGTTCTTTGAAAGCAAGTTCCCAAATGCTCAGCTTTGCTTTCACTAAGCTATCAAGCAGAACTACTTGGATGTAGGGTTTCCTGATGCAGAGTCTAGAGACAAAGCAGAAAAAAGGGCATTAGTTACAAAGGTGCACACATCCAAATGGAGCAGACCTCTTTCATCAACAAGCGTACCAAGTGGATATCTTTCACTAATGTACCAACTGAATGTGAAGATAGAACATGGGTGCAAGACGCTATCAAAACTGGTCTTTGCTATTATGGGGACATAGTGGCATGGCACACTGAATGTGCAGATATACTACCATCTAACTTTGTGCCTACTACAATCCATGCTCTTCTGGACCCCTCTCTCACAGTTCAGGAAAAGAAGATCTCCATTCCACACTTCATCCGTATTCCTGGGAATCCCAAGGTAATTGCAGTTTAAGTGAAAGGAGAGAGACAAGTATGCCTGGTATGTTACAGATTAGGCCATACACTCAGCCACTGTCATCACAGACGGAATGCTTACTACCGGAACATCATCTATGAGCCAGATGATGGTGTAACTAGAATCAAGAATTGTACATTTCTTTGCCCAAACCCAGTGGCGTGGATACCCTCTAGTTTTTCTCATCCCCATGAACTTCTGGCCACTAGAGCTGCACTGGCTCAGAGACACTCTAAAGCTTGGGCCGTGATGGCGTCAAGATTTGACAATGAGGTCACTGTGCCATTCTGTGATCCCACAGCCCCGTCTGAGGTTGAGCTCCCCCAGCAGGACTCCCCTACCTGGAAACCACATGATGAGTGGAAGAAGGAAGCGAAGGCTAAATAGAACCAGAAACCCAAGAAGAGCAAGACTGTTAGACCCAATCCCTCTAGTGAACATAAGCCCACTGTGAAATCTAACCCAACTAGCAAGCCAACTGTGAACCCTAAACCAATTAGCAAACACACCATGAAAACCCCTCAGGCCGCTCCCATGGATGTAAATGACATGGAACAGGACTTTAGTCATGTGGAGATGGCTGAAGCTCAGGCCTCAGCTAAAATGGCCCCAGGCCCCTTCCTTGCTAAGAGTAAGTGGAACCAGGAGTCCTCCTCCATGGCTGATCCATCCCCTTAACTCCCCAACCAACAAAACCCCCCCACTGATTCAGTGCCTCATACCTGTGGGTCAGGCAACCAGTTATGAGGATTGCAACTATCAACGTGAGGGGGATTGCAATGTTGAAATTGAGGCAGGAGAAACTACACTATATAAAAACAAATAATAATATTGACCTGGTGATCATGACAGAGATCCAGGCTCAACAACTTGCAACCAAACCAGACTTCTCACCAGACCCAACAGCACATGCATGGTCAAGAGAGATTAATTTGAACGGACTCTGGACAGATCACATGGAAATTGTGGCCCTGAGAGCCAACATTGACATCAGCTTTGTGGCTATGCACCTAGACAGCCAAATTCTAGTGGCGAAAGTCAGAGATGTTAGGAATGATAAGACACAGCACAGTTGTTGGTGTATACCTGGAACCTGGTGGAACCCAGGGAAGTAGGGAAGGGTGGCAGATCCTGCCGTCACTTGACCTCCCTGACTGTACTCTTTACGGTGGGGACTTCAACACATACACCAATAACCAAAGAGATACTTACCCATGTTTTCAGAGACAGCATCCCTCTGCGCACCTGATGGAGGGGTTTCTGGAAGCGCAAAGGGTAGTTGAGACTATTGCCAATGAGGACCTGGACCTCACCCAGCTGACAAGGTGGGGTTATGTGGACGGGTTTCCAGTGTCAGGAGCCAGACTGGACCATATCTTAATCTCTTGTGATATCTCAGAGGAATTTACTGGATCCCAGGTTCAGGTAGCTCATATCTCAGACCACCATATTGTGTATATTTATTGGGACTCTGGTGTCACCCAATGTGCTACGCAACAGTGGGTCATACGACTGTCCACATTTTGTAACCACAAGTGGAAGGAGATAATTGAGAAAACCATCCTGGCAACAACCTCCCCCTGGATGGGCCCGGTGCAGTCACCCAGTGACACATGGTTGGGCATCAAAAGGGAGATTTGATCATCCACCATCTCCTTTCAGAGGAGGCAGCAGAACAATGAGCTCACAACACTTCATGCTTTGGAGAAAGAATATAAGTAAGTGGCCAAAATGGACATTCTGAAGTTCAACACTCTCCATTGCCAGATCAAAAAGCTGCAGATGACCATTGAGAAGCGCCGTCAGACCAACACAACATATAAATCCCAATGTAGCTTTGGTACATCTACAAAGAACGGACTATGTAGCCTTGCTCAACGTCAGAGAAGATCTCCTTTCACTGAGATTGATACAGGGTGTGGTCTGAAATCTAAAGACAAATCTGTGATTAAGCAGAAGATACAGGAGTTCTACTCCAGTCTGTATGCTCATGCAGATGTGGATAAGGATGCCCTCTCTTCACTAATGACAGAGGCTGGTCCAGAGCTCACACAATGTCCCCTGGCAATGTGTGGACCTCTGACAGCAGACATCACACTGGAGGAGACTCTTGCAGCCATTAAAGAGTCACCAAATGGCAAAACACCAGGTCCAGACTGTATTCCAGCAGATGTGTATAAGCCTATTAGAAATCTGATAGCACCCCATCTGACTAGACTCTTCAACTATGTCCTTTCCTTAGCCACCCAATTTCCTGAGGGGAATGAGGTGTCAATTTGCCTCCTCTTCAAGAACAAGGGTCATAGGAGCAATGTTAAGAACTGGAGACCAATTTTGTTTTCCAACACGGATTACAAACTGCTGACCCAGATTCTGTCTAACAGAATTATGAAGATTGCAGATGTGATCCTACACCCAATGCAGTTTGTCTTTGTTTGGGGCCGCTCCATCTGGGATAATATTCACATGGTTCAAAATACCCTCCAGAATAGGGTTAAATCAAATAAGGGATACCTGAAATTCTGGACATGGAGAAGGTGTATGATTGTGTATCATGGTCATATCTCTATGCAAGTATGCAGGCTGTAAACCTGCTGGAGGAATGGATCTGTTGGATAAAGACTCTGTACCTGAACCTTCAGGCACGCGTTATTGTCAATGGTGACCTAACTGAGAACATTGAAATTTGTCAGGGATTGAGGCAAGGGGATCCTCTGTCTCTTATCCTGTTTAATTTTGCAGCAAACTTGTTCTTGGCAGCTGGAAACACTAGGCTGAGAGGCTTCACTCATCCTAGTCAGAAGGCACTCCATATGGCTGCCTTTGCAGATGACACCATTGTTGGCCTGACAACAAAGGAGTACTCACAAAAGCTGACAACCCTTCTGGAGCTCTACCAGAGGGCATCCAACACAAAGGTTAACATTGAGAAGACAACACTGGTTAAAATAGGTGTGCCAAACTTTGCACCACTGCATGGCCTCACGCCTATCCCAGCCTGTGAAGCCTTTATACACTTGGGAGTGTGGTTTAACTCTATGGATATTGATCTGCAGACCAATGAACAGATTCTTCTTAAGGCTATTACAAACAAGATCAATGGATGGCGTCATTTCTGGTTCAATGTAATTGGTCGGGTTACTGCCCTCAACATCTTTGTGTTCTCCAAGATGCGGTATGTAGCACACATTGTACCCTTCTCCAAAGCCTTTGAGAAGAAGGTGTCAGCCATGACCCACAACTTCTTGTGGGGTACTCCCAACACATCCCCTGTAAAAATGGTGGTGGTCTCTCTCCCCAGGTCAGCAGGAGGACTGGGTCTGATAGATCATGTCCAGCATTGCAGAAGGATGTGGGAGAAAGGACTAAGGGAACTACTAGCAGCTCATACTGACTCACCAGCAGCGGGAAGAGCAGTTAACTGGGCACAGGCTATCCAGATACCCAAACCTTTGACATTTGGTCTAAGACAATGGTTCTTGAAGAGAAAGAGATTCACACCCCCCAAAGACACTCCGGAGTACTGGCGCTGCTGCTTGCCAATAATGCAAGCCAATGAATGGGAAATCTCTAAGAATCTAGATCCTGCTGGTCCACAGAAGTAGGACCTCAAGGGCTTGCATCTGGCAGACAGAAATAGACAGATCAATTAAAATCTGGATATAAAGAGCATTGTCATCTGCCGGAAGACAGTGGTGTCCAAGTGTGGGAAGAAGGTTGTCCAAGACCCAAAGCCCAAGCCAGAATACCCCAAGATGGTTTGCAAGTGGGTAGAAGCTGGCAGACTAGTCACAATCACCCCCAAAGAAATGGATACCCTGACACAGGTACCAATGGTGACAACTGGTGCACAGACTCTGACTTGGAGACTGTTCAACAAAGCCTTCTGGAGTGAGTCAACATTCCCAGTGGATCACCCAATTTGCCAGTGTGGGCTTTGCCCATTCAAGGATTCCAATCTGGAGCACAATTTTTTTGGTTGCATAGTTGTGTTGCGGTTCTGGACAGAAGTTGCCCACATGCTGAACCTCTCTGTCTATTTTCAACCAAAATTTGACATCTTCATGAGGAGTCTCAAGTGGGAACCCCCAGTAGTTCAAGAAGTTGCTTATCATCTTGCACTGTGGACCATCCACACTACCCGTATAGATGTAATCTTTGACAATGGACCTAACCTGGTGTCACTCATGAAGGAGAAATTGTCAGGATCCAACCTGTGGGGGGTTCCTGAGGACTTGCGGGCGGACAGCCCGCGGGCCCAGCAGGGAGAGCCCACCACAGGATTGGGGCTAACTTTACAATATAAGATAACAATTTCCCAGGGATTGCCCAAGGTCCGCTTGTAGGTATCATGGAATCAATCAACCCAGTGAGGATAATATACATCACCCCAAATATTTGGGTAGAAGTGGATTCATCAGTGGCAACAGATTCTTGCAGGCGGTTGGGCCGAGGGGTGAGGGGCGGCGTCATAGGGACCAAATATGCGGGCAGGAAATTATACTTGTCTTGGAATAGCAGAGGGGTCCGGATAATTTTGGTGCCTTCTCTGTAAAGGACTTTGGTCTCTCTAGTCCTAGCTTCAGGGTTGTGGATTAGGATCTCCTCCAGAGTAAACTCTGAATATGCCAGGTTGGGTGGGTACTCAGTAAAATGTACTGGGCCCAAGGGAGCTTCTGGTGGACAGTAAAGTTTGGGCGGCCGGTCCGCGGTTTCTTGGAGTGGTTGGGTAAGAGGGGCGGAACTGCAGGAGGTAGACTGTAGATGAAGTAAAACTAATAACAAGTATGGTATGATCTGGTTGAACCAAAGGTTCATGTCACTTTATTGCAAGGATGACAATAGGCATCTTCCTGGCGGCTCAGGGTATAAGTATGCCCATCTGTCATGCAAAACTTTCAAAGATTTTCATGGCCTGGGTTTCCCCATCTACTAGGTCCTCACAGTCCTTGGTGACAACAATTGCGGGGGTTATTTCATTGGCCGACTTGCAACTAGAGCACTCCAATTCTTTAACCAGGTCACGGGACAAATCATCTCTGGGTGGCCTGCTTCTTATGAAAGGTATCTTTGTTTCTTCTTCCAATGTGGCCCAGGTTATTCTGGGGTCTGTGGCTAACCCGGCCTGTTGATTGATTGGGTTAACAGGAACCCCTAGCACGGGAGGCATCATTGTAGGCAAACTTGGCTCATCAAACTTCAGGAGATTCTCCAAAGTCAAATCCAATCCTGATTCAAACCCCAAAAACTGCAGGCAGCCGGGCGGCTGGCCCTGCGGGCTGGCAGCCCGCAAGATGCCAGGGTTCAACTCCCATAGTTGAGGCCTTTTGATTATCATAGTTGACAGGAGTTTTTCACTTGTGACAGAAATTCCGCTCCCTAATGGACAATACTATGATCCGTACAGACAAATTTGGCCACACAATTCCTGGGAACAGGAAACTTATGGATACCATTGTTGACTCATCTCACCTCATAGTTGAGGGAGCCATTCAATGGAAAGACAGGCACACAGAGGGCCTGCAGACAGCTACCCCTTCCTCTGGTATCCCTCACTTCCCCCCCCCACAACCGGGTTTCCTTTTAAACGCTGTCTCTGAACCCTAATAAATCTGTGTTCTCCCCAAAAAAAGTTTTCCTGGTGTAGTTGGTTATCACATCTGTCTAACACACAGAAGATCACCAGTTCAAATCTGGTGGAAGACTTTTATTTTTAGAATTTTTTAATGTCTTTATACACTAAAAAATTATGTGACATAATATTATTATTAGTCTAAATAGGATCCTTCATTTAGCGTTTGATCTATATTGTAACAGTGTTATCTAGCTTTTTCAAACTTATATGTCAGAGCTATTTTTCCTATCGGAACTTTACAAATGAAATTGATTGGTTCATCTCATAATTAATAGGCCTATCCCAGTCTATTCTTCTGGGTATTCTTATTTAGTTGCTTTAAGATATAATTATACCCCCGTTTTTATCCCTCGAATTTAAACATAAAACACGTCAATAGTCTATATTCATGGTGATCATATTTATAACGTTGACATTCAAGTTTTACTTTTCTTAAGAATTTATCAGCCCGATAGTTTCAAACAAGCCAATTAAATATAATTTGTCTTTTAGTGATATTAAATTTTAATGCTTTTTACACAATATTATAGTAGTTTCCAAATATATTAATAAAACTAAGTTTATTTGGTTTCCATTGCAAATATTGGTATCTAAATGTGGTTTTAATTACATAAAAGTATTATAAACCCGACAGATAAAAACAAGAATTAATTATAAAAGCAATTTAATAATGCTGTGTAAATATAATACCATACACAAAAAAAATCAAACAAATATAACATGTGGTTAAATAACCCAAATCACATAAAATTTTGACAGTGTTGAAATCACTACGCTGCACAGTAGAAATACCAATATATTGTATTGTTACCATATGCAACTCCAAAAACCGACAGACATAGAATACTAATGTTGCAACCAAGTTTCCTGACTTGCCTGACAACATATCTTACAATACACAGGGGGCACTTGATGAGCCACCCCTTGATGTGTCTAACAACATGAACCAATCTGATTGCAATATTAAACTGCGGGCAATTTCTCCTAATTAGGAGCGTTATCAATTCAGCCTGCTGATCCCGCACAAGTTATTCCTCAGCTCCAAACCCTACATGGAACATGCCATCATGCCACCCCCTTGTGGCCATGTGGCTTTCCCCCATATAGTATATTAATCACATTATTCTATAATAAACAACACCTTATTCTTATTATTTGAGTCCTTTCTATTGGACTGTTGTCTTCCCCAATTCAAATACTGAATCCTCATTGGTTCAGTTGCAACAGTGGTAGCAGTGGTAGGTTCACAGGCTACCTAAAGAAAAAATTCCCCTAAGAAAGGACAGAGTACAGGCCTTATGGCTACCCCCATCAAGAAACCTTCCTGCTCATCCCTGAGGGGGACATCCCCAACGTGTCAGAATTCACGCTTTTTCTTATAGCTGCTACTCTGTTTCTATACTTATTTGTCTTCATTGGCTCTTAAGTTTCTCATGATTATTCTATCTCAGTTTATTCATGTTCCCCTATTTCCCCCTTCATTTTCCACCTTTGAGTTCAAAATTGGGCTTTTTTTAAAGCTCAGTTACAACCTAAATGTTGGTTAATATTAGTTTCAAACTTTCCTTACCTTTTTGCTACTGGATTCAAGCCCTGGACCTACATGCAGAAGTTAATAAGCTGGCTCTGAACGACTTACTTTTTACTATAAACTTGATTACATCTCCTCAAGCTTTGGACTTACTTTTTCCTCACTTTTTTGCTTGCTTTACTATCTAAAGCATCACTGTAACTGCCTTCTTCTCCTCCTGGTCTCCTTTATGTTAGTTTAACTATTCTAAGTTAAATTCACAATATTTGATCCTCTCAATCTCTATTTTCAGGAAGTTCTCCTAACCAAAAATGGTTGAACTTTCCGCCTCAAATTCTGCATTTTACAAACAAAGCACAATAAAAGGCTTGGTTTCTCCAGTCTCAGCACTAAGTTGATATTGTTTGACTTGCACCCCAAAAAGGTACTTGTTAGGTTTTGTGGCTTGTGTTTCTCTTTCAATTTTTAATCTTAGTTTAATCTTAGTTCATGATTCCTTTTGACTATATTTTTTAGCAGTTAGGCAGCTTTTATAGTAGCACCCACAATTTAATTGCTGATAGCTTCAATCCCCCTGCTAGTACAGACCATTTCCAAGACTTAGAAATTGATTTTTTAACCAAATTGTCAGTCATTAAGACTGGTCTCTATTTTATTTTCTTAGGGTTAATAAATTGTCTTAGTCCTTATTTTACTTCATACATCTGCTCTTAGGAGCCTTAGTTCAGTTACTATTGCAAACCTTGCCTAATTTTTTGTATTTGACCAATATAAACATTCTTGGGTTAAAGGCATTAGTTTATAATAATTTGCCCCAAGCTTCAGACCTTATATTATCTCAGCTTCACATGGCAATATGCCAGAGTTAAACTTTTCTTTCTCAACCATTCTTTTGGTTGTGTTAGCAGTTACATTATTGTGCACCTTAGCTTTGTTTTTTATTATATCTTATTTTGCTTCTATTCTTTAAGAACAAGTTACCCCTTGATAAGGATAATACAGAGAACTTTTCCACTTCCCATAGTCAGACTGTTATACTAAATAACATTTCTAAGTTTAATCAATTTTCTAATTCTTCAATAACACCTTCAATTTATTAGCTTTCACACAAGCCCACTTCCTAGCATATCCTTTGGAGTTCAACTCAGACTTTCAAAAGGTTATCTATCTTGTGAAGCAACTTGAGGGCCCCATGCACAGTTGGTTCTGTGAGTTGTCTGTTTGTTTCAGGGATCCAGTCTTGGGAGGCCAGCCCATCATTTTCAGGGGTAACTTGGGCCGGGTTTTTTGCGGGCAATGCCCACCACAAGAGGGGAGCTAGATTTAAAAGGTATGAGGCAGACTTCCCCACACAAGACCACAAGCCGGCGGCCAGGATTATAGTGTCAATCACCCCTGTGAGGGTGATGTACACAATCCCAAACAGCTTACCAGTATGGTTGATTGGAAGGTTGGGTGAGGAAGCAGGAATAAGTCTTGGGGTCACAGGCGGTTCCATGGGTATTTCATAAGCAGGGAGATAGTTAAATTTCCCTCTGAACAACTTAGGTGTTGACAATATCCATGGGCCTTGTCGGTTGTATCTAACTGCAGATTGTATGCGGGCCAGGGGATCAAGTTCAAGTATCTTTTCCGGGGTGTATTCCTTGTATTCAGACTTCAGAGGGTAGTCAGTAAAGTGGACAGGTTCAAAGGGTACACCAGGAGGATGGAAAACAGCAGGCTGTGGGGAAGGCAGGCCAGGAGATCTCAAACTGAATTGGTAGACAGCAAATACAAAATAAGGCAATAGCTGCATGAGCCAAATTAACATAAATTTTATTCAAAAAAGGCAATAAGTTTGGAGCGTGGGGTCTTTGGGTCTATATAGTACCCCACCTCCAAACTTAACATTTTCCATGGGGGGGTTCATCAAGGCATTGGGAAGGGCAGGGTCAGGGAAAATGGGTGCTTGGGTCCAAAGGCGGCAAAATGGCACTTGGCCCGGGAGTTCTTTCATTGGTCAAGAATCTTGATTTGGCTACCTGATTATCTTGCTTTAGTGTTGAGGTCATGGGACTGGGCCGCTGGCCTGTGCCTCTTTCCTGGGTTGGCTCTTGATTGGTTGCTGGTGTAGACTTCAAGTTTATGAAGCTAATAGTTGCCAAATCAGTACCTCCATTAGGCGCTGTGATTAATCCTCCATTTGGTGCAATGATTTCTTTGGTTTGGCTCTTTTTACTGCTTGGGTCAACCTTCTCAATATCAGCTTGTGGGGACTCAATCCCAGAAAAACGCGGGCAGGCAGTCCTGCGGTCCACAAGCCCAGCGGCCCAAAGGAATCCAGGGTTGGGGGTTAATTCCTGCTCCTGGGCCTGGGTTTCCAGAAAGGAAGAATTATCAATCCTGACAGTTTGTGATCCTTCCATCCTTGAGAGCTACAACCAATTTGTATCCAAACTGCTTGCACACACCACCAAGGAAGGAACTGAAGAAGAGACTGCCACCATCCCAAATACACGCTTCTCAAACTGCACCCAAGGAACAGGCCCTTTGACCAACTACAACAAGCGCTTCTGTGAAATACAATCCCAATTAAATGATACTCACTCCAAAGCCTGTGGCTTTTATATGCTTGGCTTAAACCCTGATCTCAAGGCCTTCCTAATTCACCACAACCTCCCCAAAGAGTTGGAACCACTCATGAAGACAGTCTCCAAGTGGGAAAAGAAGTTCAGAAGTATATCAAAGCCATTTTGGCCTTGGCCAGTCCCAACCATCAGCCAGCCTACCACACAACTGACAACCACCTCACGCTCCTCTCCTACTGTAAGCCCATCCAACACTTCACCAGCCTCTGCTTAAAAACCAAATGAGGATGGTGGGTATTGTCTAACTGTTACGGAAATGACTGGATAATATGAAGCCGTTTCTAAATGATGGGGAATTACCACCCAAATCTAAATAGAATTGATGATTAACCACCAACACAGCTTTAAATATCTTTTTGTGAAATTTCCAATTAAAACTCCTGGATTAAGTAGAAAAATCAATCCTAACCAGAGTAAACCAAGATAAATGACCTGGGAAAGCATCAAAGCATCTTCAGCGTAGAATTCTGGGCATTGAGAAGTGACACAATTTTCATTTTCCAGAATGGGGGGAAGAGCTACAAAATTGGCTGGCATGAAATTAACATTTTGCGGCGCCAACAACAAAGTTCCAGATGCTGGGCCCCATCTTCCTGAAATAATTCTGTTCAGAATTAGATTGTACGGGATATACTGCAATAACCCAAGCACAGGATGCATTTTTAAAATTTAAAATCAGAACTTGGGATAATTGATTTTTATTGAGTAAATTTAGAAGGACTCAACTCTTAGAGTTGAAACAGGGAAAATTATTCAATATATATCAGAAAAAGAAACTAAGCAATACCACCTGAGTCTTGATCTCCTATTCCTTTGGCATCTTCAAGAAAATATCTAGTCCAGGTTGCAAAGAACCCTTGTGTGACCAGTTTCTGACAACCATGCTGATTAATGAGCTTATATCAGGTGACCCTCATATTACGTCAATTTATCAACGTCAGTTTACAAGGGGGAGCTGGTTTCAGCTGGCATACTGGAGCAGCTGTGACCCATTTTTGATTGACCATTTGGTTTAAATCCATTAACTTGGTCAATTTTAATACAGGTTTCCCGGCCTTCTGTGCCTTTTTACTTGGACGGACAATACCTGGCATTATGGAACTTACCGTGACATTACCCTCTGCTTTAGCCCTGGGCACAATACCACCATCTGGGAGATGGGATAAAGAGAAAAATCTTATGGGCAGGTGGGAGCTTCATTGTGGCAAGGGTAAGTTCAGGGTGTCCAATAGCAGTGGGATTGTGCTTGTAGAACTCGTGGATCAGATCAGAGGAATTTGAACAATTGTAGTGGGGAACCCAGGAGTTTTCAGAATCAGGATAACCTTTCCAAGATACCAAATATTCCAAATGGCAACAATTCTTGCAGGAAGCTAGAATACAATTAAACTTGTACTCAGGTTCTCCTTCCACAAGAATGGGTTGGGAAGAGGGGATCTCTGTTCCTTTGAAGGGAGTAAGGAGACATTCATGGAAGGTGTGGAAAATCTTGAAAGCAGGAGGTAAATCCAGCCAATAGGCGGAGGGACCAATCTGATGTTTTACCTTAAAGGTACCAACTTGCTTGGGACCCAATTTACAACATGGAACTTTAAGTTTCATATTGCAAGCATCAACCATGACTAGATCACCTGGCCTGTAAGTTGGATCTTCCTGGCGCTTGCAATCTGTGTATTCCTTGTAAGTTGTCACAGCGGCGGCGATAGTAACTTAGAGCTCCTGATGGACCTGCTTCAATTCAGCAACTTGATCAGTTGCAGCTTCCACGTTGCTAACCAAACAAGAACCCATGTTGGAAGAAGGATTTTAACCCACATTGGTATAAAATGGCAATACTTGAGTTGACGTGTGTGGGGCGTTATTATATGTGAACTCTGCCATGGGTAGATTATCACACCAGTCATCTTGTCGCGCATTGGTGTAGCAATGTAGGTAGACCTCCAAACTTTGGTTTACCCTCTTTGTTTGTCCATAGGACTGGGGGTGGAAAGCAGTAGAGCGGCACAACTTGATACCAAGGATTCCAGTGAAAGCTTCCCAGAACTGAGCAATGAATTGAGGACCACAGTCACTTACAATCTCCATTGGGATGCCATGTAGAGAGAAGATTATGTTCACAAATAACCTAGCAGTTTCCACTGAAGTAATTGTGGTTGATCAAGGTACAAAGTGTGCCATCTTTGTGAAACAATCAACTACTACCATTATTGCGTTAAACCCATTGGAATTGGGAAGCTTGCCAATGAAATCCACCAACTCAGAGGTCCAAGGGCCCGCAGCAGGCTGAAGTGGAACCAGTAAACCAGTAGTCTTATTCTGACTGGCCTTGGATCAAACACATACCAGGAAATCTCAAAAAAAAGTGGTTACCTGCACAGTCAAACCTTTCCAGGAAAACTGGCAGCAGATAAGTTCCACTGTTTTGTTTTTCCCTGGATGACCAGCTGTTGGACAGGTATGATTAGCCTCCATGGTTTCATCTTAAATAGTGCCTTCAGGGACCCACAAGCAACCTTGATGATATAGGACTGGACCAATCTTATGATAACCCTGAGGCTGACCTACTGGGTTTGCACATGCTAGCTCCAATAGCCTATCATAACCTTTGGACAAAGGTTGCAGAAACTTAACCTTGGAATACAAGTCCAGGTCTGCGCCCTCAGCTAAGGACATGGTGGCCAACATAGCCGGTGGAGCTAATACAAAAGGCACCACAGCTTTGTCTGGAATCATAGTATGTGTGTTAAACTTGGCATCCATACTAGCATCTGGGAGATGCAAGGGATTCCTGCTTAGAGCATCGGCCAAGTGATTGTCAGATCCCTTAATAAACTTGTAGCAGAATTTGTATCTTGTCATATCACCATGCCATCTGGATTGGCGACCTGACAAAACCCTGGGCTGTTGATAATATAGAAGAGCTTTGTGGTCAGTTCTTAATACAAATGGATGATGTGACAACATGAGATGGTGGTGCCAATTCTTTAACAATTATACTACAGCCAACAATTCCTTGTTGTAAATCATATAGTTGTGTTCTCAAGCCTCCATCTTCTGGGAGAAATACCCTACAGGTCTCTCAATCCTGTCACTAGCCGTTTGCAACAGCACACCAGCCACAGTGTATTTAGATGCATCAGTGGAAACAACAAAAGGAAGCTCAGGATCCACATGTCTTAACACTGGGGAGGACAACAAAAGAGCCTTGACTGCTGAGAAGGCACTTGCACACTCAGGTGTCCAGACTAAAGTTGTCTTTCCACTAGCCAAATATAAAGGGACAGCCACCTCAGACAAGTGGGGAGTGAATTTCTTCAAGAACATACATGTACCCAGGAAACTACAAAGTTGGGAGACTGTCACAGGTGTAGCATACTCTCAAACCGCAGCTTCCTTTTCAGGGGCAATGGTGTGGCCATCCTCAAAGATAATATTACCCAGAAAGGTAACCTTACATTTAAAGAATTCACACTTACTCCTTTTGATGATCAAGTTTTCTTGGAGAATGCGCTCTACAACTGCTGACAAGTGGGCCTTATGGGACTCCTCATCCAGAGAAAACACCAAGATGTCATCCATATATGCAATGGCACAAACACCTAGGAGATCTCCCAGGACTGAATCAATCAACCGCTGAAAGCAAGCCGGGGCATTCTTCAATCCAAAAGGCATTACGCGGAACTGGAAGATACCCTTCTTGGTTCTGAATGCTGTTAACCATTCCATTCCTTCTGCAATCCTGATTTGATTGAAAGCATTCAACAGATCAAGTTTTGAGAATACCTTGGCCTTCTCAACACATCTAGAGATCTGTGCTTTGAGAGGTAAAGGATAAGGATCCAGAATTGTAATGTTATTCAAATTCCTGTAGTTGACACAAGGACAAAGGGACCCATCAGACTTCTGAACAAACAATAACAGAGAGCAGATTGACAAAGCCTTCTTAAAAATGTAGCCTTTTGCCAACATGTCACAAGTCCACTCTTCCAAACATGCATCTTCCTTCAAGGTTAAAGGGTAAATAGGAGACGCAATTCTGATCAGATCAACAGTGACCTTAAAGTCAAAGTCAAACTGAGTGTGCTTGGGAAGGACTTTGCCTCTGGTGGCGTCAAATGCCGCGGACCAGGGTTGCAAACATGCCGGTAAATCCAAACTTACAGGGACAGGGACAGGAAACAATTGTATGGTCTGTGATGATTGCTCCAATTCAGATATATCCAACAGCAGAATACAAATAGTTATACCCAAGGAGTGTTCCACCTGTAGCTCATTTTTCTCCAGTAAGGTTGATACATTATGATCTCTACACCAACTCACTCCCAAAATGATAGGATACATAAGGGTAGAGCAAACAGAAAGCCTTGTGGTAAAAGACTGGCCTGCTACTACAAAAGTAACTGACTTCTTCAGCTGGAAAGAGGGAAATGTTTGACAATTTCCACCCCTAACAAGCATTCCTGGATGGTACTTGAGTTGTAGCAAGTCAGCAGTCTCCACACTCATAAAATTTTTGGAAGCACCAGTATCTAACAAGATGGCTGGCTGATAGATAGTCTGACTATTATCAATGCTACTATGAAACAAGAAGTAACCAGAAGTGGATTTATTTGCAGCAAAGGTAGCAAACTTGGCAGGATCTTGTTTTTCATTGGCATTACAGACAGCAGCTAAGGATGCAGGATGCTCCTGGAAGTAATGCTCAATCATTTCTTGGACAGCAGCTGGAAGAACGGGGTTATCACAATCAATGGAAATGAGGGGCAACTCTTTGGATGTAATAACAGAAGATTTTGCAGATACGACATGCTGAAGCATTGCCAAGGAACTATCATGAACAGACACTACGGGCCTCCTTTACATCACCGGGTCTGTTCACCACCGCCAATTGTAGTTGAGACAAGCTAGGGGGAAAACAATCTTGGCTTTGGTTGGAAGGAACTACCAAGGAGCAAGGACCAGAAAACCAAGAGCGCGCAGCAGGTTTATCCTCAATTACCAACGTACCTTGTTTGGAAGTAGACAGAGTTGAGACCAGAGAAAGAATTTGGCTTACCAGGGCCTTAGTTGTGGTTAACGGGGAATCCCAAACCGCCAAATCCTGGGCAGTCTGGTCAAAGGCTAACCACAATGCTGAGAGTTTGTTCACCTTGGGAACATTGATTGTACAGCAATAGGTAAGAGACTGAGGAAGGAATACCAAAAGTGGAGTTGTACCCTGACAGAAGGCGTACAGCTTACAATATACTTTGAGCTCCTCAATAGATACACATAATTTTTTTAACAAAGGGTAAAGAGATGCACTCTCAGTTAAAACACGTGGATTGCCCTCCACCGCGGACAACAACCATTCTTGAGCATCTTTGGAAACCTTTGTCATCACATGGTAAACTTGCAATTATGACTAAGGCTTGAACCGGAATAGAATGATAATGCTGAAAAAACTTCACACAAAATTTCATCAGTGGGTGGGGCAGGAAAATAATCTGGACGCCAAAATGATATGACACAACAGAAATAGGAAACAGGATCCAGTCTCTACAACTGCAACCGGAGATGGAAACCAAAAATTAAAGAAAAGTCCAAACTGAAAACTCAGAAATGAACTGATGAAAATAAACATGATAAACACAGATATCTTGAGGGAGCAGGAGAAAAGAAACACACATTCATGATGAACTGCTTCCAAAAACTCAGATGTAGAAGAGTTGAGTAATGTGACAGAAATCACTGGATAATATGAAGCTGTTTCTAAATGATGGGGAATTGCCACCCAAATCCAAATAGAATTGATGATTAACCACCAACGCGGCTTTAAATATCTTTTTGTGAAATTTCCAATTAAAACACCAGGATTAAGTAGAAAAATCAATCCTAACCAGAGTAAACCAAGATAAATGACCTGGGAAAGCATCAAAGCATCTTCAGCGTAGAATTCTGGGCATTGAGAAGTGACACAATTTTCATTTTCCAGAATGGGGGGAAGAGCTACAAAATTGGCTGGCATGGAATTAACATTTTGCGGTGCCAACAACAAAGTTCCAGATGCTGGGCCCCATCTTCCTGAAATGATTCTGTTCAGAATTAGATTGTACGGGATATACCGCAACAACTCAAGTACAGGATGCATTTTTAAAATTTAAAATTAGAACTTGGGATAATTGATTTTTATTGAGTAATTTAGAAGGACTCAACTCTTAGAGTTGAAACAGGGAAAATTATTCAATATATATCAGAAAAAAGAAACTAAGCAATACCACCTGAGTCTTGATCTCCTATTCCTTTGGCATTTTCAAGTAAGTATCTAGTCCAGGTTGCAAAGAACCCTTGTGTGACCAGTTTCTGACAACCATGCTGATTAATGAGCTTATATCAGGTGACCCTCATATTACAACAATTTATCAACGTCAGTTTACAAGGGGGAGCTGGTTTCAGCTGGCATACTGGAGCAGCCGTGACCCATTTTCAATTGGCTGTTTGGTTTAAATTTGTTAACTTGGTCAATTTTGATACAGGTTTCCTGGCCTTCTGTTCCTTCTTACTTAGACGGACAATACCCGGTATTTTGGAACTTACTGTGACACTAACTGACGCCAAAGCTCTTCACAAATTACTAAACAAGTTAAGCTCTTACTGTGGACAGGCCAACCATGTGGTGGCAAACTGCTAGATCCTAGACAAATCCCTCGCCCAAACCCTGAACTAGAGCCTACTATGGAAAAAACAACACCAGATTCCTCAGGCACTTCCAACTGTACCCAGATCAATAACACCCAAACCCCTGGGAAGTCTTCTCTGCCCTTCATCTGGATTGTGATTCATGGCCCTGTCTCCAACATTGAGACCTTTGCCTTGTTGGATACAGGTGCTGACATAAACTACATTGACTCCAGACTAGCCAAAGCTCTGAATCACACACCTGGTTCCAAGATCAATGCCTGTGGTCCCAACAATCTGCCTGTGACAGCCTTTGAGATAAAGCCTCCAATTCTGTTCTGCTTGGGGAAGTTCACTTTTCACTCCCAGTCCATCAGCTCCAATTCACAAAACTTTCCTGTTTACCTTGGCATAAATTGGTGTGAGGAAGTTGGCCTCATTATCAGATGCCAAGAGCGCAAGGTTGATTTCTTTGCACATGACGCTCCTTGCTCCTTGGATCTCCTAAGAAAACAGCAGCTGCCCAATAGCTTTTGGAACTTCAATATGCTAAACTCCTGCACTATCCTACCTTCATCAGAGACAGTCCTGGCCAAAATGGGATCCCTCTCTTCATAAGCGGCTACAAGGAGGTATTCAGCAACATGCAATGCTGCAACCTACCTCCCCACAGACCATACAACATCCAGATCAAATTGACCAAAGGAGAAAATTTACCCTGGGGTAGAATCATTCTGTTATCTGATACCAACAATAAGTTGCTCTTAGAATACATCAACAACAAGCTCAGTAAAGGCTTCATCACTTGCTCTACGTCACCCTGCTCCTTGCCTATCTTCTTTGTTGCCAAGTCTAATGGTTCCAAGAGACCATGCATCAAATATTGTGCCCTGAATGCTGTCATAATTGATAAGGAGCGCCTTTTGGGGAAGCTTTAAATATAGAATTAGGAGAGAAGAGAAGTATATCTTATTGGATGATATTTTAGACTTATATAAATTGGGCTGTGGTGGAGATTTAGTCAGATCAAACATAGGGGTTGGTCATGTGCAGGATGGGTTCAAGCCACTGGATACTTGGATTGTCATATTATATTGCTTGGTTACCATTCTTGGTAGGTCAGACGGTATATTGGAAGGGCATCAAATTGGGCAATGGCTGGATGTTAAGCAGGTTAGCGGTAGCCAGAATGCCTGTACATCCAGACCCTCAACACCCCCCCTTAAGGGGTTACTCTGGTGCATCAGGAGGGGTTTTTGTTTTCACAGCTGCCACCTGATGCTCCTGGAGCTGTTTACTAGTTAGAACCAGTCTGGTCAAGTGTTCTCCTTTACTGAGGCGGAGACGGGTTCTGTGGTATTTCTTGACAATTGGGGTTTTGTCACCTTGGAATTTTACTAGACAGGTGCTGTGATTTGGTCTGTACTTGATGATTCTTCCTGGTCCCCTGTGTACTGACTCTATTTTCTTGCTTTTGCCAGCTAGAACCCAGACAGGGGAGTTGATGGGAAGTGGTTCCTCTGTGGAGGTTACCTTTTATGTTTTGAGCCTCTTTATTTCTGCTATTTTAGCTTTGAGGTGGATGTGTTGTAGATTTTGTACTTGTTCTACTGTGGGGGTTTTCCTGGGGGGATCTTTATGTATGGCTGCTTGTTGCGGGTAATTATTTCTGGTTTGTACCTGTAGGTTAGCTCAAACAGTGAATAGCATGTTCCTTAATTGGCGCAGACTTGGGATACTAGTAATGCATGTTTCACCTATAATGGCCATGTGTCTTTGGCTTTTCCATCCATTATTTTCTCTAGGGTCCTGATAAGGCTGCTATTTAGGCGTTCCAATCTGCCATTGGCCTGTGGCCTGTATGGAGAGGTTGTGGAATGTTTAATGTTTTTGGATTTTAAGTTGTTGTTTACAACGTGACCTGATAGCTCAGTTGCTCCATCAGTTATGATGTAGTCTGGAGTGCCTTAGTTGGCTATGATCACTTTGTTAATGAATCAGTTAATGGTTTCTGCTTTATGGTCCTTTCTTGCCCAGCAGATGGGCCAGCGTGTGGCAAAGTCAATAGCTACAATTAAGCAACATTGGTTTATTTTTGTTTCTGGGAAGGGCCCCACTACGTCTAGCCCCCAAGCCTTGAATGGTTTAGGGTCCAGTACTGGGTTGACTGTTGGCTGGGGAGCCTTTGTGCTGGTGTATTTCTTGTACACTGTGCACTTTTTCAGAACATCAACTATATCCTGTTTGAGGTTGGGCCACCATACTATCTCTTTTAATGTGAGGTATAGGTTGTTAGCCTTTATATGTCCTAGTAGGCAGTGATGTCTTAGTATGGTGTCAACTCTTTGTGTGAGTGGGATGTACAGGAAATGTTTTTCATTAATAATTTGGTATACTGTGCCATTTGATACATGGAAATACTTTTTGTTTCTTACTAATTTATTGTGGGTTAGTTGGTATGTTGAGGGGTCTTTCCCTTTGTTTTTATAATCAGTATTATATAGGTTTGGCCATTCAGGGTCCAGGTGGTCAGGGTGATCCTCTCTAGGCTGATATAGTCTAGAGGGAGCATCAGCTGTGACCAGCTCTTCCCCCTTTTTGTATTGGATGTCCAAATTAAGCTGCTCCAGCAGGGACATCCATTTGTCTTGTTGCCGTGCAAGTGTGTTCCAAGCTTTGAAATATATTAAGGATTTATGGTCAGTTAGTACTTGGACATTTAAATGTCCTTCTAGATAACATCTCCATTTCTTGCATGTGTGATATATAGCTAGCAATCCCTTATTGTGTATTGGATACCTCTTCTCAGTTTTGGTTAGTTTTCTGATTTCATAACATACTGGCAGGAAGTCTTGCTGCCCTGGCTGGCAGATGCGCAGGACTGCGCCAATGGCAGTGTCACTGGCATCTGACTTGAGCTCATAGCACCCATTGTTATTAGGGTATTGCAAGATGGTGCTTCAATCAAAGCTTTTTTTAATAGTTGGAAATTCTTATCACATTCTGGAGTCCAGATGAATTTTTTTTGGCATTACCCTTGGTTAAGTCATTGATTGGTGTGGTTAGTTTCCTGCAGTCTTTGATGTATTTCCTTAGGTAAGCTACCATTACAAGAAAGCATCCAACTTGTTTAATAGAGGTGGGGCATTGCATGTTATTTATTGCTTTTATTTTTTCTGGATCTGCTTTGATGCCACCATCAGAGACAATGTGGCCCAAGAACAGGAGTTCCTTTTCCATAAATTGGCACTTACTTGGTTTTGCATAAAGTTTGTGCTTTGCAAGTCAATTGAGTGTCTTGCAGACATGTGTGAGGTGTTCCTTTTTTCTTTTGAGAATATGATGATATTGTTGAGGTAGCATAATGTATTTGAGAGACTGTTTAGTGCTTGGTTCATTATGGTGAAAAACGTTGTGGGAGTTTTGGTCATCCCAAAATTCATTACTTTACATTCAAACAACCCAAATTGCATGCGGAACACGGTCTTTGGTATGTCATTTTCCTTTAACTTGGTTGTAACCTGAGGTGAGGTCAATTTTGGAGAAAATATTTGGCTCCTGAGAGTCTTGCAAACAGATCATCTTCAAGTGGAAGAGGGTATTTATTCTTTACTATGCTTGCATTTAGTCCTCTGTAGTTGGTTACTAGACGCAGAGTGCCTTCCTTTTTCTTTAAAGAACACTGCTGCCCCCATGGGGATTCAGACAGGTGAATGAATCCTTTTGCTATATTGTCCTCAATGTGTATTTTGAGGGTTTGGGTCTCCATGGGGGAGAGTCTGTAAAGGGGTGCGGGTTTAGGCATGGCTTTACATAGGTTGATGCCATGTTTGACCTCCTGTTCAGGGGGGTAACTCTGTGAGTTTTTTGAATACATGGGTGTATTCATTTAGGAGTACCACAAGTTCTGGGCATTGGATATTTGTTGTTTGCATGTTATTGAATTCAGTGTAACTCATTATGTGGAGGGTACTGTCTTTGGTTATATGTTCTGAGTTATCTTGGTTTATGACCTGACAAATACTGTGTCTCTTAGAATGAGGTCATTAGGTTCTTTGAGGATATTAAAATTGACTCTGTTGTTTTAGATGGTCATGGTTTTTGTTTTCCAACATACGCTAGGGTTCACTCAGGTGAACCAGTCCATGCCTTCTACAATGTCATAGTTTATGTTGTTCATGACAAGTCCTTTAATGAACGTTTGTATGCCTTGGAGGTCAATTCTGAAGGGAGTTGTTTTGCCTTCAAGTAGAACCTTTGATTTATCTGACATTCTGGCATATTTTAAGTTGGATTTGACAACTGGTATTTTATACTTGGTTACAAATGGTTTGCTAACCATAGTGTGTTGTGCACCAGAGTCAAATAAAATTTTATGTGTATGTGATTTGTAAGTGCATGGATAGACAAGAAGTTGTGATCAATCTTTAATTTTTACTTTCATAAAAATGAGGATTGCAGGACACGTGGGATGCAAGCAGCTAAGTTTGTGACTTGGTACAGTTTCTTGTCAAGTTGGGGGAGACATGGGCACTTAAGACTATTCCCAATCCTCTTTTCCCTGTTCCTCTGTTTGAGACCTTTGAGGTCAGAGAATATGTGATCAGATTCATAGTGGGTTGCTATTTCAGCATTGTTTACTTTGGCGGTGTCCTCTTTCTTGGGTTGGGAGCGGTTTGAACTTTAGCTGCAATTGCCATTGTTGCAGTTGGAGTTGTTGTTGCTATGATTGATGTTCTGGCGTTTATTGCCATTGGAGTTTTCTCTGCCATTGCTTTTTGAGGAGCAAATGCCGTTGCATGCAACATATTCCATGTTTGTGCATTTTTCCGCGCGCTTGGCTTCTGCAATGAGCGCAGGCATGGAGGTGTTGGCCTCCAGGTGGATGAGGGCAGTAACAGAGGGTTTCATTCTGTTGATGAATGATGATCTGGTATGTATGTTATAAGCTTGTGCTGGGCTTTAGATTTTGCGGTGTATTTCCTTGAATTCATTGACGTTTTCTGCAATAGTGGTCTTTTGAGGAAGATCACTGAGCTGTATTGCAATGTCTTGGAGGGATTTGGTAATGCAGAAATTGTGCGTGATGTACGCTTTGAACTTTTCCCAGTTGTCAATCTGGTTGTCAATTTGTGAGCCAACCCAGGTGGCAAACCAGTTAGCTGCGGCCTTGTACAGGCACTTGCTGGCTTCCTGGACCCATTTCTCATGGGGGATGCAGCTGGCGTGGAGTTTGGTGGCTGTGTGGTCTAGCCAGTTGATGATGTTTTCTTTGTATTTACCAAAGAACTTGTTGATATCAATGGATTTGGTGTTGATAACTTCACCTGTGATAGGTGGTTGTGAGTTTGTTTGTGGTTGAAGAGAGCAACTGTATTGAATTATCTTGGTGCATGCTTTGGGAATGACCAGACCTTCAAATACGGTGCATCCACTAGGTTTATCTTTGTTGATGTTGTGGGCGCAGAAGTATATTTTCCAGGTCTCCTGGGATGTGGCTTGGTTGAGTATTTGAGCAAAGCTGTTTGGGTTTTAGTCAGTCATTTTCTCTTTCATGGGCATGGTCAAAAAACTGTAGCTGCTACCAGTGATAAGGAGCGCCTTTTGGGGAAGCTTCAAATATAGAATCAGGAGAGAAGAGAAGTATATTTTATTGGATAATATTTTAGACTTAAATAGATTGGGCTGTGGCAGAGATTTAGCTGGATTAAACATAGGGGTTGATCATATGCAGGATGAGTTCAAGCCACTGGATACTTGGATCATCATGTGATATTGCTTGGTTACCATTCTTGGTAGGTCAAACAATATATTGGCAGGGCACCAAATTGGGCAATAGCTGGATGTTAAGCAGGTTGGCGGTAGCCAGAATGCCTGTACATCCAGACCCTCAACACAATCAAATATTGTTGTTCCATTCCTTCCGTCAAAGCCCTCACAGACTGCCTCTTGGGCAGTCAGATTTCTCCAAGGTTGATCTCCGTGCAGCTTTCAACCAGATTTGTGTTGCTAAGGGACACAAATAAAAACTGCTTTCTGCACTCCCTTTGGCCTCTACAAGTACAAGGTTATGCCCTTTGGCTTATGCAATGCACCCTCAACGTTCCAAGCCCTCATGAACAAGGTATTTCTTCCATTCCTGAACAAATTTGTGGTGGTGTACCTTGACAATATCTTGATCTATTCCAAGAATACTTCCAACCACATCAATCATCTGGAGAATGTCATGGCTAGGCTTTAAGAGTTACATCTTTACTGCAAGCTCTCTAAGTATTTCTTTTTCCAAACAAGCGTGGAATTCCTTGGATATATAGTAACTAAGGAATGGTTTGCCATCACCCCAAGTAAACTCAGCACCATTATCTTGTGGCTGTACCAAAGAACCACAAGGAACTCTGTGGTTTCCTTGGCCTTGCTAATTACTGTTGCAAGTTTGTCCCTGGATTCAGCAGCATTTTCCTTCCCCTCACAAATCTAACCTCCACCAAGGTTGAGTTCAAATGGTCTGCTGAAGCACAGGACTCCTTCAAGCAGATCCGCCACCTGTTTGCCACTCTTCTGGCCCTGCTCATGCCCAATAGCAACAAACCCTTCTTCCTGGAGACCAACACCAGCGGCTATGATATTCGTGCCATCCTTCTTCAGCATGGGGGGATGGTATGCTCCATCCTGTAGCTTAATATATCCAGAAGCATCTTCCTGCTGAGAAGAGCTACCCTGTTCACAACAAGGAACTACTCACAATTATCAAGTCTCTCAACCATTGGCGCTGTTACCTCAAAAGAACCTTGGACCCTGTTAGTATCTCCACGGACCACAAGAACTTGTTGTTCTTCACTCAGGCACATTGCATATCCCAATGACATGCTCACTGGGTGATTGAACTCACCAACTTCTTATTCACCATCACTTACAAGAAGGAATCCCTCAACATCCTTCCTGACCTACTCTCCCGCCACCCCATCACTGCCAAATCCAATCCTGAATATGAATGTCTCAACACCAAAGCAGTTCTCCCAGCATCTGTCTTCATCAATCAGATCTCTTCAACTCTATTCAACTTCCCAGACACCTATTCCATCCAGAAGGCCCAATCAGAAGACCCTGCCTCTAACAAGATCATCCAGAACCTGTTATCCAAGGCATTGCCTCCTCAGAATATTCACTTGAGAACAACTTGCTTCTCTTCTGCAAACTGGTTATGGTACCCAATAAGGACCTGCAGTTGCAAATCACAATTGAATTCCATGATTCTCTTCCTGCCAGACACTTAGGTTATAAAAGAACCTTAGCCCTTATAAAGTCACACTACTGGTGGCCACAGATGGCAAAGACCACCAAGGAATATGTTGCCAGCTGCCTAGTATGCCTCAGAAACAAGAATCACACTTCCAAGCCATCTGGTCTCCTCTTCCCTCTTCCAATTCATGAAGGTCCATGGCAAAGCCTCTCCATGGATTACATCACCCAGCTACCCTTGTCCGCAAGCTATGACACAATCTTAGTAGTGGTTGACCGCTTCTCCAAGGAAGCCTCTTTCTGCCCCTGCCACACAACTGTCACTGCCAAACAAACTGCTGAGCTATTTGTAGAATATATTGTCTTGATCTGAGGCGCGGCACAGAGTCACAAGGGGAATTCTAACCTTAGGATTGGATTTGTACTAAGTCTTGGTTAGAATGGCAGGGAAGGCTATGTGTGATTACCTTGTGGCCATGAATAAATAATATCTACTAGATGTGGCTAGAGAGGCGCCAAAGTATGTGGAGACACAAAGATAAAAATGTGAATAGAACTTAATTTTATTGGAAAATAGGAAATGTATTATATAGTGATTTGCAATACCACAAAACAATACCAGGACTGTAGGATCACTTGCCACAAGCATGAGTGGGGTAAGTGAGTTGCACAGGATCAGGAAACTGAACAATTGTATTTCCCAATTTGGAACCAGCCTCATTTCAAAGGGCAAAAGCAAAAGAAAGAGATTTTTCCTTGAAATAACCCAACAAAGGCAAAATCAAAACATGGTGAATGGCGGCATTCACATCATTGCCCACCTCTAGATTAGCCTTAGGGAGGTGATACTTGCAGAGGAACTTATCATGTACGCAAGCAAAAGGTCAACCACTAGATAGGAGCTTTATTGTATACTTTGATCTTCACTTAAAGGTCACTTCCAAGGGCCCAATCCACAACAAGTCTAGCTTATGAGCTTGTCCTCCTACTCTGTGTTGATAATACAGAACGTTGTCCCCAATGTTGAACTCAGGCAGGGGGATCTCCCAGCATTGTCAGGGGAGAGCTCAAGCAGCTTGGTCTTATAGGCGGACGTGTAGGCAGTAGCCTGTATATCAATGATGTGGGTGACTAGATCTTTGATGTGCTCATCAGGGTTCATGGCCTTATCAGAGGAGAGTAGGGGGACCCCAGGAGTAACAGGGTAGTGGCTTTACAACCATACAGCATAGAAAAAGGTAAATACCTGTGACACAATGATTGCTAAGGCAATAGGCAAAGAGAGAAGCAGGTAAGTATAGATCCCAGTTGGCGGCGTCAGAGTAAGTAAGCTCCCTCATGATAGAAACCAGAGTTAAGTTGGTGCGCTCAACTGCCCCATTGGTGGAAGGATGATAGGGGGCAGAGAAAGACAGGTGAGACCCCAAGGCTTCAACCACCAAGGTCACTAACTTGGCGTTGAAGTTAGCCCCATTGTCAGACAACAACACCTGAGGGCAACCATGGCAGAAGAATACATCTTGCAGCAGAAAGGCGGCGTAGTCTTAGCAATGATGTCTTTAGTAGGAAAAGCTTCTACCCTTTTGCTAAAACAATCAACAGGAATTAGGATAAAGCGGCAGCCAGGGCAGGTGCAAGGGAGAGGCCCTACAGCATCAATACTGACAGTGTGAAAGGCGTGTTGAGGGGGGACTCACTTGAACTCATGAGCAACGGCTTTAGGACGTTGGAGCTGACAATCATGGCAACTAGCAATAACATCTGGGATCAGCAAGCAAAGATTTTCCAAGAAGTAATTCTTCTGGATCCAGTCATAGGTCTTAGTGATGCCTCCATGTCCAGTCTCTTTATGATCCTGAAGCACCAGAAACAGGCAAAGACTGGGGCACTTAGGGCAGGTATTGGTCTTGTACCTTCTTGAAAAGTTGATTGTCACAAATGAGGGTGTCTTCAGATAGCTTAGAAGAGGCAACTCAAACTTCCTCTGTCTTGCTTTCCCATGAAAAAGGGTATCCAAATAATTCATACAACCAGACAGCTTCAGCAGGGTGTAGAGCAAGGATGGGCATTCTGGATAAGCCATCAGCGTTCTGATGTTGAATCCTGGGACATTGTAGTACTGTGAAGTTGTAGCCTTGTAGGTGGAGAGCCCATCTAGCTAGTTGTTCTTCTGGTTCCTTAAGCTGTTGTAATCACTTAAGCAAAACATGGTCAGTGACCACAGTGAAATGGGTGCCATACACATAATGGCGGAAATTTCTGACAGCATGCAACACAGTAAGGCACTCTTTCTCTGTGACGCTGTTTCCATCTCATGCTTGTTGAGGACACAAGAAGTATAAGCTACAGGGTGATCCACACCCTCATCATCTAGTTGAGCCAAGATGGCTCCAATAGCCAGGTCACCAGCATCAGTGTAAAGGATGAATTCCTTATTGTAGTCAGGATATACTAGGATGGGGGCCTCTTTGAGTTTTTACTTGAGGGTTTCAAAGGCTTGTTATTGACTGGCAGTCCATTTGAAAGGGACATTACACAACAGCTGGACCAAGGGTTCACTAATGTCAGCAAAATCAGGGATAAATTGTCTATAGTATCTCATCATACCCAGAAAGACTTGGACTTCTTGAAGGTTGGTGGGCGGAAGCATTTTGTCAATGGCTTTGATTTTCTTAGTCATGGGGTAAATTCCTGTCTGAGTCACCTCATGGCCCAAGAATTCAAGGCGTTCTTTGAAGAAAGCACACTTAGATGGTTTTAACTTAAGTCCGGCCTCACAAATCTTTATTAATCTCTTTGAGATAGGCCAAGTGATCAGTGAAAGTGGCGCTGAAGACAGTTATATCATCTAAGTACACTAAAACACACAAGAGCTTCAAATCACAGAGAATGGAGTTCATGGCTCATTGGAAAGTAGCTGGAGCATTGCAGAGTCCTTGCAGCATTTGAGTGGGCTCAAACAATCCTTCATAAGTGATGAGCGCAGCCTTCTGTCTATCTTTAGGAGAGATATCAACTTGCCAGTATCCAGAAGCCGCATCCATGGCAGAGAAGAACTTAGAGCCCCAAGGCGGTAGAGAGCATCATCAATGTGTGGTAAATGGTAGGAATCCTTTTTGGTTAAGGAATTCAAGCGTCAGTAGTCCATCTCAATACATTGACCTCCATCCTTCTTCTTCAGTATGAGCAAGGGGGAAGTCCATGGACTTTGGGAAGGAGCAAGCAGTCTAGCATCTAAAAGTTGCTTAATCTCTTTAGACACCTGAGCATCTTCTACTTGACTATGGCAATAGGGTTTAGCACAAAGGGGGAGCATCACCAGTATCAATCTGGTGAATGAAGCCTTTGGCTAACCCATAATCTGTGCTGCCCTCAGCAAAGATATCCAAAAACTGGTCCAGTAGGTCAAGCACCTCTTTCTGTTGAACCAGAGATAGTTGCAGAAAGACTTGAGTGGTGAACAATGATAGGACTTGTGGCTCATCCTCAGGTGAGTTGAAGTCCTGGAACGTACCAAAGGGATGGAGAGATAGTACGTCAGGAGCATTCAATAGCTTGCCATAGCCAACAAACTGCCCTCTGGATAAATGTATGGGGAGGGCAGTCAAGTTGGCAATCAGCAGTTGAACAGGGTCTTTATGAGAGACATCCAAGATCCCGGGACACAGATAGGATTTGTTCTGTCCTGTCAAGGGAGGAGAGTACAACTCTAGGAATGTACGCTTGGGCAGCTCATACAATATTTGGGAGTCTAGAATAGTTTGAGACCCTGGAGGAACAGTAACAGAAGAAGTGGCCAGGAGAGGAATCCCCTCAGACGCAGGGCAAGCCATGGGAGGGCACTTCATGTTGGAGGAATGGGTTTGGTATTTTAAAGTTAAAATGCCAGTGGGATATTCCAAGGCACATGTCTTGAGGCACTTTGTGGGAACTTTAAATGGCTCTTCAAAGATCAGAGGGACTTTGTATCCCAAGATAGAGAGGAAGCTGTCCTTTAAGTTAATGATCCCATTATATTCCCTAAGGAATTGAGTACCAACTAGCAGGTCATAGCTCTCATTCTCCAGGACAACAGCAGGAGCAGCCAAGAGCAGCTTGCCAAATTACATGGGCAGAGAAGAATAAGCTCCTATAGTGCAAGTCATGGTCAGCCCAGCTGTGCCATACAATTGATGATAGTTAAGATTGGGGGCAAGTTTGAGTTTCTTGACCAGCTTTGAGGAGTCAACATTAATAGGAGACCCCATGTCTAAGACAGCCTTAATTTTCACCTTTTGGATGGATATTTCAACACAAGTGGTTGTGCAACCAAAGGGAGGAAGGACAGCCAGAATTTCTTTGGCTTCTGTTAGTTCTTTGTCCCACTTTTTAATCATGCATATGAGGCCTGGGAACTCCTTATAAACCGTCTAGAGAGGGAGCAAGATGGTGACGTTTTTGAACACAGCAACAGCAACCTCAGCAGCTTCTTCAGAAGAATCAACAAGCACAGGAGATCTCTTGGCTTGGGTGAGTAAGGGCAAGAGACAACCTCCTTGGCTTCAGGCAGAGGCTTGGCAGTTGTAGTAGTCTTCCCAGAATGTAGCTTATAAGGAACTGCAATAGTTTCAGGGACAGCTAGGACAGAATACCCATAGGCGTCAGGATTGTTTATATCAGAATCATCCATGTCAGAGTCATCAGATATGCTGTGGAATAGCAGCAAAATGGGAGGAGCCTCAGAGTCAGCAATAGAGGGAGGGATTGAAAGAGACTGGGAAGAATTGTCAACCAAGAGCATCTCCACCTCTAAGTTGACTGTTCTTTTCCAGCCTGCTCTTTAGGATCAGCTACTTTAACTCAAGGATTAGTGCAGACCCGGGAATGGTGACCTATTTGTCCACAGTTATGGCAACCCTGTTGTTGAGGAGGATTCTGTGAGTTCATGGTAAAGATATGCAGACTACGTGAAGACAAACCAGAAGTAGAAGCAGCACAATTCTCCCACACAACTGCCCCAGAATGGGTAAGGTGCATATCCTGCAACAGTGTCTTTATGCTCTTCATGCGAGAAAGCATGGCTTTATGGGCCTTGAAGTGAAGACAAAGGAGCTGGTTAACCTTGAGGGCTTGAGTGCAAGCCATGTATGCTTCATGTGCGGTAAACTGGTAGCTTGTGATCAGTTGTTGTCCCTCCAGGTAGCATCTATGTGCAGATTCAGCTAGTTTCTCTTTAGGCTTGAAAGCAATGTGCATGAAGGCGTCCTTATTCACTTCCAAACTAAGATCACCACCAAACTTGTCAATCAGAAGGTGCTTCATATCTTCCCAGGTTTCAATGGTGGGCAGCTCTGGCACAACTAACTCTTGGCAGGTCAGGTGTAGACAGGTCAGGATGTGTTCTTTCTTGACTATATACAAGGTTCTTCTCATGGCAGTTTAATAGATAGTTAGGAAAGCTGCAATGGTTAAAGTTTTGGGGTCAAAGACTTGCTTAAAGGTAGGCTTGAAGTGTGCTTCTGGAGTTGGGCCAACATTAAGGCTATTGAGTACATTTATGTGTGGGGAGAAGTCTGCTTCTGACTCAATGGGGGGCTGCCTGGCCCACAGCTGGCAAACACTATCTTTGAAGATAGTCAAGGTGTCAGAAGTGTGGGTGTCCATATTATTAGCAAGGGCGGTCTGCTGCTCAGTAACATCCAGGCGCCAACCCTGTGTAGTTACTACCAAGGAAAGCTCAGCCAGTTGGGAAGTAAGAGATGGGCCTACCAAAAGGCAAGGGGCAAACCTGTCATTTACTGAATCAACCACTTCACTTAGTTCTTGTACATCTTTATCAAGCTCAGAGTGATTATGCTTCAGGAGGTCCACTTCATTGGCTAGAGCTATCAAATCTCTAGCACAATGAATGTGGGGGCTCCTAACAAGCCAGGGCAACAACCATTTTTGCCCACAACTTTAGGTGGACTAAATACAGTTGCCATTGCCTCACGCAAAGTAGCAACCTCTTGTTATAATTCAGCAACCTGAGCCGTCAGTGAAAGCACTTGAGGGTCAGGCTGAGGGACTTTGGGGGAGGGGCAATCATGACTGCAGGTAGATGCTCTTAAATCTTGAATGGCATACCAAAGCCTGTGTTCTCTATCTGCTAGCTTATTGGATGGAGGAGAAGGCGGGACATCTGCTTTGGAGGAAGACAGTTCATTTACTTGAGTCTGGAGTTTGGCAATGGTGGCGGCAGTAGCAGCCCTTTCTTGATAAAAGTCCTTGCCAAGTTTGTGGAGGCCCTTTGAAGCATGGATTGCTACTTGCTGTAATTGGTCAAAGGAATAATCACTGAACTTGTTAAGTTGTTGCACAAGTTGTTCAAAGTTGGTGAGATAGGCGTTTAAAGTAGAGTCTACTTGGACACACCAGGGCTGTTTCAGTTGGTGGAACTCATGAAGGCGCTCTCTGACATACTCAGGGATGGATTTGCACATTCTTTCAATGGAAGTGACCAAATGAGACTGGGAGGTGACAGAGTCGTGCTGATTGTTGGATAATAAGAAAAACAGGGAATGAATCCACTGCTGATAGACCGCAAACTGATCCCAGTGATGGGTGATGGCAGCTTGCAGCAATGAAATCTCCTGAATGTGGAGCTCTAATACCATTTGATGATGGACTAAGGTAGGTTGTACAAAGGAGGACAATAAACGTTCAGCAGAGCCAGCCGCTGAGAGGAGATGCTGAGGAAATTGTGGCACCACAATCAATTTGTAGTATTCTACCCAATTGAACTGAAGCTGGAGGCAAGGGATGGCCCCATCACGGGCTATCACAAGGGCTACTGCCATGACTTGTTCCAAGTCAGGGGTACCCAAAGGATAGGCCACTAGGCAGGGACCACTCCCAAGGTTCAGCACAGTAGGGACAATAGGCAGGTTGGCAATGTCTTCTTCAATAGGAGGACTGGTAATTTCAGGCAAAGTCAGCTCTTGTATAGGTGGAGGCAAAGATCCTGAAAATTGTAGTTGCAAAGGGGGTAACCAAGGGGCTTACAGCCCCTGTAGTGAGCACCATTTTTTCATGATCTGAGGCGCAGCACAGAGTAACAACAGGAAATCCTAACCTTAGGATTGGATTTGTACCAAGTCTTGGTTAGAGTGGCAGGGAAGGCTATGCAATTACATTGTGGCCCTGAATGAATAAATATCTACTAGACATGACTAGAGAGGCGCCAAAGTACATGAAGACACAAAGACAAAAATGTGAATAGAATTTAATTTTATTGGAAAATAGGAAATGGATTATATAGTGATTTGCAATACCACAAAACAATACCAGGACTGTAGGATCACTTGCCACAAGCATGAGAGGGGTAAGCAAGTTGCACAGGATCATAAAACTGAAAAATTGTATTTCCCAATTTGATCCAGCCTCATTTTGAAGGGCAAAAGCAAAAGAAAGAGATTTGCCCTAAAAATAACAGCAACAGTGGCAAAATCAACTGTAGGGATGTAAAAGTGAGAATCTAAAAGTGGCCATGTTGACACTTTTTAAATTTTCAAAATGGCTTTTTATAATAAAGTAATTACTTTTCCCTGACTTTTTAGTTGAGAGAATAAATAAAAAGTATTTTATATGATCATAATAAATTTTAATTTCAGATGAGCTGTTTTAATTTACTTTTAAAATTTTAAAATTGTTGACTTGGCCACTTTTTGGTTCTCACTTTTGAATTCTCACTTTTACATCCCTACAGTCAATTATGCTGCTGTTGCCAAAATAACCCAACAAAGGTGAAATCAAAACATGGTGAATGACAGCATTCACAATATATATTTCTCTCATTGTGGAGCTCCTTGTGACATAGTCTCTGAATGTGGCCCCCAGTTCATCTCTTCATTCTGGCAAGATCTTATGGCCTCTCTTGGGGTAAACTCCCTATACAGCATTGCATATCATCCACAGACTGACAGAAAAACTGAAAGAATAAACCAAACATTGGAACAGTACCTCC
Source organism: Entomophthora muscae (assembly GCA_014839935.2). NCBI lineage: Eukaryota > Fungi > Entomophthoromycota > Entomophthoromycetes > Entomophthorales > Entomophthoraceae > Entomophthora > Entomophthora muscae. The sequence continues at coordinate 83,739 of QTSX02002193.1, forward strand.
ACTGTTTCATCAATGAGAAGCAAGACAATTGATCTGACCTTCTCCCCATTGCCCAATACTCCTATAACTCAGCATACTATGGATCTATTGGCGTGACTCTGTTCCAAGCAAACCTTGGTTACACTCCTTCCTTCCTCCCTGACTTTCAGGGTTACTTTTGCTCACAGTCTGCAGCTGAACTTGCTACTGCAATTAAGGAAACACAGACCCAACTTGTTGGCCATCTTCAATCTGCCATCTTAGGCTATAAAAAGCACTACAACAAGAAAGAATCCCAGGCAATAAGATTCAGCCTGGCAACTTTGTACTCCTCTCAACCAAGAATCTCCCGGTTATTGTTGCCTCTTGCAAAATTTGTCCCCGCTTCATTGGACCTTTTCAAGTTGTGGAGAAGATTGTAACTACTGCCTTCAGACTAGCCCTTCCTGAGCACTTCTTCATCCACAATTTTTCCCATTGTTCTCTCCTCCTGAAGTTAAAACAACCTCCTCCCAACCACCAAGCAAAGGATCCACCTCCTCCTCTCCATCTCCAAGGTTCTGAGGAATACAAAGTACAGGAGATCTTAGCTCATTGCACCCTCCATTCTGGAACTGAATACCTTATCCTATGGAAAGGCTATGAACTCAAGGACTCCACTTGAGAACCCAAAGGAAAAATAACCCACTGCCAACAGTTGCTACAGGACTACCCAGAGCTCCAGACTAGCAGCTAGGGGGGATACTGTCAGGATTTACCCTTTTTCTTATAGCTGCTACTCTGTTTCTATACTTATTTATCTTCATTGGCTCTTAAGTTTCCCATGATCATTCCATATAAGTTTATTTATGTTCCCCTCTTTATTCCCTTCATTTCCCACCTTTGGGTTCAAAATTGGGCTTTTTTAAAGCAAAGCTACAACCTAAATGTTGGTTAATATTAGTTTCAAACTTTACTTACCTTTTTTGCTACCAGATTCAAACCCTGGACCTATATGCAGAAGTTATTAAGCTGGCTCAGAACAACTTACTTTTTACTATACGCTTATTACGTCTTCTCAAGCTTTGGACTTAATTTTTCCTCACTTTTTTGCTTGCTTTAATATCCAAAGCATTGCTGTAACTGCCTTCTTCTCCTCCTACTCTCCTTTATGTTAGTTTAACTATTCTAAGTTAAATTCAAAATATTGATCCTCTCAGTCTCTATTTTCAGGAAGTTCTCCTAACCAAAAATGATTGAATTTTCCACCTCAAATTCTGCATTTTACAAACAAAGCACAATAAAAGGCTTGGTTTCTCCAGTCTCAGCACTAAGTTGATATTGTTTGACTTGTACCCCAAAAAGGTACTTGTTAGGTTTTGTGGCTTGTGTTTCTCTTTCAATTTTTAATCTTCGTTTAATCTTAGTTCATGATGCCTTTTGACTATATTTTTTAGCAGCAGGGCAGCTTTTATAGTAGCACCCACAATTTAATTGTTGATAGCTTCAATCCCCCTGCTAGTAAAGACCATTTCCAAGACTTAGAAATTGACTTTTTAACCAAATTGTCAGTCATTAAGACTGGTCTCTATTTTATTTTCTTAGGGTTAATAAATTGTCTTAGTCCTTATTTTACTTCATATATCTGCTCTTAGGAGCCTTAGTTCAGTTACTATTGCAAACCTTGCCTAATTTTTTGTATTTGACCAATATAAACATTCTTGGGTTAAAGGCATTAGTTTTTAATAATTTTCCCCAAGCCTTCAGACTTTTCACAACAGGTACGTCTTCTATCAAGACCAGCTGGTACTTACAAGTGTGTACAACCTGCTCCGCCTTGGGCAGCGTGACACTAGTGTCACCCTGCCCCAGTCAGATATGTCACAACACATGCTCAACCTCCAGTTGGAATCCTTTGCGGGTGGCATGGAAGGGGCTGACCTTATCAGTTGGCTCCACTCCACTGAAACCCGCCTCTGCGTATGTCAGGTACCTGAGCCTATGTGGGTTGCCACTGCTTCAGGCCGCCTTATGGGCCTGCTGCAGTTTGATTCACAAAATGGGTCAGTCAAGAGATAGAAATCACCTGGGTGTCATTCAGGGATGCCGTGAAGTCCCGCTACAGTGAGACATTCTCACTTTTGTTGTGATGGATCCAGGTCCAACCAGTCCCACTTACCATTATCCTGCCCTTGACTCTTATTTCCATTAACTTCCTGTAACAAAGCTTTGGGGAGCTTTGCCTCCAGGGAGGCAATTTCTTGGGACAACACTTTGTTGTCATCCCGCCAATGAGCCATGATCTCAACACTATTTTCCTCTCTTGCTATTAAAGCCTCAATTTCACAAGTTTGACATTGCTTTCACTTGTTGTAAAATTCCATCAAATCCTACTAACAGGTTCCAGAATCCCACACATAGATTTGGTTTCCTTGAACAGGGGTCCCTTTTTTTGCAAAGTAATAGGAATAAAATTCTTCAAATACAGCTTTTACTTCCACCAAAGCCTCCCCAGGAACAGTCTTGGCAACTTCCAGACTTACCCAAGCTTCCTCAAGAGAAAATATAGGAACTTCTTTTCTGGTGCTGCTGTTTCCACACAAAGTACTCCAAATTTTGCCCTTTCAAAAGATAACAAAGAAGAAATATTAACTGAAAAGTAACTGATGGGAAAACGTCTAAAATGACAATATGTATATTTATTAAAATTTAGCTGTTTTTGCTTATATATCATTTGGGGCATATTCAGCTGAAAACCCCTCTGGTTTCTGAATCAACCTATGATTCATGTCACATGGTCTATGACATTTGAGTCATCCAAACCTAGACCTTTACCTAAAAGATCCCCAGTAATTTTCAGCCTATGAGAATTAACCTACAATGAGAAGGAGTCACCTGACACCATTCATTTCAATGTACTAATTCAGCATGGAGCTTCCTCAGCTCCTGGCGTCAAAACCCTGTGAAATCTACACATTATAAATCCAGATATTTACCTAAAAGATCTTCACACTTCTCAACCTATGAGAAGGTACCTAGATCATTACAGAATCACCTGATTCCTTATGATGGAATGTCTTTTTTTGGCTTGAAGCATTCCAAGCTCCCGGTGCTAACCCCCGTGGAATTGTGTATTCCAGATTCCAGCTATCAGTGTTCCAACTGGGAATCAGCTGATAAATTCTAAATACAGGTATCCTTGCCTGTATTAAAATGTCTTCATTATGTTAATTTAACCTATCAATTAACTTAATTAACATCCACAATTAATTAATTAATTGGTTTGAGACACCTAATCTCCAGGATCAATTTGGCCAATCTTGCCTTAGTTTTGTCAGTTAGTACGGTCTAACTAGCTAAATAAATTCTGTTTTTATTAAATATAGATACCAAGTTCCCAGGAATCTTTATCTGAAGAATTCCAGTCAAATCTATCTACATAAAATAAACAGCAAAAACAGAACAACTTGATATATCTCAGAGTATTTATTTTGCTAGGTACTAAAAGTGACTGCTGTACAGTCACATGACACCTTCCTTCTTTTCAGGAGAATTGAACTCATATTCCTAAACCTTTATTAGCTCTAATTCCCCATGGAACAGCTTAAGGAATTGAGGATGAATGTGGGACCTTTCTTCTCCTAGGGCAGATCCAACTCCTTGAATTAGGTAGTTTGGCACTGGAATAACCAATATAATCTTCATAGGACCCAGCCATTGCTGAAGACCTCTTCTGGGGTGTTTCTTTTGACATCTTTGATCAAACCACATCAGATCTTCAACCTGGAAATGATCACAGGGAATTACTCCAGGCTTTGAGTTCCACTTGGCTGCATGTCTCTCTAAAACCCGCTCCCCTTTACTCCTTGCCTCAGCAAATAACTTCTGCATCTCAACTGCATGATCTTCTAGAGTGTCTTCATATTAATTCTTTTCCACAAACTCCCATTGATCAACCTCAGTGCTTGTTGTAGTTTCCTGGCATACAACATCTGAAACAGAGAAAACCCATTAGTATCATGGGGCATTGTACGGTATACCATGACACTCATTGCCAAGTGATCCTTCCAATGGGTTGTGATTCCATCAGTGTTGAGCAACTTGGGTTATTGCTGGTATGTTCAAAGCTACAGATAGATGTTAGCCTTGCCAATGTACTCTACCTAATCCTATGTAAGAGCACTACAGACTACAATATAATAGAACTTTGAAGATAATTATGTTTTTTGAAACGGAGTACAATCTAGCCAGCAGCTGCAATCTATCTAGGTGTAACTAAGAACTTGTTGTCATCCTTTCAGGCATCTGTATCAATATATACTGCAACAACCCTTGTTCTTGTCCTTTCAGACAGTTATCAGTGGCTACCTTTTCAATAGGTCCATCTTTGCTGGCTGCGCCTATCCTGGTTGGCTGTCCTTGGCACATGTGTTGCTACTGGCCTTAGCAGGAGTACATGGCACTTCAGCTGCAGCCTACGCTCTTCTTGAGCTAGCCTACTGTCATTTATTGATTGGCTGTATCTTACACGCTTATTATTGCGCTGGGAAACTACACTTTATTTATTTGACGCTTATAAATGGTCCTTAATCTGTCATCTAGCATTGGAAGGTAGAATTCCAGTATTCCATTTGTAGGGCTTAATCAGTGATCCTTTTCTGGCTGGCAAGCCTTCTGCCTATTAATGCAACAGGTCAAATTGGGGATTATACACTGTATATTTGAGACTCAATCTAGTATCAACTTGTGGATTATCTGCTGTGTAATGCTGACCCAACCCAATAAGAAACCCAATTATACGCCATGTAATGCTGATCCAAACTCGGTATTTCTTTTCCATATGCACATCACTTGCTTGATATACTCATATCTGTCCATCAGGCTGGGTGGGACAGAGTTGATACAACGTCCAGCAGGATGGAATGAGTTATATATGATTGATGATTACATGAATACTGCCGTTTAATCAGTGATAATTATTATATTGGCTAATGTTTATAGGTGTATAATGTTATATCAATTATAATAAAATAGGAATTATATGGTGTATAGTCACTACACATAGGAATGATAATCAAGTGATAATACGGTGTATAATTGTTGTATCTATCATAATAAACTAACAATTACACGGTGTATAACTGCCATATCCATTATAATATATTGGTGATTATACGGCGTATAATTACTACACTTAATAGAATATTAGCCTAGTGATAATATGGCGTGTAACTGATAAATATCCGCATGCAATAATTATCCTGATCATTTGTGGCAATCAGCCCTATCTCAAATTTCCCCCCTCTTGACCATAAATAGGGAGGGTAAGAAGAGAGTCAGGCATATAGCTTTCTCAACAGCATCTTCCCGTATTAGCACCAAGGAGGAGTACCAGGAGTTCCTGGCAACTATGTTGGAGGAGTGTTATCAGGAGTTCAATTGTCAGAGTAAGGAGGCATGCTGTCTCCAGTTTTACAGTTGCCATTCACTATGTGCTCATGAGAGCAATACTTGTTCAGAGTTGTCCTTGGCTACCACTGTGGTAACCAATCCTTTCCAGCGTCTTCACAGCCCTATTTTAGAGCAGGAGGTTGAGCAGGAGAGTTGTCCTCCTTTGGTGACTGGGGGTGCCAATTGGGCTACCTCAGTAGACCTGGCTGTCTGGCAGGCCAGGGCTATGGTTTCTCCACTGCCTGCCGTACCATATGCTCCTGACCCTACTCTGTTGGGTAGTGTTATCCTTTTGCATGAACCCAATCACGTGGACTTTGAGGTCAACAGCCTCTTCCAGGGATACAAGTTCCTGAGTGAGTTCCTCTTTGTCCTCCTGTCCCGCAAGCAAGGGGTGGACGTTCACTCCCGTCTTTGCCATGCAGAACAATCTCTCTCCTGCTGTTTGCTCTGTTGCCCTCCATGAGCTGGCTTGGCCTCTGGAGGGAGTCTTGGTAGAGCTGCCCCTCTCTAATGTGGCTTTGTACATTAAATACACGTGGGTAATTGACTTCAGCTGTGCAGTGGTGTGGGTCTGGTCTTGTGCTTGGGGGCCTAGTCCCAATTCTACTTGGCAGTGGGGACTTTGTTGTTCTGACAACCAGCACAACTGGCTGGCAAACCTCATCAATATTACCCCGGAGAGATTGGAGACCCTTCCCAATATCTCCCCCACATGGCTTTGCTGGGTAACCTTTTACTGGTCCCAAAACCTTTGCTTCCTTGTGGTTCCTTGGGCCAGATGCAGGCCATCCTGGAATTCTACCAATGTGAAGTGTTGTGCCATCAACAGGATCTTCCGGTTGACTATCCTTCAGAGGGGTTTATTATGAAATGCCTAGTGTTGGGTGCGTGACCTCCCATTGAGTGTGGTCTGGGTTGCCTGGCCAATGGGGAGCTGGCCTTGACTGCTCTCATTATGCACTGGGAGAGGCTCTCCCCTGAGGCACAACATATGTGGCTTTGAACGTTGTTGTCCTCTATCTGGTAGTGGCCACCCACGCTTTTGGTGACTATGTGGAGGCTACCACCCACCATGTCCCTGAGGAGCCTGAGGAGGGCACTCAGTAATAAAGATTTGTAGGGCTAAGTCTGCTTCCAATATAATGCACTTTCTATATCTTTTTATATTTTTTATATATTTTTCTTTTTATATCTTTTATATATTTTTATTTTATTTATATTTTTTATTTTTCTTGTTATAAATTATATGATATTATTATATTACTTATGTTATTTTCTTTTTATGACAAGTTCAGATAGTGTTTAATTAGGCCCTTCCTTTGGGGTGCGGAATGGACATAGAAACTTTGCATGTACATGGTTGAATATGCATCCACTATCCTTATCCTTGATGGTGTAGGCATCAGGTAAGTTTTTTCTGTGATCTCAAAGGGGCCTACCCATAGCTTGTCTAGTTTGTGGGATCTACCCGCCCCTCAAGTGTTGCAGAATGCAACCCCCCTACCTCAAAAGAAGGCAATGAGGCTCTATTAGTGGAGTCCCTCTCAAATCTGGCTTGGATCTTAATAGCTGTGTTGCTAAAAGCAGATGCCTTCAATTTGATGAGGGTGTTGGCTAGTTGTCCTAGGTACCAATTGTAGGAAAGTTGCCCAGGGTCACCATTGGCTGAGTATATAACAGGCGGGATGGAGGGTGGCGGCCATACATCAGTTGAAATGGAGACACTCATGTGGTAGAGTGAAGAGAGATGTTGTACGTAAACACTGCTGCTCCCAAGTACATTTCCAAGGAAGATTTACACAATGAAGCTAACTTCCTGAGGATCTGGGTTAGGGTACCATTGACTTGTTCTACCATCCTGTTGGTTTCCCGGTGGTATGGAGTGGAGAGTACCCCTCAAACTCCCATGAGGTTGTTCACTCTTGATATTACAGAGGCTGTAAAGTTAGTCCCATTGTCTGAGAGCAGGAACTGTGGGCAGCCATGGTGGATTACAATGGCATCCAAGACAAATTGTGCAGTAGAATGAGCATTTACCTTCCTTTGAGGCCGGGCTTCAACCCACTTAGTGAGATGATCTATAGCCACTATCACATAACAAAAGCCAGGCCTGCTACGTGAGAGTGGTCTCACTACGTCCATTGATACAGTATGCCAGGCAAAATGAGGTTGTACCATCCAATAAGTTGTGCTTTTCTGTAGTGGCTTGTTCCCTTGGCACTTGATACAGAAGTTGATTGTCTCTTGGATGTCAAAATTCATTGCTTCCCAGAAGTAGTTGCAAGACAGGATCTCCTTGGCTTTCCAAAAGAAACTATGACCTGTTGCCTTATGAGCGGCTGTAACAATGCTAGTCCTTTTGGAGGGAGGAGGTAATATGTGTTCCTTGCCATCTACCAGCTTGTAGAACACACCATTGCATAGTACTATATCCTTTCAAAGGTCTTGTAGAATATGCTGTACTTTCTTGGGCTCATTGTTAAACTTCCCAGTCATCATTTTGCAATACAGCTGATCTGCTAATGGGCTCACTAAGGCCACAGTGGGTAAACAGGATAGACAGTCTGCATTCTGGTGTTTACTGCCAGGGCAATGGAGGATTTTGTAGTCTAAGGCCTATAGTTTTAGTGCCTACCGGAAAAGTTGGCCTTCTGGCTCTTTGAGGCTCTGGAGCAAAGCTAGGGATGGGTGGTCTGTGACCACTGTGAACCATACTCCATGGATGTAGACCCAAAATTGCTTACATGTGTAGATGACCGCCAGGCATTTGCGGTCTGTCATTGTGTAGTTGCGTTCATGAATGTTTAGCGTTCTACTAGTGTATGCCACAGGGTGTTCAAGTCCTTTGTTGTCAAGTTGGGATATTAAAGCCCCAACCAAAGTAAGTGAGGCGTTGGTATGGATCATGAAGGGTCTGTAAAAGTCTAGGTACATCAGAACAGGGTTGCTCAACAAGGCCAGGCGTAGTTTATTGAAGGCTCCTTGACATTGCTTTCTCCATACAAAATCAACTCTTGATTTCAGCAAATGGAAGAGAGGTTCTCCAATGACTGCAAAGCGGGGGATAAAACGTCAATAGTAACTAATCATACCCAAGAAGACCTGTACATTGTATTTTGACTTGGGTTGCTTCATCTTAGATATGGCTTTGGTTTTTGTGGGTTGGGGACGCAGGCCCTGACCATCTATGACAAAGCCCAGGTATTCAAGATGGTCCTTGAAGAACTGGCATTTGTGTGGCTTTATCTTAAGATTGGCAGTAGCTAGCCTCTTAAAGACCTCTTCCAGGTAAGCTAGATGCTTGGTGAAAGTCCTAGATAAGACATTGATGTTGTCCAAGTAAACTAGGACACAGGAGAGTTTAAGGTCACCAAGAATGGTGCCCATAGCTTGCTGTAAGGTAGCAGGGGCATTGCACAGCCCTTGCGGCATCCTTGTTGTTTGGAATAGTCCTTGGAAGGTTATGATGGAGCATTTTTCTTGTTCTTTGGGGGGTAGTTTGATCTGCCAATAGCCCAATATGAGGTCCATGGCAGAGAAGTAATCGGCGCTGCTGAGGCAGTCTAATGCATCATCAATGCAAGGCAAGGGGCATGAGTCCTTTTTAGTGACCTTGTTGAGTTGTCAATAGTCAATGACAACTTGATTAGAGCCATCTTTCTTCTTGACAATCAGAATAGGAGACGCCCAAGGGCTTTTGGACAGCATCAGCATGCCTCATTTCAGCAGTTTACTGACCTCATCTGAGACAACCTCTTTGTTTGCTTTTGATTGTTGTATGGGGCGCATACAGATTGGAGGAGTGGACCCTGTATTAATGTGGTGGGTTGCTCCTTCAGCACAACCCAGGTCATGATTGCTTTCAGCAAAGATAGAAAAGTACTTCTCAAACAGCAATGATTCCTGAGATTGCTTCTCAGGACCAAAGGAAAAAGGTCTGCTAGGGGTGTAATCAGGTGGAATGCTGGTTCAGGGTTGTCTGGTATACCTATTTCCTTGAATGTACCAAATCCTTTAACCTCAGATAGTTCCACTGCGGGGTAGAAGTGTAAGAAGCCTACTACTTGGTCTTTATTGATAGAGAGTGTCTTCTTTGTGAGGTTGGCCAAGAGGATGTGTATCTCCTGTTGGACAGGAGTAACAATGACTGGTACAATGCACGGTTCAAAGCAAGAACAGCCCCAGGGTTCAATGACTTCTCCATATAGCCCTTCAGGAACAACCACAGACAACCCAGTCTCTACAATCTTCTGGTGTCCAGGCTCCAAGGAAAATTAAAACCTGGTCCTCAGCAGAATAACCTTATGTTCCAGGATCTGTGTAAGAGGTTTACGTCTATGTTTCCCAACAAGTTTGTATTACACAGGGACAATTCCGTCAGTGTAAGCCAGGTTGACAAATCTGCAGGGCCTGGGGGAAGTGTTTTGACCTTCCCTACTGAAAAACAAGGGTAAGGTCTGACCAAGGATCTCAAAGGTGACAAGGCCTCAATGTGTCATGGCTCTATATTTAACCAGAAAGGAGGCACATATAAGAAAATTGTAGGTGTCATTTGGCAGTACATCTTCTGGGGCAGATACCACAATGGAGCCAAATCACATAGGTAGTGCGCTGCTGCTCCCACAGAGTAAGTGGGTTCTTTGTCAGCTGAACCAAAGGGCAATATGTAGTCAACATCTGGGGCTATACCCAGTTTCTTCACCATCTTAGTGGAGATGATGTTAAATGGAGCACCACTATCTACTGTTGCTCAAATGCAATGTTTGTTAACCAATATATCAATGTAGGTATCTTCAATATAAGAGTTGTTGAGGCTTTTTAATGTGTGTATCCCATTCTCCTTGTCACTCACCAAAGTGAGGAGCAAGCTTTTGCCGACATTGGGGTATGCAGACTTAAGCTCCTCCAGAGGGAAAGCTACTTGTATTGAATTCAAGTTTGGGGTGTTGTTGGAGCATGGTAAATGGCGGTTTTCTCTGGCATCCTGTAATTTAGCTGCATGTGGTTTTGATACTTCAGCTAAGGCAGCCTCTTCATGCTTGACTTTAGATTAAGAGCAGGTAGTCACAGCGTAGAGGTCATTGGCTATAACCATATGAATTGTGTCTTCATGCAGCTCTTTGGGGCAATGTAATTTGGGGTCAGGTTTAATGGGAAGGTTGAGGGATTTGGCAAAGGTAGGTTTTCCCTCTTGTACTCTGCCTTGGCTTTTCCCTCATTGTTGCTAGCGGGATGGGATTGCATGACATGTACCTTCTTGGTGTTGGTCAGGCATTTTGATTTCTAGTGTCCTGCCATGTTGCAGGCAATGCAGTAGGGACCTTTCACATCAGGAGGGTGTGCAGAGAACTTTGTGAAATCCTCCTTCTGGAAGTGTGGTTTCTCATAGACTGTCTTTGGTTGCTTGGGTTCAGGCCTATTAGGGGACCCAAACGTTTCAGCGTGGCTACAATGACAATCCACAATTTCTGACACATCCTTGCCCTTTGCACAGGCAGGGGCCATCACTCTGTGTAGTTCTTTATAAGGATGGGTTGCCTGTTTAATTGCAGCACAAATTTCAAAGTTGAAGACTGTTACAGAGCCATGGAGTATCAGTGCGTAGAGGTAGAATCTTTCTGCAAATTCTTGCATATTTTTGACTGGGGGAAAACTTTATGGCTACAAACTTGGATTTTCTGGTGAAGAGAATATCCTCTCCACCAAACTCCTCAAGTACAGCCTATTTTGCTTCTTGGTAGCTCCAGTCAGTTGCAGGTAAATATGACATCACTAAGTTGACGCTTACTGTGTCTAGGATGGTGATGAGTGTAGTTGCCTTCTGGTGGTTGCTGGTGTCTCTCATTGCCATTTCAAAAAGTCTCAGGAAGGAATGCACGTTCCCTTGCTTGTCAAATTTAGGGAGGTTGAGAGGTTTGAACTGTTTGTTAGGGATTGTAGGCTCAGTGGGCTGGCTGGGAGAGGCGGTTAATTGCCTATCTGCTGTATAACTATGCCTAGCCCTAGGTGTGGCTTTTGGTGTGAATGATTCTCTGGTAGGAAGAGTGATGAACACCTCAGGAATCCCCCTGTTCATGTGTTTCATTTCCTCCTCAGAGATGTTGTCAGCGTTCTCATAGTGATCAGTAGGCATAGAGGATGATGTCTGTTGGCTGGTGGGGATGCATTTACAGCCTTTTGTTTCTAGCAGGTGAACCTGGGCTTCCATCCTGGCCAGACAGTTGTGGACATTCAGATGTCCATCTTCAGGTCTTTCTGGCAGAGCTCAGACTCTACACCCAGTGTGGTTTTGGTCAGGCATGAAATAGCGTTCTTCATAGTCACTTTTTCAGATTGTAGGGTCATAATGGTTTTGTGGGCTCTGGCAAACTCCTCCTTGTATCCCCCAATTATGTTTTCCAGGGTTACTACCTTTGTCTCTAGTGCTGTAATCCTAGCGCTGTTCAGACACAGTAGCGGTTTGGGCATGGCTGAGCAAGATACCTTTGTATGGCTGTTAACCTTTGCTTCTAGGCGCTGGAAGTCATCCAGAACATACTTCTTGAACTAGTAGAGACAAAAACCCAGTTGTTCCACCTCCTTGTCCAGGGCAATTATATTCTGGTTAGTGGTGGCCAAGTCATCTGCCACGCGTAAGCTAAATTTGTTGGATTTGGCATAGAACTTGTGTACGTCCTGAAGCCATGAAAGAGAAGATCCACAAGTGTCCATAACTTTGTATACCATAGAACTGAACTTTGTGTTGAGGATGTCAATCAGTTCATCAATATGTGTATGAACATTCCCCCCATGGACTGATTAGACAGGACCACAGCACACATCTCCAAAAAGGAGATGTTGGCTGTGGCCCACTGCTCAGCCCAATCACAACAGCAGGAGAGGAGGGCATCACCCAGGGAAGACAGCTCAAGATTCTGACGGGCGGTGGCAAGTTGGAGCTGCTTTACAGAGGGCTTTACAAATCCAGCAAGGTATTCCACAGCGTGTTCTCCTCCAGAAAGGCGCTTCTGAAGGGCTTGTAATGAAGCATTTTGATAAAGCCACTAGAGCTGCCAGCAGGTCTCCTGGTCACAATAGTGAAAGAAGATGCTAAGGCTCTGATCAGGTTGGTTGAAAGGAGAGAGGCAGAATCCAAGAAGTAGTGTCTTGGCCAGCTCTACAATCTACATGCAATCATAGGCGCCAACTAAGGCAGGGCCCTCAGGAACAGAGGGCAGGAGAGCCATGACCAAAGGGACGGTATTGGGAGGGTGGACAACCACTGGGTTGCTCACGGTAAAGACAGAAGCACTCTCACTGTTGGAAGATTCAATCTTGTACCCATAATTATCAGCAAAGCTGGGCGGAGGCAGAGCCAAGGACAATCCTTGGTGGGTGGGGACAGTTTCTGTGGGCATTGGCAGAGGCTTGATTTTGAGTGAGCACCAATGTTGAGCAACTTGGGGTATTGCTGGTATGTTCAAAGCTAAAGATAGATGTTATCCTTGCCAATGTACTCTATCTAATCCTATGCAAGAGCACTACAGACTATAATAAAATAGAACTTTGAAGATAATTACGTTTATTGAAACTGGAGTACAATCTAGCCAGCGGCTGCAATCTATCTAGGTGCAACTAAGAACTTGTTGTCATCCTTTCAGGCGTCTGTATCAATATATACTGCAACAACCCTTGTTCTTGTCCTTTCAGACAGTTATCAGTGGCTACCTTTTCAATAGGTCCATCTTTGCTGGCTGCGCCTATCCTGGTTGGCTGTCCTTGGCACATGTGTTGCTACTGGCCTTAGCAGGAGTACATGGCACTTCAGCTGCAGCCTACGCTCTTCTTGAGCTAGCCTACTGTCATTTATTGATTGGCTGTATCTTACACGCTTATTATTGCGCTGGGAAACTACACTTTATTTATTTGACGCTTATAAATGGTCCTTAATCTGTCATCTAGCATTGGAAGGTAGAATTCCAGTATTCCATTTGTAGGGCTTAATCAGTGATCCTTTTCTGGCTGGCAAGCCTTCTGCCTATTAATGCAACAGGTCAAATTGGGGATTATACACTGTATAATAGTAGACTCAATCCAGTATTGACTCGTGGATTATCCGCCGTGTAATGCTGACCCAACCTGATAAGAAGCCTGATTATACGCTGTGTAATGATGATCCAAACTCAGTATTTATTAGCCATATGTGCATCACTTGTTTGATATACTCATATGCATCCATCAGGTTGGGTGGGACTGAGTTGATACAAGTCCAGTAAGATGGAATGAGCAATATACAATTGATGATTACATGATAACACATTGTGTAATCAGTGATAATAATTATTTTGGTTAACATTTATACAGCGTATAATGTTATATCAATTATAATAAACTAGGAATTATACAGTGTATAGTTGCTACAAATAGGAATGATAATCAAGTGATAATACAGCGTATAATTGTTGCATCTATCATAATAAACTAACAATTACACAGTGTATAACTGCCATATTCATTATAATATATTGGTGATTATACAGCGTATAATTACTACGCTTAATAGAATATTAGCCTAGTGATAATACAGTGTGTAACTGGTAATGATCTGCATGCAATGATTAGCTGGTAATTTGTAGTCAATCAGCCTAATATCACAATCAGCTAATTTCTCCATGATGCGCTTCAGTGTTCCAATGGTTTTTTTTGGCTAAACCATTTAAATTGGGATGATATGGGGCTGAGGTTAACTTAGAAATGCTCCATTTTAAGCATTCCTTGGTCAAAGCTGGCCCTACCTAGGGTGATCCTTTATTGGTGAGAACCTTCTTGGGATAACCATGCTGTGCTATTATTTTTTCTTGGAGAAATTCAGCAATTGCTACACTTGTTTCTTTGGTCAATGCTCAAACTTCTACCCATTTGGTAAAAGAATCAACAGCCACCACAAAGTATTCTTTTCAACCACTTGCTAGCGTAATGTGACCAGTATTCATTGAGACCAACTCAAAAGGGTAATGCAACACCACTGAATTGAGCTACACCTTGATTTTTGCTGCTGAGAATTTAGAGCAAATATCAGATTATCATAAAATCTGAAGGGCCATTGCTCTCATCTCTGACCACCAGTACCAAGATTTCACCGCTTGCCATAGCTTTTCATACTGGAGGTGATCTCCCCATTGCACATGAAGATCTCTGACCACTTAAAAACACTTGGATTTTTAAATGCAAATCCTATTCCTCAATAAAGCTTCCCATGCTTCTTGTGTCTTGATTTCTCCACAGGCCAACAGCGCTTGGGGCAACAAGTCAGGAATCTGATTTTTTAACCCTGGATGATAGATGATATTATAATCATATCCAGAGAGCTTCTCTGCATACAACTGCATTTGGAATTGTAAGTCTTTATTTGAAAAATTTCTCTCAATGCCACATGGTCAGTGACAATAATAAACAGCATTCCTATGATATACATCCTAAAATGTCTCACTGCCCATACTATCTCAATTCTTCACGTTCAGTAGCAGAATATTTTCTTTGAGTTGTCCCCAATATCTTAGAACCATGCACAATGGGATGTTGGCACAACTTTAATTCTCCTTCTTGAGTAAGAACATAACCAAGACCAGTTGAACTTGCATCTGTTTCAATGTATAACAACTTTGACCAGTTGGGGAATCTTAGTATGGGGGCTTCAGAAAGCTTCTTCTTTAGGTCTAAGAAACTCAACTCTTGCTCTTTTCCCCAAAAAATTGAGTGTTGTTCCTTGTTAATGCAAACAATGGCTCTCCAAGTGCGGAGCAATTAGGTATGAATCTCCAGTAGAAATTCACCAACCCCATAAAGCCCCAAAATTCTCAAACTGACTGTAGCAACCTCATTATTAACAACGGAGTAACTCTCTCAAGACTTGGCTTAATCCCTTGAGAATTCACAACATGCCCTAAAACTTTGACCTCTTGACAGGCAAGCTTAGTCTTAGATACACTAATTTTAAACTTTGCTTTGTCAATCTGGCAAAATACTTCATCAAGATCCTCTAGATGTTGTTCCCAGGAAAGACTATATACAGTAATATTGTCTATATATACTGAGACACATCTAGGCTGTAGTACTGTCATAATCTGGTCCATTACACGCTGAAACACAGCACCTGCTGTTTTCAATTCCCAATGGCAAGACCTTCCATTGATACAGATTGTCAGGTGTATAGAACGCTGTGACCTTCTTAGACTTCTCATCAATTAACAATTGGTGATAACCCTTGGTCAGGTCTAAAGTAATGAACCAGGAAGATCCAGCCATGGCGTCTAGCTGGTCTTCAATCCTGTGACATTGGGTAGGCATACTTTACAATATCCTTATTCACCATTTGGAAATCAATACAAGCATGTATGTTCCCATCTGGCTTTGGGACACAAACCATCAGAGCCAAGTAATGACTGATACTTTTCTCAATCAGGTTGGCCCTTCACATTTTCTACACCTCTTCTCTAATTGCAGCCACTGTAGCAGGACTATGACGTGGTACATAATCTTTATATGGCTTCCCAGTCAGCGTTTTTATGACATAGGGTGGACCTGTTCTTCCCACATCATATTTGTCCAATAAGAAATAACTAATTCATTTTCACACCAGAGTATACAATTAGGTACCTGATGCTTCATTTGGACACAGTATACAGGTTAAGTCATTGAAGGGCACACAAACATAAAAAGATGGTAGGTTTATTTGTTGTGACTTCTACAACCACTGGCATCCAAACTCCAATACACTGGCCTTGCTGTATGTCCAAAGGAGCTGCACAAGTGTTAAAATTCTTCCAAGAATTGATGAAGTTTACCATTTTGACCCATTCTCAAAATATTGCCATATTTGAGGATATATGACAGGGTAGTTCTGGGATAACTTGTCCTCCCTGAATTACTAAAATTGAAAGCTACCAGCTTCAACCAGGCAATTCCCTTGGGTAGAATTGAGCAATGTTCCTCAGCGTAGATGACCACTGACTGAACATCTTCTGGTGCTGGCAGAATTTTCAGCTGTTGGTAAGTGTATTCAACTCCCTCATGGACCAAGACATTCTTGACAGCTTCCAGGCTCACCTTGGCCTCAATAATCCAAGTCATCCCCAGCAGAACATCAAATCCTGCTCCTGGCAAAACTACGGCAGAAGTCTTGACCATGATATTTTTCTATTTTATTACCACCTCATCAAACACATCTTGTTCAATAGTGGTAACCCCATCCACAGAAGATAAAGTCAATGTGACCAACCTTGATGGGTCCATACCATGTTTACAAACAAAGTTCTTTGATACTGCCTTCCAGCACATCCTGGATTATATACTTCCTTTGCAGAGATACCATCAAGCAAAATATCCAGGAGAATAACCCCCTTAAAACGCCCACACAAAAGGTTTTGAAATCAATAATGCTGACATGCTTTGGGCCACCTTTTTACGCCATTCAACGTCTTTGAGCCAATCCACACTCAACTGGACCCACACAGGCTGCCAATTAATTTCCCTGTTTTCCTTCAACCCAAGCGCACATCCTTTATCCACTCATATTGAGAGACATCTGTTCTTCCCTCAGGCAGAGTTGGACAAGAGACATCAATTTTCTGTACAGGTGGCTCCACTGGTTTACTGGCGCTTTCCCTGTACTCCTTCAAGGCCTTTCCAGATCAAAGTCTCATTCTCCCATTATTATTCTCTGAATTACCAAGCTCAGGTTGGGAGACACCTAAACTCCCCTTTCTTTTCCCAAATCCTTAAACGTAAGGTCTGGGTGTTCCTTGTCAAATTCCACACAATCAGGACATTTTACAGATAAATTATCATCTTAACCGCAGATACAGCATCCCTTTGCCATGGGAAACTTACATGCCCGCTTAAATCTAGACATGAAATCCTTATATGAGGGACTTCTAGGATAACTGGTTCTCTCAGAAGACCCTTCCCCTGCAGCCACATGAGCTCCTACTATTGGGAACAGAGCACTATGTGGAGGACCACCCAGATCCCATTCTATTTGTTTGCCCTTTTGAACAATTTTTGACCATGACAACTTCTCACAATGTAGCATAGAAGCCTGAGTTCTCAGTCCAGGCAACCTTCCAGTGAAGAATAGCATCCTCCACCAGATCCGATTGTGTTACATAACCACAAAATCTAGGAACTCTTTCATTCAGGAAAGATACATCAACACAGTTTCATGGCCAGCCTGGGTAACATCTTGGGCTTTCTACAGAGCATCACCAGGTCTGAGGGTTACTGTATAGCTGGCTCGGAATTCCTTCAACAATGTGGTCCAATTGTTGCCTTTACGTCTTTTGAACTACTTAAAAGTTGCAGGACCTGCAAGGAATTCCAATCAATGATGTTTCTCAGCATCCTCCAGACCATAGGCTTGGATAGGAAAACACTCCAGGAAAGTGTTTCCTTCCTTTGGATTTCCAGATAACAGTGACATTTTGGCAAGCATAGACTAGACTCTTTTCACCATGGGCCTTTTCTGCCCCCGCGTTGGGCTCTGTGACAGATCCAGGTCTAACCAGTCCCACTTACCATTATCATGCCCTTGACTCTTATTGCCATTACCTTCTTAAGACAAAGCTTTGAGGAGCTTTTCCTCCAGGGAGGCAATTTCTTGGGACAACACTTTGTTGTCATCCCGCCAATGAGCCATGATCTCAACACTATTTTCCTCTCTTGCTATTAAAGCCTCAATTTCACAAGTTTGACATTGCTTTCACTTGTTGTAAAATTCCATCAAATCCAACTAACAGGTTCCAAGAATCCCACATATAGATTTGGTTTCCTTGAGTAGGGGTCCCTTTTTTCAAAGCAATAGGAATACAATTCTTCAAATGCAGCTTTTACTTCCACCAAAGCCTCCTCAGGCACAGTCTTGGCAACTTCCAGACTTACCCAAGCTTCCTCAAGAGAAAATATAGGAACTTCATTTTTGGCTGCTGCTGTTTCCACACAAAGTACTCCAAATTTTGCCCTTTTAAAAGATAACAAAGAAGAAATATTAACTGAAAAGTAACTAAGGGGAAAGCGTCAAAATTGACAATATGTATATTTATTGAAATTTAGCTGTTTTTGCTTATATATCTATTTGGGGCATATTCAGCTGAAAACCCTCTGGTTTCTGAATCAACCTATAATTCATGTTTCCAAACCTAGATCTTTAACTAAAAGATCCCCAGTAATTTTCAGCCTATGAGAATTAACCTACAATGAGAAGGAGTCACCTGATACCATTTATCTCAATGTATTAATTCAGCATGAAGCTTCCTCAGCTCCTAGCGCCAAAACCCTGTGAAATCTACATATTCCAAAATCCAGATATTTACCTAAAAGATCTTCACACTTCTCAAACTATGAGAAGGTACCTAGATCATTCCAGAATCACCTGATTCCTTATGATGGAATGTCTTTTTTTAGCTTGAAGCATTCCAAGCTCCCAGCGCCAACCCCCTGTGGAATTGTGTATTCCAGATCCCAGCTATCAGTGTTCCAACTGGGAATCAGCTGATTAATTCTAAATATCCAGGCATTTTTGCCTGTATTTAGACGTCTTCCCTCTGTTAATTAAAGCTATCAATTAACTTAATCAACCTCCACAGTTAATTAATTGGTTTGAGACACCTAGTCTCCAAGATCAGTTTAGCCAATCTTGCCTTAGTTTTGTCAGTTAGTACGGCCTAACTAACTAAATACATTCTGTTTTTTTATTAAATATAGATACCAAGTTCCCAGGAATCTTTATCTGAAGAATTCCAGTCAAACCTATCTACATAAAATAAACAGCAAAAATAGAACAACTTATATATATCTCAGAGTATTTATTTGGCTAAATACTAAAAGCGACTGTTGTACAGTCACAATTGTGGTAGGGACTCCCCTCCTGGCTATCAATCAGACTGGGTCCGTTCCTGAATACCTTGCCGCTTGGCAACAAGCTCATGCCGCCGCCCTAGAAGCTGTGACTGACAGGAACAACATGCTCCTTACCTTGATAGTTAATGGGTTAAAAAACCATATCTGCAAGTGGGTTCCCATAGGTTGCTGCACCTTCATCAATGACTGATATAAGGCCATTGTGGAGGCCAATAATCTGTCTTCAATGGGCTTCCACTGCTTGAATGACGCACCACCCCAACCTTGTCTTGCACCTGGCAGTGCTCAAAATCAAGTAGGTTGCTACCAGCCACGCCAACAGGAAAATAGGGTAATGCGCCCGTGCAAGGGGAACTCCAACTAGCACAAATCGAGGACCTGGGAAAAGCCTGAGGGTTTTATTTACAAGAGGTTCTGCAAACCTGCTTGACTCTCACTCTCAATCCCTCCTAGCAAAGAACCCCTGCAACTACAACTTTCACAAAGTTGAAACCCTCAACGTCTTCCAAGTTCATAGTAGGACCCCATACTTCAAGCCAGTCACTCTCCAAATAAAGTAACTTTCTTGGCCTATCCCTTTTGTTTCTGTGGGAACACCCAAAAACTACTGATAGATACTGTGTCCAATCACACTATGGTTGACCAGACGTTTGCAGAGGCTCAGCAACTAGACCAAGTGCCAAGCAGGTTCAAGGCAGTGCAAGTGGCTGATTCCTGAAGAGTGGCAATTACCCATGAGACAGTTTCCTTCTCTGTGAGAATGGGGAACATCCAGGTTAAGCTCTCCATACCAATCATGGCAGGGCTTAGCAACAATGTCATTGCTGGCCTTGGCTGACTTTGCCACAACTAGACCTTACAACAACTGGGATATGTCTGTAATCACCCTCAATAGAAACGTGGGTAGATTTCCAGATTTACCCTAGTGGAAATAAGCAAGTTGCTTCACAATACTGTGTTTTTCAGAATAACAGAAACAGGCTCCTATGAGTTCAAGGGGGGAACTAGACTTCAATCAATGCTCAGTTGAAGTTATCTGCGCAGAACCACCTGCAGCTCTCTACTTGACTACTCCACCTCCACCAGCACTTGCCGCTCTCCTCAACAAGTATAAGAAAGTTTTCAGTGAAACACTGGACCAACTACCCCCTCCCCAAGAAATACAACATGCTGTACAACTACAAGGATCACTGGTCAAGGAATGTCCCATTTATTGTCTGACACCCAAGGAAGACAAAGCTCTCTGTCAACACCTTGTGGATATCACTCAACAAGGGCTTTATCTGCCCCTTGCTTTTGCCATACAGGGCTGCTGTCTTCTTTGTAGCCAAGAAGGACGGGTCCCTTTGCTTAGTCACAGATTACCAGGCCCTAAATGAGGTGACTGTTAAGAACAAGTACCCCCTGCCGTTAATTGACAACCTGTTTGACATGCTTGCAGGTGTGAAGGTCTTTAGCAAGATCAATCTCACTGCAGGGTACAATCAGGTCCGCATTATGCCAGGGGATGAGGCAAAAACTGCCTTCTGCACATACTATGGGTCATTCAAGTGCCAGGTCATGAACTTTGGAATGACCAACACTCATTCCACCTTTGCCATGTTAATTAATAAAGCATTTGAGGAATTGATTGGAAAGTGTGTTGTTGTGTACCTTGACAACATTATTGTATTAAGTCAAGATCAAACCACACACCTCCAAAACCTCTGTGCTGTCCTTGACACCCCTTGGAAAAACCAGTTGAAGGCTAAGCCTTCCAAATGGGAATTCCTCAAGTCAGAGCTCTTGTTCCTTGGGCACACCATCTCTTCCCAAGAGATAAAGCTCTGACCCTGCCAAAATCAAGGTAATCACTAGCATGCCACCCTCCACCAATGTCAGTCAGGTGGGTACATTCTTAGGCATTGTAGCCTACATGTGTACAAGTTCATCCCCAATTGTGGGATAACTTATTGCACCTCTCACTGAGCTCCTCAAACACTAAACAGCGCTTCCATTGGACCCCTGTCCAGAGATCAAGCCTTTAAGACGTTGAAGCAGAGGCTTACAACTGCACCTGTATTACAGTTTCCAAATTGGAACCACCAATACAAACTTGAGACTGATGCCTCTGACAGGGCCATAAGGGGCGTGTTACAGGTAGAAACTGACAAGGGTGTCTTCCTCCCCAAGGCATATGAATCCAGGAAGCTCACTGACTCAGAACAACATTATCAAATTCATGACAAGGAGTTAGCAGCAACTGTGCACTTTGTCAAGAAGTGGCGCTGTTACTTGGAAGGGGCCACCTTTCCTCCCTGTGTCCTGACGGACCACAAGTTGCTCCAGTATTTCAACATGCAGTCCCATTTGACACGCTGCCAGGCAGGCTGGGTAAATCTCCTATCTCCCTGTCAGTTTTTTATCAAATAAAAGCCTAGGAAAGAGCTTGTCACAGCAGTTGCCCTCTCAAGACTCTACATAGCATTCATCACCAGGAACAACAGCTTAGACCCAGATTGACCAATGCTTTACCTCCTCCCTGAAGCAACCTGCTACAAAGGCTTTAATTTGGTAATCAATCTCCAAACTAAAGTGTGGTACTTTTCTACATGGCCTCTAAGGTCAACTCAGGGGAGTCCTTTCCAGAAGGACTTAGCAGGACAGTGAGAGGGGAGGTGCCTTGGTTTGGGCGTACTTCTCAAAGACTTTGCATTGTTATAATACTTCTTTGATATCATCTAGCATGTTGGACCACCAGTAGCGTGTTTTGAGGTACTCATGTAAGTTCCTGATACAGGGTGTGTCCCAGGTCTCTATGATATCAGAGGATTGTGTCAATATTTTGTGTTGACGGGACGTAGGGTATAGTGTCATCATTTGGGAGTATTTGGTGCAAGGTAACATATATGTTTTTGAACATATTTTTGTTCTTAATGACCTTCTCTTGGATGCCCATTGGGGTGCCAGGTGGGAAACCTTCCTGAAGATTCCCCATGATTAACATGGGCCAGTCAGGGTCCCCATCAGTGCATAGAATGTGTTTACTGTATAGCCATTAAAAAGGCATCCTCAGTAAGAATTTCCTTGCCTGGTTTGTATTAAATTTGCATTGGGAATCTCTGTAAAAGACTCATCCACTTGGTTTGTCTTCTTGACAAATATTTTTGTGTCTTGAAGAACACTAGTGACTTGTGATTGGTGAGGACTTTGAACATTTGGGGCCCTTCCAGATAGCATTGCCATTTCATGAGGCAATGTATGATGGCTACCAACTCTTTATCATGTATGGGATATCTTTTTTTGCCATCAGATAGTTTCCTTGACTCATATGCCACAGGAAAGAAGTCCTTTTTTGCCGTTTGGATACAGAGTACTCCTCCTATGGCATAGTCAGATGAGTTGGTTTCTAACTTGTAGATTTCCTTGCAATTTGGGTATTGGAGGATAGGGGCAGTGACCATACATTCTTTTAGTTGGCGGAAGTGCTGGTCTTGCAGTGGTGTCCAGACAAACTTGGTTGTTTTGCCTGTAATGGTAGACAGGGGGGCCGTCAGAGCACCCCAGTCAGGGATGAATCTTCTAACGTAGGCTAAAATGCCTAGGAAGGTGCAGAGTTTGCTTTTATTCTTGGGGGCTGGAATTTTGATTATGGCGCTTATCTTCTCTGGATCTGGTTTTATCCCATCCTTGCAAATAATGTGGCCAAGGAATAATAGTTTAGACAAGAAGAAGTTGCACTTAAATGGCTTGACAATGATTTGGTTTTCCTTAAGGGTACAGAGGACCAAACAGATGTCTTCCCAGTGTTGTTTTAGGGTTTGGCTGTAGATGATTATGTTGTCCAGGTAGATGATTGCTTGTTTCTCAATATGTTCTTTGAAAACCTTGTTAATGAAAGTCACAAAGGTGCTAGGGCGTTTGTCATGCCAAAGTTGGGGACAACTCACTCAAAGGATCTGTATTTAGTTCTGAATGTGGACTTTGGGATGTCTTCAGGTTTCACACAATTTTTGTGGTAACCTGCTATCAAATCAATTTTTGTGAAGATTTGGGACCCCCCCCAGGGCATCAAAAAGGTTGTTAATGAGGGGCAGGGGATACCTGTTCTTAATTGTGACCTTGTTGAGAGCCCTGTAGTCTGTGACCAGGCAGAGTCCTCCATCTTTCTTTGCTATAAAGAGGACAATGGCACCAAAGGGTAATTTATAAGGATTTATGAGTCCTTTTTCAAGTGCTTTGTCAAGATAGGCTTTTAGGGTCTTGTCCTCTTGGGGTGTGAGGCAATAGATAGATTGTGCCTTTGGTACACTTCCCTTGATATCAATCTTGTGTTTTAAGCCACTGCTGGGTGGTAACCCTGGTAGTGTTTCCTGGAAAACAGAAGGGAATTCTTTGACAAGCTGATCTTGGATATAGTCCAGTTCACGTCTGGATTTTGTATTCTTAAAATAGATAATTTCATACGTGCAGGTGTTCCAATTGATCTTTCTAGGGTCAGTTTCCTCTTCTTTTTCCATGATTTTCATAAATACATGGTCTCTCATGAGCGTGTCAAAGTGAGTTGGGTAGATGTGGTGGTGTACTTTACCATGTTGTATAGTGAGAGTAGCGCTGTCCCAGTCAATGTGAGGTTTGGTCTTTCTCATCAAATCCAGACCAAGTAAAACATTTTACTTGGGGATTGGTATGACAGGGACACTAAGCGTAGTTTGCACGTCTCTTATTTTGGCGCAAAAAGGTTTTGCTTCTTTGTTGACTGGTGTACTCCTGTTGTCCACCATGATAACTCTCTTGACATTGCTTTGGGCTGTTAATAGTTTCATGGAGCTGGTGAATTTCTTGTTAATAAGGAATTGGTCTGCTCCAGTGTCAAATAATGCTGTGCCTTGGTATCTGCAAAAACAGAAAGGATAAGCGAGGAGTTTATTTCCAGTTTGGGCAGAAAACAGTAGAGTATCACTGGAGGGTACTTGGATAATGGTGATTGAATCCACGGCCTGATCCCTATACAAGTCTTTTGAGTTGGGAGAGCTTGCTTACCTAAGCACTTAACTGAGCTTTCCCCTCCTTTTTGGTATCTTTGGTGCTTGCCTGGTTGGCTTAAGCAGTACATTTACCGTTTCAATATTGGGTATAATTAGCTGGGTTATGTTATTTGTTTGTTTGAGGGTCTTTCTTGGCTTTAGGGCTCTCTTTTTGCTTGTTTGATGTGTGCAGATTGTCAGACTTCTGAGCTGTGCATTTTTCTTCCAAGAACACATCTTCAAGGTTCTTGCATCAGGTCATTCCAAACTTATGCCAGATATGTGTGGGCAATTGTAGAAGTCCAGCTGGGGCCCTGGCTCATCAAAGTTGATGGTGCTGGGGGCCCAGTCACGTAAACCCTTGTATTCTGCAATGTAGTCCTCATTGGTTCCCATCATTTTGAAGGTTCAAAGTTCTGTCATGATCACTACATTGGAATACTTCATGGCAAACTTTTTGAGAATGGCGGCTTTAAACATATCCCAGTTTTCATTCTGGTCAGAATGTTGGTTGAGCCATTAACTTACAAAACAATAGGCAGCTCCTGTGACTTGGAGGGAGACTTCACTGGCCCAGACTTTGCTGGGGTAGCCTACTTGGGTGAGCTTTCTTTGTGTGCTGTTAATCCAGAGGTTGTTGTTTTCCTGGTGTAACCCTGCAAAGGTTCTATTTCTGCTGAGTGTAGGCATTGGGATACAATGTTAGGTATTTCAGGCTGTTGTGGCTTTGTTGCAGTTGGGGATACATATAACAGTCTGCAGGGTTTGAAAGTGTTGTATTGTTCAATGGGTACAAGGACATTATAATAGATGACAAGGCCCACAGGGACGTCTTGTCCTTCTTCTTAGTCTCTCCAGCTGTTAGGGAGTACCATTGCTTGGGTCTTTTTCTTAGTAGGCTTTTTCCTTTGAGTTGGGTAGGTATGGATAACCTACCTGTGCTACCACTGTCAAGTTTATACTTCTGGGAAGTATAATAAACAAAATAAGGGGAAGATTTAAAGAAGATAATGATACTTTATTGGATATGAATATAGAATAATATATAGTATCATGACAAGCCATATAC
The DNA here is from genome assembly GCA_014839935.2 of Entomophthora muscae. Classification (NCBI taxonomy): domain Eukaryota; kingdom Fungi; phylum Entomophthoromycota; class Entomophthoromycetes; order Entomophthorales; family Entomophthoraceae; genus Entomophthora; species Entomophthora muscae. Next base: position 109,119 of record QTSX02002193.1, read on the forward strand.
CATCCATGTACGGTCATGGGGCTTATCTGAGTAATGTTCCTCTTGAGTCACAGGGCTTAATCAAGTTGTGTTCCATTTAGGACTGTATTGAGTGATCCCTGTCATAGATGGTTGACTAATAATGGTGCCACATGGTTTACTGCCTGGCTGGTGAACCATTTGGCGAGCTATTTGGTGATCTACTTGGGGCATTAATTCCCTGAGAGGGAGTAATCAAAGATGTTGTGACAATAAATTTCCACAGAAGGAATCAGGTGAATCTGTAATGTATTGGGGCATATTCTTATAGGTTAAGAGTGTGAAGATCTTTTAGGTAAAGATCTGAATTGAATGACGCTGTTATGTAAAAAAAACATGTGATAGGAATCCAGGTGTGATTCCGGAATTGGAGGGGGTTTTTAGCTGAATATACCCTGATTGGTATATAATGGAAACATGATAATAATTAATAAAATATGATTTTTATGGTTGACAATGGTTGCTTTCTCCTCAATCATTTTATACTTTATATTTTTAGCTTTTAATGAAAAGAATACTACATGGAATTAAAGAGATGATCTGCAGCTAAGACTATGAGAAGTGAAAACTGTGGAAGTGATTACCAGACAGCAATGAGTTTAGCGCCAAGATTGCTTACCCAGAATCCGAGCTCATCAAAGCTTACATAAAGGATTCCCTATCAAACTGTAAAATAGTCAGGCCGGGATAATGAAGAAGTAAGCATGAATTTCCTGGATCTGTCACAGGCCTGTACCTCTTAAGGTGGAAGCCATTAAGAAAATGCAGAGCCTGACCAATAAGCAGGACATACAGGTCTTCTTGGGGATGATTGGGCACTACTGTCTATTCATCCCCAACTTTGAATCCCTGGGCAACCCCCTCTTTCAGCTACTCTGGGCTGATAAGGAATTCTTCTGGAGTCCACTATGTCAATCTTCTTTCAATGCTCTTAAGGGTACACTGATTACAGCTCCTTTACTAGCTTACCCTGACTTTTCCAAGCCATTTGTGGTTCATAAAGACACTAGCCTGACTACAATTGGGAATGTCCTCTCCCAACTGGACTCTGAGGAACTCAAACACCCTGCTGGATACTGCTTGTGCACGCTCAATTTTCACAAGAGAAACTACACTTTTACCAAACAGGAGTGTCTGGCTGTAATATACTCTTACCAGCAGTTCAGGGTGTATCTCCATGGGGTACACTTCACAGTGGTAACAGACCATGCCTCCCTGCAATGGCTGAAGACCCTCAAGGACCCCAAAGGACGTCTGGCACATTGGGCTATTAAACTCCAAGCCTATGACTATGAAATCCTTCATTGAACTGGAGCTGTCCACCAGAATGCTAACTGTCTCTCCCACCTTCCTACTGTGGCCTTATTATCCTCCATGGCTGACACTCTCTATAAAAAGCTTATGAAGGATCCTTCTTTGTGGGGGGGAGGAGCTGGTAGAGATACAGAGGGCTTTCAAGAGGTTAGCTGTTGACACCAAGGTCTCTAAGGGACAACTCCTAAAGCTTTGTGGAGACTCTTGGCTACCTTACATACGCCCATCCCTACACATGGACTTGGTAATGGCCAATCACAATACTAATGGTCATAGTGGTATACAGAAGACATTAGCCCTGCTACAGCAGCACTACTTCTGGAAAGGAATGTACACTGATGTAACAGATACACTAGCCACCTGTCATGACTGAAACATGGAGAGACCTAAGGTGGCCAAGTTCCAACACAGACTTGTACACCCTGGGTTTGCCTTCCACACAGTGGCCATTGACATTGTGGGCCCCTTGCCAGTTACCAACAGCCGTAAAAAATTCATCATTGTGGCAGTTGACCATCTGACTAAATGGGTAGAGACCAAGGCAATTCCCAACCAATCTGAACTGATGACAGCCATGTTCATCCTGGAGAACATCATATACAAGCATGGTTGCCCCCAAATCCTGCTGACAGACAATGGTACCAATTTCACCAGTCACATCATCCCCCTCCTCAAGCAACTGATGGAAATCCTATATACGCTATCCACCCCTTATCACCCACAGACTAACAGAATGTTAGAGTGTACTAATAGAAGCCTGTTCCAGATACTCCAGAAGCTCAATCACTAACATGAAACTTAATGGGATACCTTCCTGCCTGCAGCCACCTTTTTATATAACATTGGGTACCATTGTGCCACTGGCAAGACACCCTTCCAACTGCTCTATGGTTAGCAACCAGGCCTTTCCCCTTTACTATATTCCTTGGTAAAGCTCAGCCTAACTGTGTCCCCAGAGGCATACCTTTACAAGGTTTTTCAAACCCTTATTTGCTTGAAAATGAAAGCCTACACTGTAAACTTAAACCATGAGTTGCAAGACCTAGAACAAGCCTCATCAAAATGCCCTGCTCTACCCATTTAGCTGGTAGGAGACTCAGTCTACTTATTCAGTAATAGAGAGTACAGCCAAGAACCCAAACTTTCCTCCCTTTGGCAAGGCCCCTGGCCCTAACTCCTACACCCTTAAAGAGCCCCATTATGGGCAATTAATCACTAGAGCACATGCTCAGTATATGTGTGCTGCTCCTAGTGACCAAGAGTAAGCTCCAATGAAGACAACAAACCAAAAAAATAAAAGCCTAATTAAAAAATTCCATGGGTTGTTATTCTGTTTGTGATAGTGATTCACCAAAGTATGAGGAACAAGAATGAAAGAACAAAGTGTCTTTTGGAGACTGACAAGACTCTTTCCAACACTGCACCAACTGTTCTACCACCTGAATAGCTTCCAGGAAACACAATTGGTTGCCTTAAGATCTGAAAAGCCAATGTCCAAGGATTGGGCAACAAACCCAACCAAACAAGAGATGTCAAGCCCTGCTTAACACTGTTGTCTAATCAAGTGGAGGGAAAAATTGCAGATCCTAAATGGATTAGATAATAAGACACCCACTTAGGAATCAAGCAATGAAAAAATTGCACAACTGCTTTATCTCAACCTAGTTTTGACATGATTAACTGCGTTAAAAACAAGTATAAAACAGGTGTTTGAAGCGCCTTTTGAATGCACATCAAATATGGGCTTTACCTCTAAGGTTCTAAATAGGAAAACATAGACATTGCCACTTGCCTCCATTAGACAAGGCACATGAAACCATTTGTTCTCTTGCGCGGCTCTTTCTACTGTACCTTTTCACGCTCCTCCTTTAGGAAAGTCCTTTTGTCTGTGCCTCCTTACCCATGGAGGAAATTCCCCCACCTCATACTATATAACTGCAGCACTATCAAAATAAATACCAGCTTTGTCTTTAGATCTTTTATTCTTTTGTCTACACTAAGACTGTCACTATACCAGCCAAAGGTATAGTATTAACAGTGAGGATTACTGACTAACTATTTGTAGAATTAAGCAATCACTACCATATACTGCGACAGAATAGCTGGATATTAATCCACTGCCAACCAGACTGTAGAGCTTCTCAACCCTTTTCAGAACCCTCCCAGCCTCAGCATTAGCTTCTGCAGTATAATTGGATAAAATCATGTAGTTAGGTGAATTACCCCTGCTCCAGCATGTCCTCACCAGAGCTGTCTAAATATACCAGAGCAGGAGGTTGATGTTTTAAATCCCGCTTTTCAAGAATGATGGATCTTGCCTTTGATGGGATCACATTTTGAGTGAAAATCTTTCAGTTCACTTTCTCCCTTTAAAATGGGTTTAACTCCAAATTGGGTGAAGGGCTCATATATATTCCAACTGGTTTCTGAGTGATCATCAACCCACTTACAAGAGTGACCAGTGCTCTAACTGTCCTTCTACTGTTTTGTGGTAGACCATTGTCCTATAAGAATCTTAACTTATTCATCCAATAAAATTAAGTTCTGTTTACACTTGTTGCAACATCTTTGATTACTCCCTCTTTGGGATTTAACACCCTCAAGTAATTTCATCAAATCAGTCACCAAATGGCTCACCAACTAATCATTAAGTTGGTGGCACTACTATTATTTGGCTATCTATTATGGAGATCAAACAATCCAGATGCTAAATAGAACAAAACTTAAATAATACTCATGACTTAAGAAGAACATTACTCAGATAAGCCCCATGACTTCCATGATTTTCATGGACAGTATGTGGCTTTCCATGATACTATCTATTATCCTATATTCATATCCAATAAAGTAACATTCTCCTCTTAAATCTCCCCCTTTATCTTGTTTATTATACTTCCCAGAAGTATTCACTCATCACACTCTTTCTTTGTGTTTATCTTTTTACTCTTGTGCTTTCTCCCTAGTCCCATCTAGAGGAGATTTCTGATCATTATCATTCCCAAGGCCTTAAGTACAAACCCAGCCCTACCATTAGGATTTCCTGTTGTGTCCCTTATCTGTGCCCAAGTACATGCCAAAAATGGTGCTTGCTACAGGGGCTGTAATCCCTTGGTTAACCCCTTCAAAACAACTTTCTATGTTCCTTCATCTCCTTGAATTTGGGTCCTGTCTTTACCTGAAGTTCTAAGCATTCCAATGGAAGAATATATTGCTGACCTGCTTATCACTACTACTGCTCTAAACCTGGCTAATGGCCCCCCATCTTATTGCCTACCCGCTGGGTACCCCTGACCTAGATCAAATCACATCACATCAGTGGCCCTTGGGCTAGCCTGGGAGGGAGCCTTCCTAATTTACAATCCCAGTTCAAGTTTGTAGAAGATTATGAGATTATAGTTGCTCCTTGTACTTCACACTACTTTCTTTCAGCAGCCAACTCTTCTAATCACTCAATCTTGTTCTTTATTCAACCTGGGCTAGTCCATCATCAGATGGTACTGGAGCTCCAGGTCTATGAAACTTTCTCCATCTGTGCGCTGTCACAGTAGGTTCCATCATGCCAGGTATTATCCACCCAAGCAAGAAGGCTCAAAAAGCTGGAAAACTTTTAGTCAAAATTGACCAATTTAACGGATTTAAATCAAACAGTCAATCAAAAATGGGTTATGGCTGCTCCAGTCTGTCAGCTGAAACTGGTTCCCCTTTCAAAATTGACATTGATAAATTGGCATAATTTGAGGGTCACCTGATATGAGCTTGTCAATCAGCATGGTTGTCAGAAACTAGTCACACAAGGGTTCTTTGCAACCTGGACCAGATACTTACTTGACAATGTGGAAGGAATAGGAGGTCAAGACTCAGGTGGTATTGCTTAGTCAGTTTTCTGATATATATTGAATAATTTTCACTGTTTCAACTCTAAGAGTTGAGTCCTCCCAAAATTTTACTCTATAAAAATCATTTATCCCAAGTTCTAATTTACTTTTTAAAAATGCATCCTGTGGTTGGGTTGTTACAATATATTCCATACAATCTGATTCTCAACAGAATCATTTCTGGAAGATGTGGTCCTGCAGTTGGAAATTTGTTGTTAGTGCCACCCAATGTTAATTTTGCGCCAACCAATTTTGCAGCTCCTCCCCCCATTCTTGAAACTGAAAATTGTGTTGCCTCCCAATGTCCAGAATTTTATTCTGAAGATTTTTTGATGTTGTCTCAGGCCATTTATCTTGGGCTACTTTGGTTAGGATTAATTGTTCTGCTTAATCTTAGTATTACAATTGGAAATGACACAAAAAGATGTTTGAAGCCACGTTGGTGGTTAATCATTAATTCTATGTGGATTTGGGTGGTAATTCCCCATCACTTAGAAATGGCTTCATACTATCCTGAAATTTCTGTCACATGCGCTGCTTCTGATCATTGGGAACAGTTCCCACCTACCAACAGTGGGTATACTCTCTGTTCTCTCTAGTATCCAATAACCAGAGAGATTCCATCACTTCCCAAACTCAGTTGACCAGATCTATCCAGAACCTGCATTATTCTGTCCCTGACTACACATTTGACGCCTTCAGGAGTTCCACCAGCTGCAACAACCCTGGAAGGCCCAGGTTGACCCTGCCCTTAACACTCACTGCACTAACTTTGAGAGGTTAGTAGTAAAACTCACTGGGCTCTGTTTCCATACTGCTGAGCAGCTACAATGCTTAGGTGAAGCTTCCTACAAATTCCTGCAGGAAATGGAGGAGGAGTTAGTATGGGAAAGGGCTGCTGGGATTGCTTTCACCCAAGGATTTCAAGCCCAGGTAGATGGGTTAGGTTAATCTCCTGCTGGTGGGCACCCTTCTGAAGATCTTGTGAGATGGGAAAAAGAATTGTGGGAGGCTATTCATGAGCTGCCTGCTACCAAACCAAGACAACCTTCTCCAGAATCTGTGCCTCAATCTGATCCCCAGGTGGCAGTACTTACAACTCATGTGGCTGCACTCCAAAAAGAAGTTTTAGAGCTACACACCACTTTTACAGAGTTAACAGTTTTCCAGGACACTCTGAAGATTAAGGCTGTTGCCCTGGACTGCCTGTACAGCCCTTCATTCATTGATCTAGAGAGCTGAATGCTCTAGCTAATAGACCTGACCATATGAAGCAGTATCATGATGCTCTAGACACAGACTTTTAGAAATGACCAAATTGATTGACTCTGTCAATGAACAATTCTCCCCCTGTCTGTTGGTAGGCCATTCCATAACTTTGCGCCTAGCTGAACTCTCAACTGTGTTGACTAACCAAGGACATCAATTGGATGCTGCTGAACAGCAAATAGGCCACATGCTGAAGCTGATACCTGCAACTCTAAATTTTTTAGTAATTTTGGGGGAAAGTGTTTGACAGTTTTGGGCCAGACATTCTCTCATTGAATCTGAGGCTTATTTCTCCCCTCACATCAATAAGATAGACAGTAATAATGGTGGACCGGCTCCTAAGACCCATTTCAAACCCACCTTCAAACAGGTCTTTGACCCAAAGACGTCTACAATTGCTTCCTTCCTTACTATATACAAAGCTGCCATGTGCAGGGATTCTGATGAGATCAGAAAAGAACACATCTTTACTTGCCTTTACTCTACCTTTCAAGAGGTAGTGGTACCTGAGCTTCCCTTCATTACCACCTGGGAAGAGATGAAGGAATTACTGACTGAGGAGTTTAGAGGTGACCTTAGCTTGGAAGTGGCAAAAGATGCATTCATGCACATTGTCCTTGAGCCCAAGGAAACCTTGGCTGAGTTTGATGATAGGGTTTATGTGGAAGGTCAGCAACTAATAACAAGTAGACAGTTGACTGCCCATGTGGCTTATGCTGCTTACGCTCAGGCCTTTAAGGTCAATCAGCTACTATGTTTGCACTTTAAGGCTCATAAGGATATAATTATGTCTATGAAGAGTATCAAAACCCTTCTCCAAGACATGGACCTCACCCATTCAGGTTCAGTAGTGCAAGAAAGGCAGGCTTCTGTATCAGGCACAGATTCCTGTTCTCCACAAATTAAAGCTGTAAATGCCCAAAACCAGCCTAAACAACAGGGTTATCACAAGTGCGGTCAGGTGGGACATTGCTCAAAAGTTTGCACAGATCTCTGTGTTGAAGGAGCTGATCCTAAAGACCAGGCAGTAAAAGAGAGGTCAACCTAGAAGTGGAGACGCTCTTGGTTGACAACTCTTCACAGTCTCCTCCTTCACATCCCTTAATTCTGCTGATGAGGAATCTTATTCCCAAGATCATCTCATCCTCCTCTTCACCAACATGTAAGACAGCTCTAACATTAAAGATTCTGACACTGAGGATTCCATTGCATATGGCTACTCTTTCCTTGCTGTACCTGAAAACATCCCTGTTCCTTATAAGCTGCATTCTAGAAAGACTACAACCATGGCTAACCCTTTTGCTGATGCCAAAAATATTGATTCCAGACCCTTTATCACTCAAGCTGAGAGGTCACATTTCTTGGTGGAAACCTCTGAAGAAGCAGCTGAGGTGACTGATGCTGTCTTCCAGAATGTCTCTATTTCACTTCTCACTGCAGACTTTATATAATGAGTTTTCTGGTCTCAGTTGCATGCTAGAAAAGTGGGATAAGGAGTTGGCTAAAGCACAAGATGTCTTGGCTTTCCTCCCTCTGTTTGGACATACAACTACTTGCATAGAGATATCCATCCAAAAGGTGAAGACTAGAGCTGTCCTTGACACTGGTTCTCAAGTCAATTTTGTGTCCTCCAAGTTGGTGAAGAAAATGAAGCTAGCCCTAGACCTCAATTATCATTAGACCTATGATACTGCTGGCCTATCCATGAAACAGACCATTGGCGCTTACTCTGCTCTCCCTATGCAATCTGACAAGCTACTTCTTGCTGCCCCTGCTGTAGTCCTGGAGAATGAGAGTTACAACCTATTGGTAGGGACTCAATTTCTCCAAGAATACAATGGGATCATCAACATGAAAGATACATACTTGTCAATCCTTGGGTATTTTGAAATCCCTGGCCTTTTAACTTTACAATTCAGCCATCAAATCTATTGATTGGAATTTAGAAAAATATTCAGAATAAATTGATGTTTGGCTCAGACGCTGATGCACAGGCCAAATTTGGTGGTACTAAGGCCAAACTGCTCCAAGAATTAAGAATTATCTTTCCTGACCCAAAATCAATGAACCAGTCCGCCTAAATCCAATCCAAATCAAGTATCCACCTTTGATCAATCTAGCAGTGTGGCAGCACAACCCTAAAATACCCAAGTGCTCCATTGGAGATGAAAACTTGGCCAATAATGCATTTTTAGGTGCACATCCCAATTATCATACCCAAAATAGTGGTTAGTTTATGGTTTAACCCAGTTCTGCCTACATTGGCTGGGGTTGAACCCCAAAAAACTCCTTGATATGTTTTTCGTGTATTATTTTATTACACTCTTCAATGGAGTAGATCCCACCCATAGGACATGGTATGGATGGACTGGTTTTCAGGAAGAAAGCCATAACAGCAGCTTGACATTACAGCTGGCATCACACTTGCCTTAGGATAAGGCCAGGAGCAGAAATGATGCAATAGCAATAACTCTGCAATGGAGCATTAGGCAAGATGCCTTTTGGGATAACACTATTCAGTAAAACCCCAATACATAGGCTTTTCTGGCCCTAGGATTCTTGGGTCACCTGCCCATGCAATAACAATCCTATAAAAGGATATTTTTCTAACAATAATAAAGATTCAACTCTTGCTCTCTTCAAATTATACTCTTCCTTAAAGTTTATCTGCGTTTAAAGATAGTAAGACTGTGTTTTGGTCTGCCTAGATAAATAAAAAGTATTTTTGAAGTTAGTAACTGTGTATTGACGTCCTTAGTCTTTAAACAAGGAGCCAATACTTTATTCCCTACAAGCAAACCAACCAAATCTCCTCTTGCTAAAGTCAAGAGGTATGAAGTTCCCCTCATCTTTGAAGAAACCATCAAAGTGCCTAGCAAATGCCTAAAGACATGCATCCCAAATATCCTTCTTGAATTTTCACCCTGAAATACTGCACACACTACTCCAACAAAAAGTGCTCTCCTCTTGCCTGCCCTGAATTTGAAGGAGTTCCCCTCTTGGCCACCTTGACTGTGACCATCCCTCCAGGGTTTCAAGTCATCCTTGACTCCCAAATCTTGTACAAGTTGCATGAGCTGTACCTTCTTAGAACTAAATTTCCCTTTCCTCTTTGATATGTAATGAACCTCATCCCATTTTAAGGATTTTAGACTCATATCACAAAGATGCTTTGCAGTTACCTGTGGCTAGTTTAACTCCTTTACCTATCCCTGTCTCTAGGGGTCAAGTGATTGGCTATAGCCAAATTTTAAATGCGTCTGATGTTCTCTCATTGCATTCTTTTGGTACCTTTTGTGATTTCAACCTACCAGAGGAAGAACATCAAGTGTTTTCCTTGTTTAATGCCAGTAATTTCCCACAGCTGCCCCCTGTATAACAGAAAAAGGTTCATGACTTACTTGACCAGTTTGCTGACATCTTTGCCAAGGACAGTACAGATTAAGGCCTGGCTAAAGGTGTCATCCATCAAATAGATACAAGCAATGCTCCCCCTTTCTGAGCAAAACCTTATCAACACATTAGAGTAGAGGATGCTAAGGTGTCCAAGTAAATCAAACAGTTACTAGACTCTGGGCTAATTTCTGCTTCTCAGAGTCCTTGGACCTCCCCCTTGCTCATCTTGAAGAAGAAGGATGGAGGTCACCAAATTGTGATGGATTATTGACGGTTGAATTATTTAGCAAAGACAGATTTTTACCCCTTTTGTTACTTTTCTACAGGGCCTCTGAGGGCAACTCAGGGGAGTCCTTACCAGAAGGACTTAGCAGGCTGTGAGAGGGGCTGCTAACTAATAGCACTTATGGGAGGAGGCAGACAGGGGTTCTGTCTTGTATACCTGATAAGAGGGTGGATGGTAGAGACAGGAGGGTGTGTTCTGGAAATCAACACAGATAGGTTATAGCACTTACTGAAGTGCAACACTATCTTAGCAATACAGTAATCTATATCTGTGAAGATATTGGTAGAGTATCTATAGTACATACCACAGTACAGATAACTCATAGCAATAATGATATTCTATAGCATAATTTATGGGGTAGCAGACAGGGATTTCTGGACCTTACTCTTTCTATCAGAAGAATGGGAGGCAGCAGGTATACACCAAAGTTTCATAAGTCCACAATAGGAGAAGGAAGGGATATCACTTGTGGTTGAACATGAGACAAAAGCCTGGTAGAGGCGCTAGTATAGAAGGGGAACCTTCCTGTTCACATTTGGTCTCTGCAACAGGAATAGCAGGGGCTTCCAGAGGAAGGACCTGGTTAAAGGACACTATCTAAACAGTATTAATGTCCATCCAAGTGCAAAGCGCAATAATGTCAAAAGGTATAGGTAAAAGTGGGTCAAAGTGGGGTCTTGTTTATTGTAAATTATGAGAGACTTATATATGTATACACCACAATGTGCTTGAATGAGTAGGATCAATTATGCAGGTAGCATATGACTATAATGGAACACCATGCCTTGTTTTCTGGCAAAACACCCCTTGCCACACATAGATGATGCTCTTTGCTGTCTTGGAGGATCTAAGTTCTATTCAGTATAGATTTGGCATCTGGCTACTGGAAAATTGACCTCTCTCCTGAAGAAAGACAAAAGGCTGCTCTCATTGCCTCTTAAAGAATTGTTTGAACCTACCTTCATGCCTCAAGGGCTTTGTAATGCCCCTGCCACGTTCCATAGGGCTATTGAATCTATCCTACATGATCTATTGCTTTCATGTGTATTGGTCTATTTTTATTTTATCACTGTGTTCAGTGTTACATTCATCAATCATCTGGCTCACCATAAATAGGTGTTCATTAAGATCTGGGAAGCTGGGCTCAAATTAAAGCTGTCCAAATGTGCCTTCTTCAGAGATTTTCCGGAATTCTTAGAGAATAAATCACCCAGACTGGGATATGTCCCACTAATAATAAAGTGGAAGCCATTGATAAGATGCTCCAACAACTTTGTTGAGAGAAGTCCAAGTCTTCTTAGGCATGATGAATTACTACAGACAATTCATCCCTGACTTTTCTAACATCAGTGGACCACTAGTTCAGTTATTACAAAATTTCTTTCAAATAGACAGCTAGTCAATAACAAGATTTCAAGACTCTAAAACAGAAGCTGAAAGAGGCCCCTATTATTGTATACCCCAATTAAAACAAGGATTGTGTTCTATACACTGATGCTAGTGACCTTGCCTGTTGGAAATTTCAACCAAGCAATAATGCTAATTATGCCAGAACTTGTGGATATGAATTGCAGCTACCAAATTACATAAATTGATAGTATAAACTATATGCATATTGGATTAGCAGTAGTCTGCTGACCTGAGCCTTAAACTAGCCAACAATAAACGCCGTTGCAGCAATTAAATAATACATAATTCCCTGCCACGACACTTTAAAAATACACAAGCATCACCTAGTAATTGGATTAGTTGCCAAAGCACCAAACTACTTTTATGTCAAGCTCCACTGCGCCAACTGAAAATTATTGCAAGCGCTGCCTGGCAAATATTGCAGGCGCCAAAGCATCACTCTACTTTTACATTGAGCGCCAAGGCGCTGGGTTCAATTCCTCATAATCTCAGATTTCCTAATTTGACTGTATTTCTAAGCAGTCAATGTGGGGACACAAATTAAGCAGGATGAATGGCTCCAAAATATACCAAACCCCCACGCCAGCAAGGATCACCTGTGCTGGATGAAGCAATTAAATCTCATTGGTTGGTGTGTTTCAAACAGCCAAACCTAGATCACTAATTACCCAAAATAAGAATGTGTTAGAATGTCCTAGAAGATATTGCCAACAGCTCAGGAAGACGCTCCCCAAGAGGGTATAAATACTTTTCCCCTAATAATAAAATAATTTTTGACTTATTAAAAGTGCTTCTGCGTGATCAGAAGCCAAGCCTCAAAAGTAATTATTGATTCCTCTTTCTATACGCTCTTCATGCCACAATACTAATCATATTCATCACATATGACAGTATCCAAGCCAATTACCCTGCGCCCTATTACAGAAATGAGTTGCCCCCATACTCCCAGCGCAACAAATGGTGCTCACTACAGGGGGCCCATTTACTTGCCTGTGGAAGAAGACAGTGCATCCCCTTCTCCTCTGCTCACTGGGTTCCATGAGCGCTATGACGGCGCCCCCATGGAAACTAGCAATGTCAAAAGGGATCGCTGGTTCCGCCAAGAAGAGAAAAATCATTGACATAAACAAGCTACCAATCATCCCAGATAGCAAGTGTGCCAAACTACCAATTGCTTCACTTGGATCAACCTATAGAAGTGGAGCGGGCTACCATTATCAATGTAGCCTCAAACCTAATCACTGGTTACCAACTTGCGCATGAACCTGCAAGCGTGGAGTTCTTGCTCTTCCACCGCCACCCAGACGCCCAACGACTATTGGCATCCTTCTGGAGCTTCCTTAACTCAGAAGCAGGAAGCCTAGTACCAACTCCCCAACGTCAAACAGGTTAGCAACTGCATCCAGAGCTTTGTTCACCCTGAAATCCATCACCTGTTAGGAGTCCAGGCCCGCCATCACATGGAGGTACAAGATCTGGTGGCCTACTCCAACCATCAACGAGAATACCAGGCAGCCTTGGTCCACCGTCTGGACCTCAGCTTTGCTGAAGTCCAGAACTACACCCACCAGAATTGAACCCAGCATGCACGGACCTCACAGCGTCTTAACAATCTCTTAGAGCAGCTAAACACGCCCCTTATACTGGACTAGAGAGGAGCTTTGCAACACTTGGTGTTGAGATGTAACTTGCCATATCCTGGCAGTGGAACATTATGTGGAGGATGCCGCCTGTTGTGAAGCAGCCCACCTAGAGGAAACAGGCCGCTGCACGTCTGAACTGGCAGATAAACACTCCAAACTGGAGGCACTAAACAAGGAATTCAATGACTTCTTCCAGACCAACCAGTCAGAACTCAATAGACTTAAAGACCTTGCCCACGCTGCAGAGGCCAAGATTGTCAAATTAAAGGACAATTTTGTGAAATATGAGGACCACCTACAAATGCCATTAGAAGAGAAATTGGCCATATTCTGCAAGGAGACTGAGGAGGACTACTCCTGGCCAGTCAGACCCCTGCAGCCCAAAGCACCATTACAGCTGTCCCTGAGATGGATGAGATTTGAGGCCAACTTGACAGCCTGACCATCTCAAATAATGATACTCTTCCAAGAGATTAACAAAGTGAACAAGAGACACAAACAACAGCAGGCAGCCCTCCAAACCAAGATTTGTGACCTACGCAACACTGTGCAGGAAGCCAACAAGCATGCTACTACACAAGAGTTCACTTTAGAAGAATATAGAGAAGGAATGGTGCATTGTGGAACTCTTATTAATTGCCTCCACAGAGCCATGAGATAATTGGAAGCCCAACTGGCTGAAGTTAGATCAGAGGTCCAGGAAGGAAGATGCCGTTGTAGTCAGGCACAATTCTCTGCCTTACATGTGCCTCATGACAGATCTGGGGAGAGCACTACTCTACATCAACCAGCTAGCTCTGCCTACAAAGATGATGCCATCTCATCCTCCTCAGGAAGACAAAGCTTACCACCTGTGTTTGTGGTCCCTCCTACCCCAGAAGAAACTCCTCACCCTAACTGCTCATAGTCTTCTGCAGGAGCATCACAACAGAACTTCTTTGTGTGTGCCCAACAAGACACCCCTCCTCCTCCAAGACGCCAGAACACAGATGAAAATGCACCCAGATTCAAACCCATGAGCCTCCCCAAGTTTGACCCAAAGGGGAACGTCGATACATTCATCAGACTCTTTGAAATGTTGATGTATAGAGCTAACAATCAAGACAAAGCAACCACACTTCTGAACCAGCTTGACGCCGCTGGCACTGACCTCATCATCCCTCACATGCCGCAGAATGACTGGTTCTACGCTGCAGCTAAACAAGCTTTGTTATATGAATTTGGAAGTATAGCCAGGGTTACAGAACAAAAGAATGAATTCCTGATTATCCAAGTCCAAAAGGAAAAATCCATAGCTGAATTTTCATATCAATTCTACTTGGAGGCACAGGTCCTTACAGGCTCTGGATCTCTTACAGTGCATGACGCACACATAGCCCTGTGCTCTGCTGTCAAACTTACGAGGCATTGTTGTAAAGACCCAGACAATTGGGGGAGTACTTTAGCAAAATAAGGGACCAAGTTGGCAACTTGGAAACCTGTGAGCGCCGTCACAATGGGATAGACTGTCATCATCCATTGAAAGACCTTAGTGAGTACGTTATAATGTCCAAAATTACCGGCAAAATAGTGTGAGTACGTAGTATATACAGGTGTATGTGGCTATGGACTGGGTGGAGTGGGGCAATACCAGTGTGGGCCAGGAGTACTGCTCAAAGGAGTCTAGCTGCGCTGGATCCTTGTAGATGTACTTACCAGGTGGTTTATTGAATGGCCCATGCTTTTGATTGTATTAGTGGCCCCCAATCCCTAGGCAGGCTGTGAGAACAGCTGAGAAGATTAGATGATTCATCTTCTGATCCTGGGGAAGGGAAGACAAAGCTTAGTGTCTTGTTTTTAACTTCTGGTAGGTAAAGTTTTAGATTTATTTATGTGATACTATTGAGGGCTAATTTCACTCAATGATAGCACAAGCTATCATCAAGTGATTTTGCTTTATTATATACTATCATCCTTGTGGGGCATGAATAGAGTAAAACACTGGACAGGGAACCCCAAACACTTGGTGTTGTCTGGAATTCCCTTTTGGGAGGGGAATTGGAAGTGGTGTGCAGGCAATGAATTATTACTTCTGGGCTTGCATTGGTTTGGTGTATCATTGGATGCTTTCATGCATCCAATTTTCACTTCTGCAGTTAATGCAGGAATGGGTGGGTTGAGCAGCTTGTCAGCCCCTCCCAAATTTGATAGATTCTAAATTTGGGCAGCAGTTCCCCCTCCATTTGGGTTTGGAGAAATTACCTTTTTGGGTTTCCCCATTTGGCAATTTCCCCCATTTGGCGGGCTGGCTGGGGGACTGGATGGCGGGAGTGAGTGGGGGAAAGGCAGGCAGGCAGCAGGCGCGCACAGGCAAGCTGCCAGGCTTGGCCTGCGGGCGGCTGGCAGCTGGGGTATAAAACCTATTGGATTCAAAATCACAATTTTTTATTTTAATTTATTGGCCCAGCTTTTTGAGGCAGTTTCCCCAATAATGGGGAACTGCTGCAACTTTTTTATTTTGCTTATCAAGTCCAATTGCAAACAAAATATCATCCTGAACCAAGGTGTTGTCAGGAATATTCCTGACAGTTGTATTGTACCTTGATGCTGGCATTCCAAGACAGACTGCTCTATTAATGGCATGGTGCAATACCTCTGTCAGTTTGGGGATACCTTTGGGCCCCCCAATGCCTCAGTTAAGCCTAGACCCTTACCTGCTCCTCCTGTCTGTACAGAAGAAAGTGTGACGCTTTGCCCCTAAGGCCGACATGTCCAAGGTTACTTGCCACTGCTGTAATTGCAAGGGGCACTACGCCAACTCCTGCACTTCTAAAACAGGCATTCACATACTGCCACCTCAGGACATTACTATCCAGGGAAAAGACCAAGTGGAGTAGAGACAGGACTCTCTAACTCCACTTTAGACAACCCCACCAATGTCCCCACTGTTCCGCCTGACCGCCAACCACAAGCTCCAGAAGGGCCAGTAGCACCACCCTATGGTGCTGACCACTCCCCAGATAAGGCAGAGTTATTTTTCCCAGATGTTGGCTACTCTGGTAATGCCCTACACCGCGTCATTGTTGAGGACATCTATGTAGTGCAAACACGCAGTCAAGCAAAGGCCAAAGGCAAAGCCCAAGAGGTTGTTTCTAAGCCCTACGCCTGCCAGTTGCTATACAAAGCCCCTGATGAGGGTCCTGGCCCTTCCACTGACACCTTGCATTTGAAAGGGGTAAACTGTTGCCATACCCATGGACACCATGAAAGCCCACCACCCCGAATTGTGTGGCAGCATCCTTGAGTTCCTGTCCATGGCAGATGATCTTGACATACACTTAGTAAACAAAATAAGTTCCTCCTACTCTGAATGTACTTATGCAGATGTATTTGTGAACAAAATCAAAGTATGAGCCATTATTGACACGGGGGCTCCTATTAACATTTTCTCCACACGCCTGGTAAAACGCTTGGGACTAGCTCCAGACATTGACCACCAGAAGCAACATGATACTGCTGGACTGACAGTTATCACTGCACAAGGGGCATACAGCGCCTTACCTTTGCGTTTTGGCTCTCTTGAAGTATTGGCTCCAGCCATTGTCTTGCCAAATGACAACTATGATATCCTAATCAGCACCTTGTTCATGAGGCAATACAGGGTCAGGACCAATCTGACTGCTGACACCTTTGAAATCTTAGGCCAGGCCATACCACTGTATTACTGTTGCAGCAAGGATACCAGCACCCACAAGATCATGCCTAGTGTCAATCTGGCATACAAAGAACAGAGTGGTACCCATCCAGTACCAGAAGCTGAGCTGTAAGGTCAGACATCTATCTAACCAACTGGAGGAATACAAAGGGCTGCTGCTTTGCGCGGATCTGCCTATTGAGATCCCAGCTGGCCACCAAGTACTGATTGAGACTGGCTTGAATATTGATGTCCCTTAAGGACTGTACAGTGAGCTGCAATCACCTTGCAAAATGTTCCTGCCTGTAACCCCTTGTGGCCACAGGCCTCATCCTACCAGGGCATGGCGCTGTTAAAGTGCCTTTGGCAAATCTCATCCAAAGCCCAATTAGAGTCCAAAGTCACCAGGGAGTAGCCTACCTACACCTTATACCAGTGGAAGAGGTTACTGGGATACACGACTTTGGTACCATGGAGGAGTTTGGGTTAGGCTCCTCTGACAGTCAGCCACCCCTAGTTGGTGCCATAATACCCAGGGAAAAGTTGGCTGGGTTATCCACGGAACAACAGGTCACAGTCATGGCCCTCTTTGAGAAATATAAATCCATATTTGTAGAGAACAACTTTGATCTGGGGTGTGCCAAGAACACTATCCACTACATCAACACAGGAGACAAACAGCCCATCCAACTCCACCCTATCAGACGCTCACGTGCAGCTGATGTCACCATGGGTAAAGAGATTGAGAAGCTGGTACAGTTGGGATTGTTGATATCATCCAAGAGCCCTTGGTCATATCCAGTGCTGATAGTGAAAAAGAAGGACAGGACCATCCAAGTTGTGATTGACTACCAGAAATTGAACAACATCACAAAGAAGGATTCCTACCCACTTCCGTACATTGACAACACTCTTGATTTCCTGGGTGGCGCAAAATTCTTCTCTGCTATGGACCTAATCTCAGGCTACTGGCAGATCAAACTCCCACCTGAAGAACAGGAGAAGCGCGCAATCATTACCATCCAAGGGCTGTACCAACCCACCTGCATACCTCAAGGACTATGCAACACACCAGCCATATTTCAACAGGCTATGGACAATATGCTTCACAACCTTAAGTTGAGTTGTGTACTGGTTTACCTGGATGACATCAATGTGTTCTCTTGCACATTCACTGAACACTTGGAGCACTTGGAAGAAGTCTTTTGCCACCTCGCGGCAGCCAACCTGAAGATTAAGCCTCAGAAATATGACTTTTTCAAGGATCAGCTTGAATATCTTGGATTTGTAGTGGATGTACACAGACTCCACCCTCAGCCTGCCAAGATTGAGGCTATCAAAAAGATGAAGGTTCCAGCTAACAAGCGCAATTTACAAGTTTTCCTTGGCATGATTGAATACTACTGTCACTTTGTAAAGGACTTCTCCAGGAAGGGGGAGGCCCTTTTCCATCTCTTGCAGAGTAACATTCAATTTGAATTGACACCGGCATGTCAGAAGGCGTTAGACATACTCCACCTTAGCCTCATGGATCAACCCATCATTTGATACCCTGACTTCAGTCAAGAATTCATTGAACACACAGATGCTTCCTTGACTGCTATTGGCGGCGTACTATCACAAATTGACGCAGAAGGCAAGGAACACCCTATTGTCTATTGTAGCTGTACTCTCAATATCCATGAGTGCAATTACACAGTAGCAGAACGTGAATATTTGGCAGTGATATATGCATACAAACAATTTTTGAGTATACTTACATGGAGTACACCTCAAAGTAATTACAGACCATGCATCACTATGTTGGCTACAAAACCTAAAGGAACCAGAAGGACGCTTGGCACAATGGGCACTTAAACTTTAAGCATACAAATTTTAGATCTCCCACTGAGCAGGGGCTAAACATCAGAACGCAGCTGATCAATTGCAACTTCCCACAGTAGCCCACCTAGCGGACATCTCAGATCTTTTATATGACAAAATGCTGAACAGCCAATTTGAAGACAAGCCACCAGAGGTTCAGAGGATCCTACAACACCTTCTAGATAACACAGATATCAAGAATGGTATCATCTTTAAGAAGACAACTGAAGTGATAAGAGTGATTCCCTGACCCTCAGAACAAACCAGCCTCATTTTATGTGCCCACAAGGCGGTAGGTCATGAGACTTTCTACAAGACACTGGCCCAACTTAAGACAGCATATTTTTGGGAAGCAATGGTGTTTAATGTACACAAGACGCTCAGCTGCTGTAAGGAATATCAAGGAGAGAGACCATTCAAGAAGATGAAAACCTATCAACTGGTGCACCCTAACTTTGCCTGGCGCACCATATCCATTGACGTAGTTGGACCATTAACTGTTAGCAACTACCATACAAAATACATCATAGTTGCCATTGACCACTTGACAAAGTGGGTAGAGACAAGGCAGTAAGGGACCTGGGGGCAGGCACCACTGCTAATTTTGTCTTAGAGAACATTATACTAAGGCATGGCTGTCCACAAGTCATACTCACTGACAATGGAACAAAATTCTTGTCCCATGTGTTAACCAAACTGAATGAACTCATGGGTATCAGAGGTGTATTCTCCACGCCATACTACCCTGAGTCAAATGGGATGGTTGAGAGAGCAAATGGTACCCTTATAAGTATCCTGTGGAAGCTGGCAATTGATAGAGCAGCAGAGTGGAACACGTTCTTGCCTGCAGCCATGTTTGCTTATAATATTGCTGTACACTTAGCAACAGGGAAGTAGCCATTCCAACTACTTTATGGAAGACACCCTGAGCTACCTCTCAGCTTGTACTCATGCATAGGAGAACAAGGGCTCCAATCTCTGCACATTTACCAGGAACGCCTAGCTTGCACTCTCATACAGCTATAGTCAGAGGCATATTCTAACTCACTGGTTAAGAAGATAAGAGACCAAAAAAGGGACAACAAGAAACAGTTTGACCTGCTCAAATTTGCCATAAGAGACTGGGTGCTATTTCACAATACACATGGCAACAGCTGCGCTCAAAAGCTGGCAGCCATCTGGATAGGACCCTTTGAGATCATTAACAAGACGTCCACATACACCTACACTATTAAGGATGTGAAAGATGGACACCTAGTTAACCAAGTACACGTCAAATTTTTGAGAAAGTTTAACAGGAAGGACTGAAATAAAATGGATAAAGAAAGAGAAAAAGAAAGAAATAATTAGAATATATATAAATGAGACAATATCACATATAAAATCAACATAAATAATAAGGAAAAATAAATAATATAAAGATTACAGGAATACCAAGAAGAAAAGATTGAATTCAGGTTGTCTAAAACAAAAAATTAAATAAAAACAACCAGAACTAAAGAAGATAAAAATACTAAAACAAACCAATACATTAAAAAAAGATAAAAAACTAAAATAAAAATAATAAAGAGGAAGAGAGAATTAAGACACTAATACATAACACAAAAGGAAAGCACTGGAAATCATTGAAGGCAGTTTATTAATTATGAGTACTGTGAGAGGGGTCTGAGTGACAAGGATGCTTGTTGGGACGCTGGATACTTACAACTGGGCGTTTGTGGGCAGGAAAAAGGTAATGGTTATCATCAAGATGCTGACGCACATGCACCAAGATCACCAACATCTGAGCCCAAGCCAACTGGCAGTTCTGCAACATGGAGGTCCGGTTGCAGAGTGGGAGGCGGAGCTGGCTCACAGGCACAAGGCAATCCCAACCACCACAAGCAGAAAACACAGCCCCAATCAACAGGCAGCTATCAGGGGTGTACCACATGAAGTGGCACACAGCGTCAGCCAAGGGAAGATAGAGACTGGCGTCACCAGTACTCACCACTGAGAGGAACACCTTGAAGGTGGCCAAGAAGCGCCAACTGGTGTTTTCCTGGACAGAAAGGTCCAGAGTCTGATGGAATGCCAGGTCAGCGGCTAGCTCAAGGGACCAAATCCAAGCCACCTCATCAAAAATACTTGTTACAGATGGCAATGGTATGGGCGTGCTGGGCAGAGATCTGACCAGGCTCCAAGGAAGCAGACTGCAGGCCAAGGCGCACCTCAGCAGCTAAACAAGAGGCATCATACCAACTGTGGTAGAGCTCACTAGTACAGATAGGAGACATGGTATCCTCATTGGAGTGCATGGCTTGCACAAAGCTGACCATAGTCTCCTTGTGGTGATAAACCCCAAACTTGCTCAACAGATTGGGGTAGTCCATGAGGACCTCATCTGAGTTGCGCCAAGCGCAAAGCATTGACAAGGTGGTGGCTGGAGGCTCACCAGAGAAAGGCAAGCGCTGCATGAATGGGTGCAAATCACCAGAAGGACCACCAACAAGAGGCGTACTGGGGACAGGAGGAGGCTTTTCAAACATGGAATCCTAATCAAAGAGGTCACAAGCATCAGAACTGGGAGCAGAAAGAGGAACAGAGCCAGCCACAGTGGTGGTGCAGTCTTATTTGCAGAATTGTTCCTTTCTGGAGAAAAGACGGTTGATAAAGGCAATCCTCACAGAGCAAAGCATTTTACGGAAGGCTTTACGCTCTGCCTCCCCCATAGTGACCATCATAGTGTTGTATGCTTGGCGCATGCTTTTCGTGGTTGTTAGTATTGCTGGTTGAGTTCATCAGGGAAAGAAAGGAAGTAGTGCTTGGTCAAGTGGGGGGATATGTTGGGAATTTTGACCAAGCAATGATGCTAATTATGACAGAACTTGTGGATATGAATTTCAGCTACCAAATTACATAAATTGATAGTATAAACTATATGCATATTGGATTAGCAGTAGTCTGCTGACCTGAGCCTTAAACTAGCCAACAATAAACGCTGCCACAGCAATTAAATAAGACATGATTCCCTGCCGCAGCACTTTAAAAATACACAAGCGCCACAGCACTGCCTAGTAATTGGATTAGGCGCCAAAGTGCCAAACTAATTTTATGTCAAGCGCCACTGCGTCAACTGAAAATTATTGCAAGCGCCGCCTGGAAAATATTGCAGGCGCCAAAGCACCACTCTACTTTTACATTGAGCGCCAAGGCGCTGAGGTTCGATTCCCCATAATCTCAGATTTCCTAATTTGACTGTATTTCTAAGCAGTCAATGTGGGGAAACAAATTAAGCAGAATGAATGGCTCCAAAATATACCAAACCCCCACGCCAGCAAGGATCACCTGTGCTGGATAAAGCAATTAAATCTCATTGGTTGGCGTGTTTGAAACAGCCAAACCTAGATCACTAATTACCCAAAATAAGAATGTGTTGGAATGTCCTAAAAGATATTGCCAACAGCTCAGGAAGACGCTCCCCAAGAGGGTATAAATACTTTTCCTCTAATAATAAAATACTTTTTGACTTATTAAAAGTGCTTCTGTGTGATCAGAAGCCAAGCCTCAAAAGTAATTATTGATTCTTCTTCCTATACATTCTTATGCCACAATACTAATCATATCCTCACATACAACAATATTCAAGCCAATTACTCTGCGCCCTATTAAAGAAATGAGTCACCCCCATACTCCCAGCACAACATTGCCATTGGTGCAATATTAGCTCAATTCAATGATGAAGGGGTAGATCACCCAGTAGCCTATAATTCCAGAATCTTGAACAAGCATGAGAAAAACTACAATGTGACTGAGAAGAAGTGTCTAGCTGTTCTCCACTCTGTCAAACAGTTTTGTCACTAAATCTACGGTACACACATCACTGTTGTTGCAGATCATGCCTCTCTCATATGGTTACAACAATTGAAAGAGCCCAAAGGACGTCAGACTAGATGGGCTCTCTGTCTACAAGACTATGACTTTACAGTACTCTATTTTCCATGTATACAGCATTGAAATGCCAATGGACTCTTGCAAATGCCTATCTTGGCTCTCCATCCTGCAGAAGCTGATTGGCTATACAAAAAGATTGGTCATCCCTCATCATGGGATGCTGAAACTGAAGAGACCTGTTTAAACCTACAGAAGTTGTCTCAAGATACACTCATCCACAATCAACAACTTTTCAAGAATGTTCAACATCAGTACCTTCCCTACATCCGTCCAAGCCTGCATCTGACCCTTATCCTACAAGCACATTGGGAGACTAGACATGGAAGAATAGCCAAGCCTTATGACTGTCTCAGAAGCACTAATACTGGGAGAATCTCTTCCTGTTGTAGCATGATGTTCTTTCTAGTTGCCATGATTGTCATCTACAGAGGCCTTGTGCTGCCACTCATGAGTTCAAACTGGTGCCCCCTCAAGATGCTTTCCATAAAGTCACCATTGATACAGAAGTCCCCTTCTTTGATCCAGAACAGGTGTTTGTTCATTTTGATTTCTTTAGATCACCTAAGTAAATGGTTTGAAGCTAGACCTGCCAAATATATCCCTGCCAAGACAACAGCTGCCTTTCTTTTACAAGACGTCTTCTATTGCCACAAATGCCCTCAAGCAATACTCTCTGACAATGGGTCCAATTTCAACACCCACTTGGTAACCTCTGTAGTAGAAGTGCTAGGAACCCATCAGTCCTTTTCTGCTCCCTATAATCCCTCTACTAATGAAGCTGTGGAACAGGCTAACTCTACATTAGTGTCTATTATGAGGAAGTTGACTTACTCATATACTACCAACTAGGATGTGTACCTGCCAGCTGCTCTGTTTGCTTATTGCCTCATTAAACACAGTTTTACTGATTTCTCTCCCTTTCCATGTTATACAGAAGAGAAGCTACTATTAACTCTCTCTTAGGGATGCAGCTCTCCTCCTATAATGCTGCCTCTAACCCTAAAGAGCATATAAAGGGCCTAGGCAATTGAATAATTGACATTCAAGCTTCAGTATATCTGTTTGCCTATAAGATCAAGACCCTGGAATTAACACCTAGCAATGTTGGCTGTGCTTCTCTCCCAGAGTTCCAAGTTGGGGACCAGGTCCTCTACTATCAGCATATAGTAGGAGGAAGAGCCCATAAGTTAGACACCCTGTGAATTGGCCCCCTTGTAGTGAACTTTAAGCGGGGTACCAAGTACACTGTCAAGCTGGAGTCTTCTGGACACCCCTTTGCCCAAGTCCACGCCAAGTTTCTCTACAAGTATACTCCCCCAAAGTTCAATCTAGAAGGGAACAATGCCGTGAATCCCGATATTCAAGCATCATCAATTTTGCCTTTAGGGATTTCATTTTGAGTACAAAATCCTTCAGTTCCCTTTCTCTCTTCAAAATGGGTTTCACTCCAAATTGGGTGAAGGGCTCATTTATGTTCCAACTGGTAAACTGAGTGATCATCAACCCACTTATGAGAGTGGCTAGTGATCTAACTGTCCTTCTACTGTTTTGTGGTAGACCATTGCCCTATAAGAATCTAAATGATTCATCCAATAAAATTAAGTTATATTTAAAATCTTTATTTGTGTATATCTTTGTACTTTGGCATCTTCTCCCTAGTCCCATCTAGAGGAGATTTCTGATAATTATCATTCCAAGAGCCTTTAGTAAAAACCCAATCCCGCTGCTAAGATTTTCTATTGCGTCCCTTGGCCTCACACAAGTACACAGCAGGATGGAATACTGTTACACCCAAACCCCCAACAATAGCACCAGGCTCAACATTGCTAACACCTTCCCATCTCCTCCATCCCAGAAGATCACCACAGGGTTGGCAAGGCTGAATCCATCTTCATAAGGACATAGCTTCCCTTCTTATTGGTGACAATTAGATCCTCAGGAAGCACCACATTGCCAACCTTGTTCAGATTCTATACCAGTCCCTACATACTTGCCCTCTTCTCACCAACAGACCTGGCCACCACCTTATGGTTAGGTAAAAAAGCTTTCAGATCCTAAGATGTATGATATGCAATACCTTCATCCAAGTTACTGGAAGGCTTTCCCCTGTGAATTGGTATCTGCTTAATTGAGAACTGCTTAAGCCTGCCCTCAATAATCCCCTTGGGTGATGGATAGTCAGGCCTACCAGCTGGGGGATTGAGGATACCCAAGCTGTTGATGGGAACTAGGGTGTTGTATGTGGTATTGGTGCAATTAAATACCTTATCAGATCCTCTTCAGTCCCTCTGGTGCTCCAATATTGTAAGCCTACATATACTGCATCCAGCTGAATTCAGGTGGCCATGGCAAATCCAAGCTTTGATAGATGCTTTAGGATGTCAACCTTCCTTCCTTCCTTTCTCAGCAGCTCCTGAACATACTGTTGCATTTAAACCAATTTTAGTTCAGTATTTAGATTGGGGAAGCCAGAAGACTGATAACAAGAGCAAGAATAAGAATAAAGGGATATCTATTGGAAATCAATGAAATTGATATGATATATTGAGGATCCACAAGCCCACCTGGGGATGGCACAGTGATAGGTTCAGTTTAAGGTTTGGGCGGGAATATCTTGAGCCAGGGATCAGGGCAAGGTTCTTCATTGCTTCTATTTAGGGGATAGTGCTGCTAACTTGTCATCAGCCACAGGATCCTCTATACCATTAGTTACAATATGGGGTATATATACAAGCACTTCCTGTGTGCTGTGAGATAATTTAGCTGGCAGAAAAATAATCAAATTTGCAGTACCAACTTGCCCCCTGCTTGTTATCTAGTACCAGGACCAGAACTTTTAGAAAATCTGGGAAGCTGTGTATTAATCCCTTCTGGGCAGGTATGATGAGGTAGGGGCGTAATTAGTCATGATGGAGCCTTCTGGTGTTCTCTTGGTCATCCTTGAGCTGTTAGGTATGGTTTCTATTGTCAAAACAGCAGGGTTGACCCGCCAACAAGTTTCTGACTAAGCAGGTTTGTGACCCACAATCCAACTTCCTGGTGACCTGTAGCCAAACAAGGAGGTTGATTTTTATTCCCAGAATTAGCAACATGAACAAATAATGATCCCATACAGTGGATGTCTCAATTTAGCACTTGCTCCATTACCAGGATCAAGCCAACCCTTCACCATCCAACCAAGTGATCAACACAATCATGTTCCTCTTATAATAATTCAGCTCAACCATATAATCCTTATCTCCAAATAAAGATAACTATCTAGTCTCCAAATATTTACCCCTTGTAACTCTTCTAAAACAGCACAGTTACAACATTGGTATTACAGGTATGTTCTCAATACTACCTTCTCCTTCAAGATCTCGCTTATTGCCTGTGCTTGCCACAGTCAACAAATATACAAAAGAATCATGTCTGGCCTCCCCGTAGACTGGGCACCCTACATGCCAGGTACCAAAATACCAGAAGGGTTTGTACTATACCAGAACATGGAAATGTCAGTTGGAAACAGTTGGAATTTAAACTTTCTACATGTTGACTATCAAAATTAATTTTATACCCAGGTCAACATATTAGAAAAGTCTAGATAAATTTTACTATATTGTAGCCTACTGGAAGTTGACACTTTTTAACAAGCAAAAAACCAAATGCTGAACATTTTACCTGGTAAAAATTAAGCTCTAAATAGTTTTTTAGGGTAATATAATCATGCATAATCCAAAAATAAAATAATAATAAAAATTTAAAAGCATAATAAAAATACACTTAAAAAGAAATTACCATGAAATTAACTGTTTTCAGTATAAAATTATTTTATTTACCATATAAAAATGCTTAAATTATTTTTCAAAAAAAGATTGATAAAATTTAATTATATCAAATAAAAAACTAAAGATGAATACTTATTTTAAGAATTGTTGATATAAAAGCAATCCAAAATTACATATACTTTGGTACTAAAACAACTGTCATGGCGGGCCATGACATGGTAGCTCTAAAAAGTCATGTTTATAAAGCATGGATCATTAAAGCTACCTCTTGCTATCAGAAAGCCACATTGATAATGCCCCTAGGTAACCTAAATCAAAATTTATGGCAATTTAAAGATCCAAGTTAAAACACCCTGTCAACATATCCTGGGATGGTTGCAGGATTGGGTTTCAAATCAAGATAAGCAACAATTAGTGAGCAGGCAAATCCAATCATATCTCAGCTTCCAGTGATCAGTTTTTGACATAATTATGCTCAAATGAAAGCCCTGGATCAGGAAACACTGCCAAAGTATATTTAAATGACTAACTGAGGCAAAGCGCTAAGTTTTAACCTGAGAACAAGAACATGATTATAATTAGTCAGCTGATGTTTCAAACTTTTAGCATGACCCCCCAGATAAAGAGACAAGAACAATCAGGAATAATCTGGAAGAATTTCAAAGACCAATGTAAGATGATATAAAAAGAATCTAGTTCCCTTTTTCCCCATTGTGATGCTCACAGAAGATGGTGTTGAGGATAAAGGAACCTCAGGTAAACTTCTGCCAGAGAAGCTAAAGGACTACTTCTACTGGGCTGCAAGTTGCAGGGGACAGTAGGTCTCACTTGGATCAAGCCTAGGGCACTAACTCTAAAGTTGTTAGCACAGCAGGGAGATTTTCTTGCTACCTGAAGTAGTGAAGGCAACAAGAAAAGCAGAGTCTAAGTAGAGTCTGGTTGGGAGCTTGAGTCTTAAAAAGTAAGATCAAGCTAAAAGTGCAGTAGTGTGGATAAAAGGTATCTTTATTGTTAAGAAAGAGAGTTATTATATACTTTTATTATTCCTGCACATTAACAAATGTGCAGGAATGGGGAAGGGAACTGAGGAGAGGCTGAACTACTTTTCATCCATTAGTTGCCAGGATCATCCCAATTAACTGATAGGACATGCACCCATGTTTCACCTCATGGGTGAGTGAGGGTATGATGCACAGTCATCACATATCCCCCTCTTGACAAGACTACATAAGGGAGGAGGAAGCTGAAGATTGATGCATGTCTTCATATTGCGCCAGGTACCACAAGGCAACTCAGGGCATCAGGGATAATACCCTTGAGCTCAAGGTACTTCTGGAGGAGCTGCTGCAAGAGAACGCCTACCTCAGAAGAGAGAACCAGAAGAATAAGGAACTGGTGGACAAAGCCAACAAGATCTTCTCAGTGGTGCAAGGTTGGCAAGGTCTAGGCACCAGAAGAGGTCCTGTCACCAGCAGAGTCATAACTGACAGTACCAAAGTAGAATTTCCTGACCTGATGGATGAGGTGGTCATGGAACCAACAGATGGGACTGGCACCAACCAGGGGGATGGAACAGATAACCAGGAGCAGTCTCCAACTGAAACTTTGGAAGGAAACCAAACACCCCTTTTCCTGACACCTGGAAAGGAACAACAAGAAGGAACAAGTATAGCACTTAGCCCTGCAACCACCAATGACTGGGAGGTGGTTGCCAACCAGGCAGGAAAACAAGGCAACCAAACCAGAATAAATAACAGCCACCAACCAACAGAAGGAAGAACCAGCCCACCAGAAAATAGGAGCCAGCCACCAGCAGAAGCAGAACAAAACCAACCAGAAAGACAAACCAACCAACCAGAAGAAACAAAACGGAGCCAACCAGGAAATCAAACCAACCAACCAGCAAGAAGGAAGCAAAACCAACCAGCCCAGGGGTTCAAACCCACACTGCCTGCAGAGGGCATGCAAAGCGTTGGTTTGTAACGGTTTGCTCCCACCAGCAGAGCTGTTACAATGCAACAATGCACTTCACAGCAATCAATTGCTGCGTAGCGCATCTACGCAATGAAGTGTAACAATCCGCTCCTATGTAGCGGATTGCTACAATGCAATGCTGTGCATCATAGAAATTATACTGCTGGTACAAACAAGGGCTACTTACATAGCCCTTTGGTACCAGCAGTGCCCAAAGGTAATTTAAATTAAAATATAAATTTTTAAACTAATTAATTTCTCTCTTTTAGGTACTTCTAAGGATAGTATCTGGGCCAACCCCAGGGAAGAAATTCCATCATCAAACCCCAATTTGTTCAAAGATAGCCATGGAGTTTCCAAACAATATAAAAGGGATAGGAATGCAGGAAATTCACCAACTTTACCCAATAACCATGCCAATGAAAGTTCTGGGAATCAGGAGGTAGTATCTTCAGATGAAGAGAAAATTCCTGAAAATAAGGTGCATAAAGTGCCAACACCTAAGACCCCAACTCTGGTTACCTACCAGGAGGAAGAAGAGGTTCCCAACCAGGTGGTGGATGCCACTCCAGAAAATGCTCCTGACCAGGTCAAACTTGCAAGAATGAAAGCCAGCTCCTTAGGCCTCAAGGATAGATTTAAGATGACTTTAAAAGTCCTTCCTCCCTTTCAAGTAAATAACCAGCTTATCTTCCTCTGATATTTCTTAGTCTTCCAACCCAGTCACTCACATAGAGGCATTAGGTCCACTAGCGCTGGAACACATCATCTTAGAGAATATTCATCTAGTTTTATATTATGAACCTATGGAAGAGACATATTCCAAAGCCATAGTCATGGCTGATAACCAGTACTACCATATTACTGAGGAAGGTCTCTTAGAAGCTCTGAAAGGAGAGTTGCTTGTTTGCCACCTTACAAGGTATCATCCCAGGGAGGCCAGCACCATCATGGAGGTATTTGAGGCCATAGCCAGCACCATGGGAAAGGCACCTGTGAGGTCTATCTCAGACAAACTATGTACTGGAAGGGGGTGAGGTACTGAGGACAACTTCCATTTTGCCCAAAACCTGATCCTTGATGGGTACACCAGCCCAGAAGTCTCCACAGATGACTTCCTTCTGTGTCTTCATAGCCAGGGACTCTATCTTGTCCTATGCCATAATCCCTGGTCCAAGATTGAGGCAGAGGCAGGGCGTCCGGCCAGCGTGGCACTTGCTCACCAGATCCTGATAACTAAAACTGGGAACAGGAAGATAGCCAAACTCCTGCTATACTGGCAGCTAGCAATGGTTGCACTGTTTGGAACCTCCTTGTCAGACGCCAGGCTCATAGGAGTTCAGTGGCCACAATTCTTTATAGACATCCATACATCAGTGGCCTTGCTCCAGAGGTATCTCAACGTGATAGGAGTAGCTTCTACCTACCTAAGCCAGCTACATAAGCAGTTGGCGATGTGCAGATCTTCTACGCACCAGAGCCAAAGTTCTTTCCCACAAGAAATAAACTTTGTTTTCTCTTTCTTACTTTCTTTTTTGTATATATATTTTCTTTTTTCTTTTTACTCATTTTTTGTCTTTTTTATCTTTTTCTTATTTTTTTGTCTTTTTATCTTTTTCTTAGTATAATAAAAGGAAAACCTCACCATGAATATACAGTCTTAGTTATCCCTATGAATGGGTGAAGCTAAACCTACCTCAGTAGGTTGTTCATCCATAAGGGCCCTCTTAAGGTACTTGGCATGTACCCTATTGAGAATGTTTCCATGCACAAGGTCCTTAAGAGTGTATACATCCATACCAGTCTTTTCTAGGACCTCATGAGGTTCAGTCCACAAGCTTTTTAGCTTCTTAGGTTTCCTACCCAGGCGTTCCCTGTACATGAGGACTCAGTCACCCACCTCAAGCTGAGGTAGAGGGAGCAAAGCATCCTGGTCCCTAAGGAAGGACTGTACACAAGAGTTAACAAGGTTTTTAAAGACTTTGTCCTGTAGAGCAGCAATGCATCTTGTGAGCTCAAGGACATCCTTTGAATCATTCACCTTGTTGGCCTTGGGTAGGATAGGGACTAGATAACCTGGGAGTGCAGCTTGTCTTCCATACAGAAGCTTGAAGGGACTCTCTTTAGTTACAGTGTGTGAGGTAGCCCTGTAAGCCATGACAGCACAAGTAAGGTAGTCATCCCAGGAAGAAGGTTTATCTGCTGCCAGCTTCTTGAGAATGCCTACCAAGGTGCCATTAGCCCTTTCAACCATACCATTGGTTTCTGAGAGGTAGGGGGGAAAAGAAGCACCTTCTATCCCCATAAGTTCATTCAATCTTGGGAGGATGGAATGGACAAAGTTTGTGTCATTGTCTGTCAGCAAGACACTTGGGCAACCATGATGGGCTATGATGTCTGTCAGGACAAACCTAGCAGTCTTATGTGAGGTTGGACCTGGGACAGTGGCTGCACTCAATCCACTTGGTTAGGTGGTCAATGACTACCAGGATATACTGGTTTTTCCTGGAGGTAGGGCTAGGTCCCATGGGTCCTACCACATCTATGCTCACAGTGTGAAAAGCATAGTTAGGTAGGATTAACTGGTAAGAGTGAGGTGGTGGCTTCCTACAGAACTGTGCGCACCTTGTGCAAGAGTTGATGTAATTGTCCACATCAGAAGCCAGGTTCTCCCAATACACATAGTCTTTCATGGTATCATACATACGTCTGGTGCCAGCATGGCCTGTGCTCTTTTGAAAGTCAGCTAGCTTCTCCAGTCTCTCTGAGGGTCTGACATATGGTAGGTAGACCTCTCCACAACGTTTGTAGAGTCTGCCTTTTTCTACCTTAGTCTTTAATTGAGAGTTTTCTTGAGAACATACTTTTAGTCCTGGAGCCAGAGCAGTCCACTTTTCTGGCTGACCTATGAGCCCATACACTGAGTCTAACTCAACCTGGAGAGCTGCTACTAGTGGGAGGCGTGACAGGGCATCAGCATTTCTCATGCTTATTGTCCTGGTCTATGCACTACCTCAAAATCATAGTTCTGCAGCTTAGCTGCCCACCTGGCCAAGTGTCCTTCAGGGTCCTTCATGTTCTTGAGCCAGATGAGAGAGCTATGGTCAGTAACTCAAAGTGAATCTGGTACCATATAGAGTATGGCCTACATTCTGTAATTGCATACAGAACAGCCAGACATTCCCTTTATGTGGTGGAGTAGTTCCTCTTGTGCTTGTTGAGGGTGCAGGAATGGTAGGAGATAGGGTGCTCCTCCCCCAAAATATTTGTCTGGGACAACACCACACCAACAGCCACCATTGAGGCGTCTGTATGTAGGACAAAAGGACGCCCAAAGTCTTGGTATGCCAGCAGTGGTTTGCTGGTCAGGACTTCCTTCAGAGCTACAAATGCCTTTTCACACTCATCAGACCAGATGAATTCAGTGTCATCCTTTAGTAAGTGGAACATGGGTTCTCTATCTCATCAAAGTTGGGTATAAACCTGCAATAGTAGCCAGCCATCTCCAGGATCACTTGTACCACACATACGTCAGTGGAGGGGTAGTTTGGAGATAACCTCAACCTTTGCTGGTACCAGAGCTATTCCTTCAGCTGAGATGATATGCCCAAGGAACTCAAGGCGCTCCTTGAAAAATGAGCACTTGGATGCCTTGAGTTTGAGGCCTTTATTGTGTAGCCTGGTGAACCCCTGCTTCAGGTGCTCAAGGTGGTTTGTGAATGTCCTCAAGAAAACATTGATATCATCCAGGTAGATGAGAGCACAGCTCAGCTTGAGGTCTGCAAAAGTACTATCCATCATCCTCTGGAAGGTTGCAGGCGTGTTCACTAGTCCTTGAGGCATCCTTGTAGGCTGAAAGAGACCTTCAACAGTTATGATGGCACATTTCTGTTGGTCCTCTTCAGACATTGGTACTTACCAGTATCCTGACAGCAGGTCCATGGCAGAAAAGTACTTGGCCCCACCTAGCTTGTCTAGGGTTTCATCAATCCTAGGCAGGGGTTACTTGTCCTTCTTGGTGATGAGATTCAGTTTCCTGTAATCTATCACCACCCAGTTAGTTCCATCCTTCTTCTTCACCAGAAGGAGTGGGGAGGCCCAAGGGGACTTGGATGGAACCAAGAGTCCTTCAGCAAGGAGTTTATGGATCTCTTCACCTATTACTGCATTTTCCTTGGGCAAGCGCATGTAGGCTCTCTGCAAGATAGGATCTGCATCACCTACATTACCCTTATGGAGTTCTCCTTCCCCACAACCAAGGTCTTCATTGGACGTGGCAAAAAATGCCCTTGAACTCATCCAAGAGGGCCTCAAAGGAGTCTTTCTCATCCTTGGTTAGGCCACCATGTTGTCTTGGGAAATGATAGCTGCCACCAGGGACTTGTCAGGAAGGCTGATTCCCAGTTCCTCCAGACCACCCAAGAAATGGACGGCTGACAGCTCCTCATTGTGACCTATCCTCAGGTTAGCCACATGCTGCCCTTTGAAAACCTTAATCTCAGTACTTAATAGATTGAGCAAGAGAACCTTCAAGGTTTCTTGTGCAGCCAAGTCACGTATCCCAGGTGCAGCTAAGGGTTCCTTGCGCAAGACACCATTGATGCTACTGATCTCAAGGTGTAGGCCAGGTGGGAGGTCAAAGTACAAGCCTGTGTCCACAGCAACTTGAGTCTTTGGGGGAATCCTTACAAGCTGATTTGACCACAGCTTGAGACCCTTTTGGTTGTCACCATACACTGGTAGGGGCTTGACAGAGGCGTTTGCCACTCTGTAAGGCAAGCCCAAGACACCATGTGGGTACCAGAGGCAAACATGCCGTCTACCTGTCTCTTCTTTGGACACCAGAAATGCATCTGATGAGTCCTTAAAGATCAGGGGGGCAGTATACCCCAGGATGGATAAATGTCCATGTAGGTGGCTGATCTCAGTCTGGTAAGTCCTGAGGAAGTCTGTACCAATGAGCATATCATATGACTCACTCTCCAGTACAACTGCTGAGTAAGTCACCACCAGCTCACCAGACCTCAGGGGGACACTGGAGTAGGCACCATTAGATTTGATGGATTCTAAACCAGCTGTGAAGAAGGATTCTGTGTATGAAATATCAGGCAGAAATCCTAGCCTTCTCACCAGACGTGAGGGTATGATGTTGGTAGGTGCACCTGTGTCTATTACTGCTCTGATGGGTGTATCAAAGATGGTGACTTCAATCCAGGTGCACAAACACAAGATATGGTTGTGCAGCTCCATGGGTAGAGTTGTGTGAACCCCCTGGGGGTTAAGAGCCTCTCTTAGTGAAGATAGAGCAGTCTCTAACCCAGGTACTACCTTCAGGATGGTCTGTAGCAGCAGAGGGATACTAACATTCAAAAATATGCTGGAGTTATCAGGGTCATCCTGTGGGTCAGTGTTGTCAGACTCTACACTCTGAAGGAGGTACAGGTTTTCTGTGGGGTTCTCAATAGTAGTTATGATGGCTTGGGCCAGAGCACGTCTAGCCTGTAGCCTCTCAGGATCTTCTAGGAGGACCCTTTGTACCAGGGACAGGTGAGGACAGTACAGCAAATATGCCCTCAGAGCTGGTAACTTTGATAGGGGGGGTTCAGGTTCTGGTGATGGAGACTCCCTGCATCCATCACCCTCTAGTTTTTTGACTCCTCAGAGTCTGAGCCAGAAGATCCTTCCTGATCCTCTGGTTCCCCTCCTGAAGAATCACATTAACACCAGGATGTTTCTGCTGGAATTTAGAAAAGGGCTTCTTGCTACCCATATTCTGAATTTGTTGGAACACCTTGACGTAGGGACAGTCCTTGAGAACATGGCCCTTTTCCTGGCAGGCAAAGCATCCATCATACCCAGGTCTCTCATGGTAGGGTTTTTCCATGGAGGCAAATTTAGGAGTAGTGTAGAACACCTTGCTGCAAAGAGGAGCCCTCAGTCCTGTATTTGGCTAGTTGAGCCTGAAGATTAGGGAGGGTATACACCTGATCCACTATCTATGATAGGTCGTTTAGCCCATTCACTTGGCCAGAAAATTCAGCCCAAAGCTTGGGGAACTGTGACAGGAGGGAGTGGCAGAGGGAGCGTCTGGCGTCATTGACATTGATGAGGTCCTTCTGCTGCAGGCAAGCTACCATCTTCCGGAACTCATCTGGGTAGTCTGCCAGATTCTTGATCCAGTACTCCAGGAAATTGTCTCTGTCAATATAGTCCTTTGCCTTAGAGTCAAAGAACTTCAGTAGCGCCTTCTTTACATCCAAATACTTGTAGGGCTGGGACAAGTACTGGAATATAGCTGCTAGGACAGGATCCTCCAGGAGGCAGATGCATGCCAGCCCTAGTTTGCTTTTATCCAATCCTTGATTGGCCAACTCAAAGGTGGACAGCCACATCATAACATCAATGAGGGAGCTCATACCAAACTTGGTCTTGAACATGGAATTAGGCTTGCAAGGCCTAGAGCGCAAACAAAACAAGCCACGCAAGTAGAGAGAGTCCTCTCTGTTTGTAAAGAGGGCAGGTTGACAACCTCTAGGGGGTTTGGCCTCTGATAGCTCACTAGAATCTGTAGAGGAAGTATAATAGTTTTTTGTCTACAAGTCATCTGAGCTTGAGGAGGGTCACTGCGTGTGGCAGGATATTCCTTGTTGGGAGGCTCCCTCTTAGGTGGTTGGAAGGGTGAAGCAGAACCCTCAGGGTACAAGGGACAAGTTCCCAAGGGGGTACAGTTGGCCACTGTGGCCTTTGAAGTACCATTGTTAAGGATACTTCCTACTATTGAGGGGTCATTTACCTCGGGCTCATGAAGGTTGAGTCTACTGAGTCTATCACTGAGGGCAGAGATTCTCTGCCTCAAGTCCCTTAGATTGACCTGAAGGCCATCCCCTTGGACAGCTAAGCAGGTGATTTCCTCAGTCTCCTTTGTGGGCTTGGAGGAGTTCTCTGAGGTGTGTGTTGTAAGATTGATGAGGATACCCATTGTAGTATCCCCAGCTACTGACACCCAACTTAGGGTTTCCTCAACTTTCACCAAGTTAAGGTCGAGGTGCCCCAAGGCTTCCTGGTGTGTGGTCAGGACCCGTTGTTGTTCCTTGCAATACTGGTGAAGGCTCTGAAAATCCTGGTTCTGACCTTCAGAGTTGTGAGCTAAGGACTGGAGAACCCTTTGGTGTTCCCCCAGTGTCTCAGCCACCCTGGGAAGGTCCAACTGAACCACCTCACAAACTGCGTGGTATAAAGACTTGTAATTCTGTGAGACAAACCTATTTGACTGGTCTGCTAGCAGAGCTACACCACGCTGTACATCTCAGTAGAGGGCTGCTATTTTTACCAGCCTAGAGTTAATTCCCTCTAGTACTGAACTGTGGTCAGCAACTGCCGCAGATATATGATTTCTCACACTCTGGATAGACTCAGGCTGGGAGCAGACAGAATCAGCCAGGTTGGCTACCTGGTTAGATAGAGTCCCCAGGCAAGGGTGAACTACCCCAGTCAGGTAGGAACCTACCCTACTGGGGTTTTTGATCATGTGTTACTCCAGGGGTTGCCTGAGGTTGAGATCATCAAGCATTGCCCTCACGTTGGCCATCTGTGCAGGCCTCCCTTCTGGAGTCTCTGTTGATTCTCATAAGACAGGAGATGACACGTAGACAGGAGGAAGTCCTGGGTGGATATTCCTGTCTTAAAATATAGACAAGTCTGGATCACCTACTAGGGTAGTACTAGTACCACCATCATAGGTAAAAGGGTCAACCTTGGGCATTGGTTGGGGCACAAGGCGTTCCCGTGGAGCCCACATGGAGTTCAAATGGGGTGTGAGCCTTGGCAGCTCAGGAAGAGGCTCTCTGGAAAGCTGCTGAACAGGTCTCTCAGGTGGGGCTGACTGGTTACAAGCCCATTGGCCAGCCTGGCCAGCCTGAAGGGCTTGTAACAGCAAGAAACCTCAACAGAAGCTCCCCAGGCTTGCTCATTCTGAGGATATTTCTCCTTGAGAGCCTGTCTCTGACCTGATGGGTCTGAGGCAGGACTTGGGTCTACTGCAGGAGAAGAGCCAGCTCTGGTTCCTGCGGCAGGTTGAGAAGGTCCACTTGGTGGACTGTAGGTGTGACCGGATCTCAAGGTCACCACGGTGCTGATTAGTGGAGTACAGGGGTATAGACAGGAACATCCCGCTAACAGAGGCTAGGTTGACATTGACAGAGAGGTCAGCAAGGTGGCCCATTGTAGTGAGCATCAGTGTGTGATGCTCACAGAAGATGGGTGTTAAGGATAAAGGAACCTCAGGTAAACTTCTGCCAGAGAAGCTAAAGGACTACTTCTACTGGGCTGTGAGTTGCAGGAGACAGTAGGTTGCACTTGGATCAAGCCTAGGGCACTAACTCTAAAGTTGTTAGCACAGCAGGAAATTTTCTTGTTACCTGAAGTAGTGAAGACAACAAGAAAAGCAGAGTCTAAGTAGAGTCTGGTTAGGAGCTTGAGTCTTTAAAAGTAAGTTCAAGCTAAAAGTGGAGTAGTGTGGATAAAAGGTATCTTTATTGTTAAGAAAGAGAGTTATTATATACTTTTATTATTCCTGCACATTAACAAATGTGCAGGAATGGGGAAGGGAACTGAGGAGAGGCTGAACTACTTTTCATCCAGTAGTTGTCAGGATCACCCCAATTAACTGATAGGCCATGCACCCATGTTTCACCTCATGGGTGAGTGAGGGTATGATGCACAGTCATCACACCCATTGTGATCATTCTTGGTCTGAATAATAAATTAAGGAATTCTCTTAGACTAAAGTTTAAATGGATCAGAGTTGGAAGCCCTTGGGCCCTGACAACAACTATTTAAGCTAGATAATCCAGGCTCTAGCATAAAAATCTTTTATAAAAACTATTAATTATTTCTACCATTTTAATTTAAATTATATATTCAAATAAGATACTTAGTTTTGACACTAAAGTTATATAATAAATATAAGAAAGAGCCAAAAAAAGGTTTATTATAAACCAATTTTTAGGGTTGTTGCAAGAGAGTACAGTGGTAATCTTTCCTATCTTCTCCCTAAGCTCAGATAGCTTGTACTTATTCTGGACAGCTGTCTTTATCTGTTCTTTGTAAATACTAGCCTGCACCATTTTCTCTTAATTGGAGCCCTTACTTACATATCCCAAAGGGAGGAGACAGTCTTACCCTGTTCAGCCTTAAGGTTATCAGATAAGATATTGTATCTGTGACAGAAATCACTGGACAATATGAAGCCATTTCTAAATGATGGGGAATTACCACCCAAATCCACATAGAATTGAATATTTAACCACCAACGCAGCTTCAGATATTTTTTTGTGAAATTTACAATTGTAACTCCAGGATTAAGTAGAACCAGTAGTCCTAACCAGAGGAAACCACAGATAAATGACCTGGGAAAGCATCAATGCATCTTCAGCGTAGAATTCTGGACATTTAGAAGGGACACAATTTTCAGTTTCAAGAATGGGGGGAAGAGCTACAAAATTGGCTGGCATGAAATTGACATTTGGAGGTGCCAACAACAAAGTTCCAGATGCTGGGCCCCATCTTCCTGAGATTATTTGGTTCAAAATCAGATTGTACAGGATATACCATAACAGCCCAATCACAGGATGCATTTTTAAAATTTAAAATTTAGAACTTGGGATAATTGATTTTTATTGAGTAAATTTAGGAGGACTCAACTCTTAGAGTTGAAACAGGGAAAATTATTCAATATATATCAGAAAAATTGACTAAGCAATACCACCTGAGTCTTGACCTCCTATTCCTTCCACATTGTCAAGTAAGTATCTGGTCCAGGTTGCAAAGAACCCTTGTGTGACTAGTCTCTGACAGCCATACTTATTAACAAGCTCATATCAGGTGACCCTCATATTACGTCAATTTATCAACGTCAGTTTAAAAGGGGGAGCTGGTTTCAGCTGGCGGACTGGAGCAGCTGTGACCCATTTTCAATCAACCGTTTGGTTTAAATCCGTTAACTTGGTCAATTTTGATACAGGTTTTCTGGCCTTCCGAGCCTTCTTACTTGGACAGAAAATACCTGGCATTATGGAATCTACCATGACAGTATCTGGGACTCACGCCAAAGGAGGACTTTAGATGTTTATGCCAGTTTTCAAGGCCTGATGTTGTTGTCATTTTATCATTGAAAAAAGCCTGATAGAAATTCCAGCTTTCCTTTGCTCTTGGCTTGCCCCTGCAGCCAACCACCTTGCGCCCCACCCACTGTTGCTCATAGTAGTCAATGAAGGATTGGAACTCAGCTTCATAGCTAAAGGCATAAGGGTCATTACAGAAAATCTCAAACCCTTGGCCAGAATTCTCAGGCTTAATAAATACAAGAGAAACAAACATCTGGATCAGAAACTTGCATTTACCTGTTATATCTTGTTGTGTGAGAAAGCTGAGGAGGGTTTTGCCCTTGAGGCGTGTATTAATAGCCTGTTGGTAATGAAAGAAGCACCCTTTTACCTTGCCATTAGAAGGCTTTTAAAAAGGCATTGTATTGGACTGTCTCATAATACATGATAATTATTTTGGGGAAAGGGCTCTGTTGTGTTCCTTCTTCTCAGCCGCTAGGGTGACCTCACCTTTATCAGCGTCATCAGTATTGGCCCTTGTTGATGGGCCAGGATTCTTTCCAGCCTCAGTGGGAATAGCTTTTAGCCATTCCTGTAGAATCTTAAATTCTCTTAGGTATACCTCCTCTGAGGCTCAAGAAAGAAGAAAATAGGCAAATGGATAGGACTTTATCATCAAGCTGAGCATGCACTACCTACAGCTGATAGAATAACTTAGGACATGTTGCAAATGTTCCATCACAGAGCCAAGTCTCAGTGGCACACAGTTGCTCTAGA
Source organism: Entomophthora muscae (assembly GCA_014839935.2). Lineage (NCBI taxonomy): Eukaryota > Fungi > Entomophthoromycota > Entomophthoromycetes > Entomophthorales > Entomophthoraceae > Entomophthora > Entomophthora muscae. Next base: position 148,420 of record QTSX02002193.1, read on the forward strand.
TTCTTATATGTAGTATAACACATGATCATTTCTTTTGCACCAGGTCCATAATCATGAAGAAGGAAATGTTCACTTTCTTGGGTCATTTGCAACTCAGGTGTAAGGACCAGTTATTTTAGTTAAGATGCACTTTTTCTAATTGGTTTTAGGTCTTTGCACCTATCACAGATATACTTAAAAGCTTTTCAAAAGCATAGACAGTTTCAAGGTTTTCTTTGCTCAGATGCCTATTGGTGTCAGGGCCCAGAGTGCCCTGGACAGTCAGCTGGCCTCTTTAGAGGTGATTAAACATGCAGCTTGGAAGCCCCCACAAAGCACTTTCCAGGGCGAAATTCCCCCCTTTCAACTAATGAATGGCCCAGGTATTTGAGAGGCACACAATCCTCAAATCCCTGGCATTGAGCCTGTTAACAAATCTGGGCCACCTACCTATTGGGAAATGGCACATCTGCAGCGCAATTGTTTGATTGTGCAATCAGGTGATTGATTCATTGCGGGAGCTAAAAATAACTGTAGCAACTTGCCATAATGCAAAATTCAAAGGGTTCATGTTATAACAGCCAATAAGAGCTCACCCTCTTGGCCAAACACGCAAATTCCAGGTAAAATTGCAAATCCACCTCCAAATAATGCCATCAGTTCTCTGGTGGCACAAAAGGCCACAGAATCTTCAGTAAGTATAAGTAGTGAGGGGGAGAAGCCCTCCTCACTATTGACATCTTAATAAAGCAAGTTTATGCCTAGAAATTATTGTCTTATTGCAGGAATTGCCTATTTTTGCTCAAATTTAATTATTCTCTCTGCATCTATTTGTGAATCCACTACTCAATACAAGCTTGCATACCCATATCCTCCTGGCCATACTCATGTTGTCCTTGCCAAACCTGCCCCGCGCCCTTGACCTGGAGTACTTCCATCCCCATCACCTGGATCTATCACCAGTAATGAAGGATATACCAACTGCTCCTCCTCTCCCTTACGCACCTCCTGCCCAAGACTTCAGCAAACTGGGGTTTGTCTACATAACAGTATTGGGGCTGGCCAACCAAGTTGTGCCCCATACTGGGAGTTGGCGCCCCCTAGCCACTGCTCTAAACTACCTGGTCTGCATAGCGCCTATTGTGTACATGGCCTTTCAGGCCCGGCCTGCCTCCACTGTGGGAGTCCAGCCAGACTCTAGTATGGGCCGTGACAATTGGCCTTTACTGCCAGGTGAGTGTTCTTAAGGTCTTTTGATCCTGAAATATAATAAAGACTGTATAAATTGAGCAGCTTCTTAATCAAAGTGGTGAGAGGCATGCAGGTATGTTACCCCTTTTCTGAGATAACTTTATCCCACCTTGGGTGTTTAGACATACAGGAAAGCTTCTTCCTTCACATGTAAATTCTGCTTTTGCTCTCTTGCTCCTGGTTGTTGCAATTAAAACATAGCCATCACTGATCATGCTTGGGCCACCTTTGACTGACATCACTGAAAGCACTTTGGAAATCTGTTTAGGATCTTTAGGGAGCCATTATTATTCCAAAAATTGTGGGTGTTTATTGCATCTCATAGCTCAGGAGGAGCGTGTTAGAAGCCAGGAAATTACTCATGTTCATCATCTTCATTTTCACCCAGAGAGGACTCTGGGAAGGTTTTGTGCCATGCCCCAAAGGGCAGGCTTTTAATCAATCTTAAATTTTGAGTTCAAACTTAAGTTTACATTGATAATTTATTAGTAAGATTCAATCAAAAAATTACCTTGGGTTTTGCTCTCAATTCAGGTTTGTTGTCAGGGATCTATTCTTGGGCAGCTGGCCTGTTGTTTCCAGGGGTGACACGGGCTAGGTTTTTTGCAGGCAATGTCCACCACAAGAGGGGAGCTAACTTAAAAAGGTAGGAGACAGACTTCCCCAACCAGGACCACAGGCCAGCAGCCAGGATTATAGTGTCAATCACCCCTGTGAGGGTGATGTACATAATCCTAAACAGCTTTTCAGTATGGTCAGTTGGAGGTTGGGTGAGGAAGCGGGCATAGGTTTTGGGGTCACAGGCGGTCCCATGGGTAGGTTGTAAGCAGGGAGATAGTTGAATTTCCCTCTGAACAACTTGGGTGTTGAAAATATCCACAGGCCTTGTCAGTTGTATCTAACTTCAGATTTTATGCAGGCCAAAGGGTCAAGTTTGAGTATCTTTTCCGGGGTGTAGTCCTTGTATTCAGATTTCAGAGGGTAGTTGGTAAAATGAACGGGTCTGAAGGGTACACTAGGAGGATGGAAAACTGCAGGCGCTGGGGCAGGAGGGCCAGGAGATCTTGTCTGAATTTTTAGATAGCAAATACAAAATAAGGCAATATCTGTGTGAGCCAAAATAACATAACCTTTATTCAAAAATGGCAACAAGGTTTGAGCGCAGAATCTATAGGCATTATAGCATCCTGCCTCCAAACTTAGTATTTTCTATAAGGGCTTCATAAAATATTGGGAAAGGCAGGGCTGGGGGAACTGGGTGCTTGGGTTCAAAGACAGCAAAATGGCACCTTGGCTGGATGTTCTCTCATTGGTCAAGAATCTCAATTTGGCTACCTGATTATCTTGCTTTAGTGTTGTGGTCATGGGTCCGGGCTGCGGGCATGTGCCTCTTTCCTGGGTTGGCTCTTGATTAGTTGTTGGTGTAGACTTCAAGTTTATGAAGCTAATAGGGCCACCTTCTAGGCCTCCATTAGGAAATTCAAGAAACTCCTCCTCAAGAACCATCATAATTGAACCTGTACTGGTATTCTGACTTTGGGACCTAGTATGGCCTTCAGCTTGTGGGGGCTCAATCTCAGAAAAACGCGGGCGGGCAGGCTCTTAGTACATGGGGCCAGCAACCCACAGGAATTTGGGTTCAGGGTTTGAATCCCGCCCTTGGGCCCAGGTTTTGAGGGGTAACAAATTGTCAATCCTGACATTTGTGCTTGCTTTTGGTTTTGTCTTTGCTCTTTGCATGTTTACCCACAGTTTCTATCTACTTTTTTATAAATCCTATTCTAAAATAAGTTTTCTTCTTTTCTGATGTTGCTGACGCAACAACTGCTTTCCCCAACCACTGCAGTTGCAGATCTTTGGGTTGCCTATTTCAAGACTATCCTTCTCCAACCACCATGTGTTTACCCAGGGCCATTAGTTTCTAACGCCCAAAATGTTTTTGTTTTCCCTTGAAGTTCTTCCCAGGGTTCAATTTTTCTTATCTATAAATAAAGGCCTTAGAAGAGTAGGCTTCTAAGCTGAAATTCTAAGTGGTTTTCCCCAATCACTGTCACAGGTTTTTTTACTTCAATCTTTTAATTCCTTTTCTCAATCTTCATTTCTAACTTCAAAATTTACTCAGGATCTCATCTTTTTAATTTAGGTTTATAGTAAATTACATATTTTTTAGGTCTCAATTTGCTTCCAGATTTTATTAGAGTTAAAAAAACTAGTATAATTTGGATGGAGATAGCTAGGCAACAAGCAATTAGCTTGTTGTCACCATTCTTTAATATTAGGGAAAGTCTAACTAGTTTTATGTTAAGATATTCTCACAGGGAATATCCTAACATGGATATACCTTTGATTACAAAAAAATCTTTATTCAATACCTTGTTCAATGTAGTTTTTTAGGCCTAGCTAATTCAATGATACCTTTTGTGTTAAATATAAATTTTAACAGGTCTCTTAAAAGTACTTTTACAAATTATACCTACGTTCTTTATCTTTTGAACCTAAATCCAAATTCTCTGTACAGTATTGTATATAATCTTGCACCTTATTAGGCAAGACCTTACATTATTTCAGCTTTAAACGGGATTAGCCTGAGTAGTTCTTTTTCTATCACTTCTATTATCATTCTAGCTGTAGTATTTTCCATAATCTTTGCTGCCTTAATTTCTCTTTTTGTTTTTCTATTTGGATGGATTTACAACAAGGTTTTCTGCAAGAACAATCCCACCCATTCAGGCTCAAACACTACACAAACGGTTGTACTCAACACTCTGTCCTTTCTTGCCCATAGCTCTCCTCATCCTAACATATTTGACATCCTTGCCTACTCCTAAGCGCACTTCACAGCTTTCAGTAAGGATTTTCCCACTGATGTGCATAAGGTCCTGTTCCTTGCCAGGAAGCTCACTGGCCACTAATGTGACTGTTTCAGTTCTCATTCTTTCAGAAATCTGGAGGTTATCCAAGATTTCAAAAAATTTGTTTCTTCTCTTCTTTCTTTCTCTGGTGAAGATGAGGATTTGGCTGCCCCATCATCCTCCTACTTCTCAGGCCTAGACCAAGGTTCACTTCCTCTCAGAGAATACAATCAGAATTTTTTTTCTCACTTCATTCTAGGCTACAGAATTCTGACACATAGGCATGCAGTTCCTATGGGATAGGACTCAACCCCTCTCTTCAGGATTTCTTAGTTCACCACAAGCTACCAGACAAACTAGACTTGTTAATTAAAGAAGTTGTAAAGTGGAATTGTAAGTATCTTCTCACTAAGACTAGTTCTACCTCTAAACTCTCTCCAAATGCCAAGACCTTCTCCTCTAAAACAACAACTCTTCCTCCATCTCCACCTGGCACTGTCAGGCATATTCCTGACATAAACCAAATTATCACTAGAGGACAAGCTTGGAAAAGAAAAGGAGTTTTTCCAGTCAAAGAGGCAAAATTTAATGAGGACTTTCCCCCTTTAATTGGGGGAAATAAAAATCAAACCAAGGAAGAAAATATAATTTAATAGCCGCCAGAATAATTTATCATCTAAGCAGGCGCTTGCCAGCACCTTCTGCCAGCTGCCTGCAAGCCCCCGGCCAGCCAGCAGGCCTGCCCCCATCCCCCAGCTCACCTGCTTGCTCCCTGGGTCCCAGTTGGCTGCCAGTCACTCACCTGGGTCCCAGGCCCCAACCCACAGCCAATCAGCAGCCCCCATTACCTGCAGCTAATCAGAAAAGTTCCTGTTTTCAAAGGGGAAAATATTGATTAATTCCTGCCCTTCAGAAGAAGGGCAAATTCAGGGTTCAGATTCTATAAAATATTCTGACTCCCCAGAAGATGGGAAAATTCAAGTTTCAAACTTTGAGAACAATTCAACTCCAAACCAATGGGATTCAGAGGACAAAATCACATGCTTGAGTCCAAACCCCAGCCCAAATAAGCCATCCAAGACCAAAATAGATTGTGAAAATTCCATGAGCCTTCAACATCACCTGACTCCACTCCCAGAGGAAATCATTGGCTCAAGTCAAGACTTGCTAAACCCCCAACAGATTGTCAAGGAACAAGGATTTGGCCACCTTCTCAAACCCCAACCACAATCACATTTTCCAAACTTTTGGGCTCTCCAATCCCTTGTTTCTATTCCCAATTACAAAACTTTGCGCAGTGGGAAGCACTATAAATAAGGGGACCTCTCCTCAGTAATAGCTTGTGCTATTATTGAGTCTAATACCCTCAATAAAGATAAATTCACTTAAAAACTTAAGTCAACTTTAAACTAGTTAGTTCCCGCCAACTCCCTCCAATCCAAGGAAGATGAACCATCTCATCTTCACAGCTGTGCTTACAGCTTGCCTTGGGTTTGGAGGCTATCAACAAGGACCAGAGTTCTTTGGCCCCTCACCAGAATGGCTAGGTCATGATCCTCACTATGACCCTGGACAACTCAACTCCTCCTACTCTGGTTCCTGGCCTCCCCTGGTGTCCCACATTCCACGCTGTCTATTGTGGTGTATACCTCCATGTACTATGTGTTAACGTACTTTGCTGGGAGCTTTGGAAGATACAACCTCCACTCTAAGGTCTTCCGTTGTTTGATGACCATCTACCCAATTATTACTGCCCTGACTGGTTTCTGATTTGCCAACCTCCTGCCATACCTACTGCAAGTAGTACCTACCATAACTTGGTATTACAGGCACAGAGCCTAGACCTAGAGGAGGTTTTCAACTTACCTCAGAGGAGATCCTTAGAAGAAGGACAAATAACCTTTGTTCCTACTGTGAATACAAGGACTATCTTCATGCTCTCTGCCCCTTTCAAAGCAACCAACCCCCAATTACTTTGTCCACAAGCCTGAACTTCATTATGTCTAAAGATTCTTCTATCTCTTCAACTGTTCTTGTAACTGTACATGGGCCCCTTTGCAAGATCAAGGTTTTGGCCTTGCTTGATACCAGTGCTGATGCAAACTTCATTAATAAGGAACTGAAAGACACCCTTGGACTCCCTCTTTATGGATCATTGGATGTCAAGTTCAGAAATAGTAACTACATTGATGCTTCCTCAATCACTCAGCCAGTCACTTTTGACCTTGATGGTTCTCCATTCCACGTAAAGTGTAATTCCACTCCCAACCTTTATTATTCCTTTATATTCAGTTTTCCTTGGATCAAGGAGTGCTTACTCAATTTTGACCACAGTAACAACAGAGTTGCTTTCACTTGCAACAATGCACTTTTTTCTGCACCCCTCAACACTGACTTGTCTCTCTCTTTAACTACTTGCTTCCAATTGACTTTGCTTGCCGTTTGCCCTAATGAGGCAATGATGCATACCAATTCTGACATAATTCCCCTATGCTATTCCAATTTCAAGGATTGTTTCAGCAAAAGTGAATGCCATTCACTTCCCCCATTGCTATTATGACATCCAGATCAACCTCAAGCCTAGTACCATTCCTCCTTGGGGAAGATTGATCCCCCTTTCCAATTCTGACAACTCATTGTTAAATTCATACATCAACAAAGAACTTATAAAAGGATTTATTTCTCATTATACCTTGCCCTGTTTGTCTCCTATCTTCTTTATTGGTAAATCTGATGGATCAAAGCCCCCCTGTGTTGATTATCAAGCTCTAAACAAGATTACTATCAAGGACAGATGTCACTTTCCTTCTTCTGAGGCCCTCACTGACTGTATATCTGGAAGTATCGCAGATCCTGAATGGATTAGACAAAAATTTGTCCATCTAGGGATTAAGCAATGGAACAATTGTGCGGTCACGCTATTGCATCCTGATTTTACTAGTGATAAAGACGTTTAAAACGCCCCTAAAACAGGTGTTCAATTTGCCTTTTGAATGTGCACAGGGCACAGGCTTCACTTCCGGGATTATAAATAGAACAACAAAGTTTTTTATATCTACCTCCTTAAGGAAAGCTGCAAGAAAGCGGTTGTTCTCTTGCGCAAGACTTTTAGCTGTGTTAACCCACTCTCCTCCATTTGGAAAGTTCTTCTGTCTATGCCTCCCTGCCTCTGGTGGCAATTCCCCCTCCTCACGCTATATAAGTGCAATACTATCTAAATAAATACCAGTTTTGTCTATACACCTTATTATTCTTCTGTCCTTCATAGGCTGTCACTATACCATCAACATGTATAGTATTAAGAATTAGGTCACTGACTAACTGTTTGTAGAAACTAGTAACCCTTTGCTGCAACTTTTACGACAGGAAGCAACATCTATACCAAAATAGATATCTGTAGTGCTTTCAACCAGGTCCGTGTTGCCCCAGGACACAAATAGATAACAACTTTCCATACACCCTTTGGGCTATATGAGTATAATGTAATGCCTTTTGGCTTATGCAATGCTCCCCCACCTTCCAGGCTCTCATGAATGAGGCTCCTTCCATTTCTTGATGAGTTTGTTGTTGTTAACCTGGAAAATATCCTCTTATACTTCTCCTCCCTTGCCACACATGTCACTCACATTACTCAGGTCCTCCAGGGACTCCAAGACTACAACCTTTTTGCAAAATCTTCAGAGTGTTTATTCTTCTGCTCTGAAGTGGACTTCCTTGGCTACGTGATTACTAAGAACGGTTTTGCAGTCTCTCCCTATAAGGTTGAGGCCATTCAAGACTGGCCCGTTTCCAAGACTTGCCCCCAACCTTGTGGTTTCCTTGGGTTGGCAAACTATTGCCATAAGTTTTTGGAATTTTTTTCTTTATTGGTATTGCTGCTCACAGCCCTGACGTCTCCTTCTGTTCCCTTTGCTTGGTCACCTGAAGCTCAACTTTCTTTCAAGGCAACCAAGTCCTCTTTCCTCTTGACGCCTGTCCTCCTGATGCTGGACCCTTTCAAACCTTTCTGGTCTAAACTAATGCCAGCTACTGTGCCATGGGGGCGTTCTCCTTCAGCTTGGGGGATGTGATGCAACACTCTGTTGCATACTTCTCCCAAAAAATCTTCCTGCTGAATGTAACTATCCTGCACATGACAAGGAACTCCTTGCTATCATCAAAACACTCTAGCATTGATGGCACTACCTCAAGGGACCTGATGAGCCATTCCTCATTTACACGGACCATAAGAATTACTTTACTTCATTAAATTACACCGCATCCCCCAAAGACACACTAGATGGGTATTAGAGCTATCAAATTTCTGCTTCAAGCTTGTATACAAGAAGGGTATACTTAATACCCTACCTGACACACTTAGTTGCCTCCCTTTATTGTTCAATGTTGAAAAAGACTACAAACTCCTCAACACCAAGATTGTCCTCCTGCCCAAGAGTTTCCTTGAACTCAATGTTATCAGTACCACAACTCCCAACATAATGAAGCAAATCCAAAAATCCCACCTTTCTGACAAAGTCTTGTCCCAGATTATCTCTGCTCTTGCAAACAATGAGACAGTAGCAAATCCTTCATTTTCCCTGTTAGATACTGTGTTATACTTCAAAAATCTTCTGGTAGTCTCTTTCCCAGACCTTCAACAGCTACTAACCATTATCTTCCATGAATCCTTGGCCGTAGGTCATTCTGGCTATAAGAAAACTCTGGCCAAACTATGTGATCACTTCTGGTGGCAAAGATGTCTTCTTTTGTTAAGTCCTATGTCAGCAGTTGTCTTGTGTACCAAAGAAGCAAACACTCCACCCAAAAACCTGTGGATCTTCTATGTCTCCTCCCCATTCCTGAGGGTCCTTGGCAGTCTGTCTCCTTGGATTACATTTTTCAGCTTCCCCAGTCCAAGAGTTTTGATGCTATACTTGTCATTGTGGATAGATTATCTAAGTAGGCTATTTTTGCTCATTGCAATTTGAACATGACTGCAAAGCAGACTGCTTCCTTATTTGTCAAACATTTCTTTGTTCATCATGGCACCCCAAGAGACATTGTGTCAGACTGCAGACCTCAGTTCCTTTCTCTTTTCTGGAAGGAATTCATGACACAACTAGGTGTCCATCTTTCACTCAGCACTTCCTACCATCCCAAATCAGATATCCAAAAAAAGCGTACCAATCAGGCATTAGAATGTTTTCTCTATTGTTTCTCCAATTAACAACAGAATGACTGGGCTCCTCATCTCCCTTTGGCCCAATATTCCTATAATTCCACTCCTCATTCATCTATTAATTTGTCCCCTTTTATGGCAAATTTGGTATATACTCCAGCCTTTATCCTTTCCGTCAATTCTTCCATCCGTTCTCCATCAGCAGAAGAGTTCCTGATTCAGCTGCAACTTATTCAGGATACCCTTAAGAAGAATCTTTCTAAGGCCATTGAGGTTTAAAAGGGCCACACCAGCAAACACCGTCAGGAAGGGAAGACTATCCAGGTTAATAACTTGGTATACCTAAATACCAAAAACCTTCCTATAAAATGGCCATCCTGTAAGCTTGGCCCTCAATTCATAGGACCTTTTATTGTAACCAAAATGGTTGGAAATTTAGCATAATGCATTCAACTTTCCCCGGGTATTGTATCCATGATGTATTCCACTCTTCCCTTCTCAAGCTTCAAGGTGTTTCTCCAGCTCTTCATCAGAAGAGTGTGATACCTTCTGCACAAATGGTTGAAGGAACTCCTGAGTAAAAAGTGGACTCTATAATCAATAATTACTATCACTATGGGAAGTTACAGTATCTAGTTCTTTGGAAAGGATACCCCTTAGAGGAGAGTTAATGAGAACTGTTGTCTAACCTTACAAACTGTGCTGACCTCCTTGACTCCTATATTCAAGCTCATCCTGAGCTTGGATCTGGAGGGGGTAATGTTGTGCAATTCCCCAAAGATCAGGCTTTTAATCAATCTTAAAGTTTGAGTTTAAATTTAAGTTTACATTGGTAATTTATTAGTAAGATTCAATCAAAAACAATTACCTTGGTTTTTGCTCTCAATTCAGGTTTGTGCTTGCTTTTGGTTTTGTCTTTGCTCTTTGCATGTTTACCCACAGTTTCTATCTACTTTTTTATAAATCCTATTCTAAAATAAGTTTTCTTCTTTTCTGATGTTGCTGACGCAACAACTGCTTTCCCCAACCACTACAGTTGCAGATCTGTTGGGTTGCCTGTTTCAAGACTATCCTTCTACAACCACCATGTGTTTCCCCTGGGCCATCAGTTTCTATCTTCCAAAATCTCCTTGTTTTCCCTTGAAGTTCTTCCCAGGGTTCAATTTTTCTCATCTATAAATAAAGGTCTTAGAAGAGTAGGCTTCTAAGCTGAAATTCTATTTGGTTTTCCCAAATCACTGCCACAGGTTTTTTTACTTCAATTTATTTTTTTTCTCAATCTCTTATTTATAACTTTGAAATTTACTTAGGATCTCATCTTTTTAAGTTTAGGTTTATAGTAAACTAAAAATTTGTTAGGTCTCAATTAGCTTCTGGATTTTATTGGAGTTAAAAAAACTAGTATAGTTTGGATGGAGATAGCTAGACAACACGCATTTAGCTTGTTGTCACCATTCTTTAACATTAGGGAAAGTCTAACTAGTTTTATGTTAAGATATTCTCACAGGGAATATCCTAACGTGGATATACCTTTGATTACAAACAAATCTTTATTCAATACCTTGTTCTATGTAGTTTTTTTAGGCCTAGCTAATTCAATGATACCTTTTGAGTTAAATATAAATTTTAACAGGTCTCTTAAAAGTACTTTTACAAACTGTACATACTGTTCTTTATCTTTTGAACCTAAATCCAAATGCTCTGTACAGTATTTTATATAATCTTGCACCTTATTGGGCAAGACCTTACAGGAGGTCTTAAAGCTTGGCTTTTTCTACTTGCTGAGGGGATCTTCATCTCCTGCAGACTCATACCAGCTATGGGAGGCTGGAACCATCATCAGAGTCCTCTTGGAAGCTGAAGGTGTGGGGGTTTTCTTTTCTTGTTATATTTTTAGGCTGTTTCTTGAGCACTTTCATTGTAGAAGAAGAAGCCTTAGGCTTAACAGTGTCCTTGGTAGGTTTCTACAGGGGTTTTCTTATTAGGCAGGGGGTTCTTTGATTTATCCTATAAAGAAGAAGGGGTTAGAGAAATAACTGTGAGTAAAGTATAGAAAAATTAAGGTTAAAGCTGGAAATATATCAAGTTGTGGAGAATTACTAAATAGATTATGCAATAAAACCTTCAATATTTTTAAGGTATGTAGACTGAGGCCTTTTATTAGGAAAAAGTTGGACAAAAATACATTTAAATGTTTATTGTCAACATTTTAAGTGTTGACATGTATTAAAATTTTGATTCTAGACAGTTGGCCTAAAATATGGTCTTAATTCTTACTTTCAATTGTAGACAGTCAGTATTATTGAGGTACATCACTATGTAAAAAACATATAAATCTTAATTTTTCAAGATCAGGTTTGAAATCAAGTCAGAGGTTAGGCTATTTGGGGTTTGGGCTATAATAAAATTATATTCATATGAATTTTAAATAATAATTACTAAATATTGTAATAAGTAGTTTTATTATTATTATGTGAAGTTTTGGGGTTCTAAACTTACCATTCTGTAAGTTGAAATTGTTAAGCCGCATCTTTTGCTTATTAAACCAGTGAAGGTGACAACTCTGCCAAAGCCAGCCTTCTTTTTAAGTTGAGCTACTATTAAATCTTGCTTAAATTATGACATTGTGATTGCTTAACTTATTCCCCTTGTCTCACTTTTGCTTTCATGTTGGGTTTTCTTTGTGTCAACTTAAATGGACACTATATAAATCCTAGTTTTAACCTATAAAATCCATCTTAATCCAATATTCAGGGGTTAACCAGAACACATCCAATGGTTTCAAAGCTATAATAAACCACTAATATAATATAAAGCAAGTCTTGAAAATTCTACCCACCATATGTCAAACAACTATGAAACAAAGAGCCAAATATAAATTTAAACAACTTATTATAAGTGGAAATATTCCAGATTATGTGTATTTTTATTAAGAAATATAATATACTTTTAATTTATTTTGATATTGTGTAGATTCATTATTTAAGTTTGGCTTAAATTATTATTATAATAATTTGGCATTTTTAATAGTAATTTTCTTCTTATTTTGTAATAAAAATTAAGCCTATTCTTAATTGATGTTGAGATTGGTTTTGTTTTCTCATTGATTATCAATTCTGAATATGGGATACAATATCAAAATTATTTTAATTAGCAATTGGCTAGTAGGCTTTGGCCTAAGCGCCAAATTAAAGTCAATTGTCTGCATGTCAACATGCAGACAGTTTAAATGCTGACTGTTGCCTTCAGGTTTGGGTACATTATTGTCTCCTTTCCATTTTTTGAAACTGGGGCATCATTCCCTTTAATTGTACTTCTAGCATATAGGTTCCTATTAATCTGTAGACTCAGTCATCTTAGCTGCCAGGTAGGGCTGGATTTGCTTTCAACACTGTTTTTAACTTCCCACTGATCAGCCCAAATGATTTCCAAGCACCTCTGTCAGTACTATGGTGCAGTGTGGTGCTCAATGGTCTAAGGGTAGATTGGGTGTAGCTGAGCGGCAACTGTGATAAGATCAACTCCCTGGTAATTGACTCCCTTAAACTCAACTCACTGGTAGTCGACACTATAGTAAAGTGAGAATTCAGCTTTTGCCCTGATTGACAACTGGAAATTGACACTTTTTTAATTAACAGATCTTGATGTACTGAAAACTCTTAATATAAAAAAATTAAGCTCTACAGCTATGGTATACTAAAGTGATCTCAGAGCGCTCAAAGATGCAATGAAAACAGCACCTTAATTAATAAAAATAAGGAGAAATAAGCAATTATTTCTCATTTTACTATGTAATTTACACTCTTCATTATAAAAGATAATTTTTATTACCATAAAAATTAAAATTCCAATGAGACAGAATTAAACACAAACACAACAATAGAACCTATGCAAAATATAAAGAAATATTAATATTTATTTGATATAGTTCATATAAGCACAACTGTGAATATCATATGTTTTATTTGGAAATTAACAAAACTTAAGATATTTCAATCACTTTCAACTATAGCTATTCATCTCAAACTTAGCATGATATACATAAAACAATCACTGCTATCTATTTAAATTAAAAAAACTTAAAAATATAAACTAAAAACCAAATGATCAAAGCTAATAAGTAAAAATTAAAGTTAAAAAGTTAAAAGTAAAAATCATATAACTGAGCAAGCAAGCAATTTATTCCTCATCATTCTTTCCCTGTTTCATTTTGGCCCCTTCCAGGAGGGAAGTGGCAATAAGCTCAAGCTGCTGCTTAAGCTCAGAGGCCTTATACTTGTTCTTGGCCTTCCCTGGATGGCCTTGGTGAAGAAGGTACAGCAGGTGGTTGGCTTGGTGGGGGGACGCGGTTGGAGAGATCACAAAGCTTGGAGATGGTTTTCTCCTGCTCGTTCTGCAGGAGGGAAAAGAACTTATTGAATTTTAGGTGGAGCCCAAAGTTGGCCTTGAGGTGTTTGTGATACGCCTCTAGCGCTGAGGTGGTCTTGAGCTCACCATTTACTGCCACCTGGTACACATTCCAGCTGGCCTTGGCACGGGCCTTGCCTCACCTCTGTGTGACAACCCTCCCAATCCACTGGGGCTCAAAGTACTCAAAGAAAGGCTTGAACTCCAGGTGCTTTACTACGTAAGGATCCTTTGAGAGAACCTCAAACCCCTGCGCAGTGTGCTCTGGCTTTAAAAAAGCCAAGGCACTGAAATGTGCCAGCACAAATCTGCAGGTGTCCAAAGTATCCCTCCGGCTCAACCTACTAAGCTCAGTGTGGGCCTGCACGTTACAAGCAACTTCTTGGCAGAAGTGGAAGTGGCACCCCTGCACCTCCCTGCTGAACAGATGCTCAAATATATTGAACTGAGCAGTCTCAAAGTCCATAATGCACATGCAAGGCCCAAGAGCTCTTAGCCTAGCCTTTTCCTCCAAGTCCAGGGTGGCCTGGTCCTTGTCAGAGGCAGGTGGGTTGGCGTGGGTGTGGGTGGGAGTCTTCTTGGATTTGTCATTGTTGGCAGGAGAAAGGAGGACAAGTTCTTGGCAGAGGATGGAGAACACATGGGTATAGATGGCCTCAGTGGCCCCAGGAAGAAGAAAGAATGCAAGTGGAATCACCCAGATGTCAATCTGGGCATGGGCCATCCAGAGCTGCTTGAACATCTGGGGGAAAGTGGTGAAGGTACCATCAACTAGCCAGGTTGACACCCTTTTCAACTCCATCAGGTTCTGCTGAGTTGAGTAGCAGATGATACGGTCCTTGGCAGCAGGCCTGTTGTCATGGAGCAGGAAGCGCTCCCCACTCAGAAGCTGCTTAAGCTCATGAGTGAGCGTGAGCTCTGAGAGGACGTCAGAGGCCTTGGGGGAGGGGGATTGGCAGCAATATGCCTATCACTGATTAATTTGACCAACTGCTCCTGTGTTGGTACCAACTTAAGATTGTTGGGTTTGAGATGTTGCAAAGCCTTTATGGCCAGATCAGAAACGCAGAGGTTAGCGGAGGTGGGAATGACCTGAACAAGGTACCATTTAAGCATCCGAAGTGATTAGATGATTAGGGGGCTTGACAAGTGTGCTCCCCCTTCTCCACCGTTACTCACTCCCAGCCCTCAGTGTTCAACCGGGCCCCACAAGTCTTATCTTCACAGTACAAAGTGCTTGCTCTTGGTCTGCCGCTTTTGGTTGTTGCAATTGAAGATGTAGTTGTCAGCAACATAACCAGGGCCGCCCTTTACGGAAATGATGGGGAAGTAACAAGGGAAGCACTTGGGAACTTTAAACTCTCTGTCCACATTACAGATATTGTGGATGGCCAGTGGATCCCAAGCCATATGACCAGAAGCTTTAAACTTCTTGGAGTAATCCTCCAGCTCATCTTGGGGGTCAGATGAGGAAGGAGGGGAAGAGCCATTGGGAGGGGGAGGGGAAGGATTCTTTGAGGCCTGCTTGGATGCCTCCTTTTTCTTACCCAAAAGAAGAGGTGGGCTCCTTGGCAGCCTTAGAATTCTTGGTATGCCGCTCCTTGGTGGGCTCAGAGTTGGCCTCTGAGTGGTAAAAGGAGTGGTTGGTAAGATTGCCATCAGATTTACTGGGGGAGGAATTTTGGGGGGAAGGTGAAGGGGATATGGAAGATAAGGGTGGAGGGGGAAAGAGTAGGAGGAGATGGAGTGGGAGGAGATGGGGTTGGAGACTTTGCCTTTGCAGGCTTCTTGGCACGCTTGGGAGTGGAGGCAGTTTATTTGGAGCCCTTAGAGGCTTGGCGCTTAGGCTGTTGGCTGTTCTTGTTTGATCTTGTCTAAAGAAAAGTTTAGTTTTGTAAATAAAATAGTATGAACAATATAAACACAAAGGTAAAGCAAAGTAAAAATTAAATTAAAAGTATGCAAATAAAGTTTTATTTATCAAGAAAAAAAACATAAAAAAGAAAATAAAAGCAAAATAGAAACTCAAAGTATAGATATAAATGTCAGAAAATAGAAAATAAGTGAATTCATGATGAAGCATCAAAGATGTTAGGCTCAGCATAACATCTTAGTCTTAAATCAATATAAAAGTTTAATTGAAAATCAAAAAAATATATAAAAATTATATAGAGAGCAGCAGAAAAAGTAGTAGATTATAATTGCAAAAAAAATAAAAAAATAATTATGTGGGATTTTTTTATTGAGATTTGAAAATTCAAAACATAGTAAAGTGTAAAGTTTGGCACTGTCAATCAGCCGGAAAAAGCTGAATTCTCACTGTTGAGTATGCCAGAGTTGAGCAGAAACATCAAATTTACTATGTTTTTTACATATAAAACTTGCTTAAACTTAAAACAGGGTTTGAAAGTTAACCCAAAAGCAAGGCAGTTTTGTATGCTCAAAAATTAAAAAAATACAACATAAGTTAAAAAAGTAAATGAGTGGAAAGGTGTTTATTAGGGATAATAATGTGCTGTGAGGAGCTGGGAGTGGATTATTTACCATATTGTTGGTTAAAACAATAAGAAGCTCTCTGTAATAATCCCAAAGTTAAAGGGTCAAGTGGGTGAGTGTCTGAGTGGCGCTCATAGTGTGTCACATATTAATTTAGCCTTAATTCTGAGCCTTTGATTAGTTAAATCCGAAACCAATTGGGTGTCAAGTGGATAGAGTTGAGCAAAGAAAGTGTCAAGTTTCAGTTTTTTATAAATTACATATGAAATCTTTTAATAAATTGGGTTTAATTTATGTGGCACCACTTAATCCAAAAACCCAGGAATGACATAATGTAAAACAAGTGGGGTATTTGATTAACGTCTATACCACTAAATCCAGTATAGTGGTGCTTGGGAGCCTAATAAACAACTATGGACACTAATAATAAAAATATAATAGTAAATAATAAATTTTATATAAGTGCATATTTATTTTATTAATAAAATTAAAGTTTGGCTTAAAAAGCGTCAAACTGGTCACTTATTGTTTTAGAGTGTCAAACACAGGTTTTTTCATTTCTATTAGTAAATCTACTTATGAATTGCCCCTTAAATCAGTATTTTAGCTAACTGATTTATTAAACAGAGTCAAGTTTGAGTAAATTTAACCTTGGTTTTTGGTTTTGAACCCCTAAATTACATGTAAAAATTAGCTTAAAATTGGTTAAGCCAAAAATACTAATAGATTCACATATGCGGCACTCAACTCCCTGGTACTTGACACTTTGTTGAGTACCAGGGAGTCAAGTTTAAGGGAGTCAAACTTACCACAGTTGCTACTGAGCAGCAACTGAGAACACAATAGGAATAGTATCTTCTTAATCAACAGAACCTCTATTTGTGGGCTTTGCAAGTAATCTAAGAAATAAAAGTTGTTGGTTATGTTTGTATGGTAAATAATTCTGCTTATTGGGGGTCTCTTGGGGGTCTTTTTATACTTAGAGGGAGAGGAGGGAAAAGAAAGGGTGAGTCATGCTGACTAGGGTCTAGACTATCAGGCACTGAGCTTATTCTTAGAGAGCTGAAACATTTTGGGGAATATTCAGAGGGAAATGGGTTAGATTGTGCAAGAAGTGAACATTTAGACATGTGACCTGGAGCCAGGTGGTTGCAGCATATAGTAGGGCTGTTTTTGGGGAATTGAGTGTAGAATAGGGGTTCAGACTACTCTCTTTGGGGTTCACACTTTAGCAAAAAGAGGGGCAGAAGGTTGATATACCAATTTACATAGTGGGCACAAGCAATGGGTTGTTAATTGCCAATAGTAAACCCTCTTCTGATGGGTCGTCAATTGATGCATCTGCGGCTAGCCGCAGATGCTCCAATTAGTCACTAATCACCTATAGCAAAACCACTCCAATGGGTTACTCTCCAACGCATCTGTGGCTAGCTGCAGGTGCGTAAATTAGTCTCAAAATTGGAAATGCCCTTATGAGATTTGGAGGGTTACTCTCTGACGTAAAACAAAAAAGGGCAGCAGTTCCTCTTATATTTTTCCAAACAAAAAAAGAGTCCTACCATGGTACTACTGAGGAGTGGCACCCTGCACCACATACCCCCAGATCAGGATGGGGCTTCATCCAAAAAAGGAAATTAGAGGCCCTCATAATGGCAAGTGGATGTTCACCTGAAACCAATTTAAAACAGCCAATCAATTTTCAAGTGGCCTAATGATAATTGGGGAATAAACTTAGAGGAGTGAGTCGTGATAAATCACCCAACAATCATCAATCCAAGTTGATTGGGTAAAATCAGGTATAAATAGAGGCACCCTGAATAGTTTCCCTTAGTTAAAAAATGTCACTTTCTTCTGCCGCCCGCCGCATCCGCAAATAGTCTGCCTCCTTGCAGGCCGCCCTAACTGCTCTCCGTCAAGCCAAGCTTGAGGCCCTTGAACAGGGGGTGGACTACTAATTGGAAAGAGAAGAGCACCTATTGGAGGACCTCCCAGAGGAGGACTGCAAAATTTTACGGCCTGTTAACGTCCATAGCCTTTGCTATTGCGCCCAGTTGGGTGCACGCTACTGAGGGGCGCCAGTATCTCCAGTTAGACAAAGAGGACAAAGGGTTCAAGGCGTCCCAATCTAAAAGGCCCAAATATTCAGATGCCCCAGGACCTGATTTTCATGAAGAATCCAGTAGTCAACCTGATCTCAAGGATTGTAGTCCCCCAAGTTGCCCTGGCTTCCCTGGCTACCCAGCTCCAGCGCCTTTGTGACCTGGCCCGCGGGGCAGAGGCGTCCCTGCCAATCAATGATGAGCAAGCTTTGCGGGATGTAATGGCCCAGGCTGCTTGTGATGCTGCTGCTATGCAGGCGCTTCCAAGGCTCTTGTTGACAAGCAGTGGCGCACAGCTCTGGAGGCAGCAGATTGTTTGGGTGTGGATAATCCTTTTGAGGACACCCTGGTTCCTCATGTGGCCGTTAAAGAGACCTTTGCCAACATGGGGCTAGTAAATGTGGTCATAACCCACCATGCTCCTGATTGCTTCAAGCAAGTCCTTAGTCCTTAAAGCCAGCTGGCCATCAACACAGTCCGCCTCAATAAACAGTTCAAGAACAACTATTTGGAGGTTAGGGCCGCCCTTCAGGTTGAGCAAATGGCCCACATTCTAGAAATGGTCCAAAACAAGGATTCAGTTTGGTTTAGGAATTCTTCAGTGAACGCATATGCGTGTGTGCCTCCTGTGGGGCGCCTTTCTTCTTCTTCAAATCTCATTGACATTGCACAGCTTAGGCTGGAATGTCAGGTGGCCAGGCCTGTCAACTGCTTGGGCAAGTCACTTGGTGAAGAACGCCATGGCTATTGACACCTGTCATGCCCTTTCTTTTACCTTTTCTGAGTTCATCCGGCTGATTGCCACTTTTCTCTGCAAAATAGTGGAGCGTCACCTTTGCCCAAAACGCCTTGATCTTGGCGGTGGAGACTTGGGGGGTGTAGCAGGACATTTGTCCCATTCTTTCTTACCATGGGGTTGATGGGGCATCTCAGAGCCGGCGGTACCACCTATTTGCCAACTGGGTTGGGGAATTGGACCCCAACTTGTACCACCAGCGGGTGCAAGCTCTTATAACCCTGGGTTTATCCTTCAATCTGACTAATTGTGACAACCTATCCTGAAAGAAGGTAGCTACTGCTATCAACAATATGCGGGCTCAGCTATCCACAGGTTGTCCTGCCAAGGGATTCAAATTGATACAAACACATGATTCAAGATGCACTCATCTTGGCTGCTATCTACACCAGCCATCATCCTCCTGAAAAATGTTGTTATGTACAACTGGATGCTTCAGGCTCCCATCAGCAACCACGTAGCTGCCTACAACAACAATCATATGTTCCCCTTCTTTGTGGCCTGCCAAGGTCACAAATCATTACATGGGGTTCATGACTCCTCACCTGCTTCACAAACAGACTTCTTTTATTTTCACCAATATAAATTATTATTATTTCCTTCCCTGAGATGAATCCCTGCTTTATTTATGCAGGCTATACCAACAATTGGTCTCTTCAGCCTAATCCTATGAAAAGGTAGTAGGATACCTTGCTTCATCAACTGTCTATATTCCTATGTAGTGTTTCCTCTACTGCCCTATATAGAAGAGATCATAGAGAGGCCAACAGAGGTTTTGTAAAGCCGCATGGCCTTACTGGGGATTGCCCATGTAGGCAGAAGGTGGCAAGGGATGAGAAAGTTCCTTTTCAACTACAGGTACTGCTTTCATTAACTTGGAATGTACTCTCTGATAAGTTTGGCCAGAGGCAATATGTCAAACTGTATATGCATCAAAGCTACTTTTCTCAATTACCACAAATGGACCTGAAAATATTGGGATGAGCTTGTGGGGATGTCCAGAATTCTGAGCCCTAGGAGACAAGTACGTGTTGGCCAATCTCAAAAGAAGCTAGCTTGAAACAATGTTTTATGTTGCAATCAAACACAGCATGCCAACAATTCCCATAGAGTTATATGCTTTGTGGTGCAGAGTTATTAATCCTTTGGTGAGGGCTCTAAGATGATTGTCAGTGGATCTTTCTGTGTCTAATTGATAAGTTGCTAGGAGCCCAGGTAGGGAAGGTTGTTGACCATAAATCATCTGGAAAGGGGAGCGTCCAGTAGAAGTATGATTAGTTACCCGGTAGGCCATAAGTGCTAAGGTGACTAAAGTATCCCAAGACAAGCCAAAATCTAGTATGAGCTTTTTAAGGATAGTCTTGAGGGTGCCATTAACTCGTTTGAAAGAGCCATTTGTTTCTGGGTGATAAGGAGTAGATTTTGTGTCCTTGATTCCCATAGCCTCGTTTAATTCAGCTAGAAGCTCACTGGTGAAATTGGTCCCATTATTCATCAAGATGGTGTGTGGACAACCATGATTTGCAATGATATGCAATAGAACAAAATGGGTGGTGTGCTTTGCCATAGGGGTAGGAATGGCTTTGGCTTCAACCCATTTGCTGAAGTGGCCAATGGCTACAATAAGGTATCTATCCCCACGACTAGTCTTATTTGAGTCCTACTGGTCCTACCACATCAATGCTAACAGTGTGAAACACGTGGGTAGGGGATGCAGTCTATAACTAGTGGCCTTGGATAGGGGGCAATACTTGGAGCAAGTCATGCAACTTTGGCAATATTCTAATATGTCAGTGTAAATACCTTCCCAATAACAATGAAATGCAAGTGTTTCCATCATAAATTTTTTGCCTGCATGCCCAGTGGATAGTTTATGGAATTGTTGTAGTATGGCTAGCCGCCAAGTGGGGCAAATTTATGGCAGTTGATGTCCCTTGACTTCCTTATTTAGACAGCCATCTCTAATTGTGGTGTTATGAGCAAGTTTGACTAGGGTTTTTTGGGCCTTGAGGGGATACTATCCCATTTGGAGGGGAAAGGAATGAGATCAAACAGGGCGTCTCCTTCAGGGGCAAGATCTGCTACTAATGGAAGTCTAGATAATCCATCAGCGTTGGTGTGCTTGTCTCCAGGATGGTGTACAAGTTTTTAGTTGTATGCCTGCAACCTCACTGCCCAGCAAACCAGTCTCCCTTGGGGTCCTTTAGGTTAGCTAGCCACTTCAGGGAGGAGTGATAAGTCACAACTTTGAAGTGGGACCCATACAGGTAGGGATAGCACTCTTCAATACCATATAAGACTGCTAGACATTCTCTCTCAGTTACTGATTAGTTTCATTCATGGACCATTCAGAGTCCTAGAGAAATATCCAACAGGATGCTTGTGACCTTCATTGTCCAGTTGCGCAAGGACCACTCCTACTGCTACTAAACTGGTATCTGTGTACAAAATGAACTCTTTAGAGAAGTTGGGATACACCAGAACCAGGGATTCTACTAAGGCTTGCTTGAGCGCCTCAAACCCAATTTGGCAATTATGGTCCCATACAAATTCTACATCCATTTTTAGAAGGGGGAAGAGGGGTTGGGCCAGATTGGCAAATGCCTCTATAAATTGGCAATAGTAGCCAACCATACCAAGGAAGCATTGCAGGTCCTTGACAGTAGTGGGGGCAGCAAGTTAAGAGATAGCTGTTACCTTGGCCGGGACAGGAGCAGTGCCTTTCTTATTGATGACATGCCCTAGGAACTCAAGGTTTTTCTTAAAGAATTTACACTTCTTTGGCATGAGTTTCATCCATATCTTGTCTAGCCTAATGAAGATCTGGTCTAAGTCTCTAAGATGGTCTTCAAAGCTTTTTGGGTACACGTTGATGTTGTCTAATTATACGAGGACACATTTGGACTTTAGGTCGCAAAAGGTGGTATCCATTAGCTGTTGGAAAGTGGCTGGGGCATTGGCTAGTCCTTGCAGTATTTGGGTTGGTTGTTACAGACCATCTGCAGTCACAATGGCACACTTCTCCTGGTCTTTGACTTCCATAAGTATCTTCCAGTAACCTGCTACAAGATCCATGGCTGAGAAGAACTGTGCGCCTCCCAGCTTGTCCAGAGTGTTGTCAATCTGAGGTAGGGGGCAACTGTCTTTCTTGGAGATGGTGTTCAACTTCCTGTAGTCAATTACCACTCACTTGGTTCCATCTTTTTTCTTTACCAGGAGCAAAGGGCTGGCCCAGAGACTACTGGATGGTACTAAAAGACCTCCTTCCAAAATTTTATTGACTTCCTGTTGGATTATCTGATTAGCCACAGGGGATCAATGGTACACGGTCTGGAATAGGGGCTGTGCTTCCCCTGTGTTGACTTTATGGAAGCAGTTATTGGCGCAATCCAGCTCAGCATCAAAGTTGGCAAAAAGATGCTTGTACTTCTTGATGAGCTCCAGGAACTGTTCCTTCTGTTGCAGGCCTATTTCCCCAATCTTTTTATCTTGTAGGATAGGTGCTATTAGGTTGTGAATAGGGTTTGGCAATCCTAGTTCATACAGCAATCCAATGGTATAGGCAGAAGAAATAGATTTATTTGAGACAATTTTTAGGAAGGCTACCCCAGAGTTGCGACCAATTTCTAGAGTGGAGGAGAGAGGGTTGACCACCAGGTTAGTGAGCTCATTGGTAGTCTCCCCTTGGATGAGGTGAGTTGCAACTGTGGGTAGCCTGGGATGCAGAAAATCTAGTGTCAATATTTCCCCATGCAACCCTTTAGATATGCGTAGCTTGATACCTGTTCCTATGATGGCATGTGATTTAGGAGGAATACTTACGCTGTCCTTTGAACAAATCAGGATAGGGTTGTTGTAGCAAACTTTGGTTGGTAGCTTGTTTATTTGAGTCAAGGTGGTTTCACATGAGATCCCTATCATCCCAGAGGGGCAGGCCAGCAGGATGCATCCTCTAGGATTCATGCCTTCAGGAGGGACTCTAGGCCAGCCATCAGGTGTCAGGAGTGGGAATTCCTGGCCTAGGAGGTGAAATGTGCCAGTCTTGTGATTTATGGTGGTCCCAAACTGGTCCATAAAAGAGGAACTAATCAATACATCATAGTTTTTGGCTTCCAGGACTATGGACAGGCAGGTGACTACAGTGTCCCCAAACTTCAAGGGAATTGACAAGTATGCGACTTTAGATCTGGCAGGATTGTTGCCTGCTGTACCAAAGGTTTGACTGCACTCAACCTCTGGCAGGAAACGGAGCCTACAGATGAATTGGCAGGATAGGATTAAGGTTGGAGTGCCACTATTCAGGACAGCACAAATTGGGATGCCAAATACCTCAGTTTTTACCCATGTGCTTGAACCAACCAAGAGGCTATTTACTTCCTCTACCCAGCAGACAAGGGGGGTCCTTTCTCTAGATCTTCAATGGCTTTCTGTAGGGTGGGAAAAATGTGGACAATATCACTCAATGGAGTAGTGATCACAGTTTTTGAAAGAGCTTTGGTTATGTTGCTGACAGTGGTGTGGGTTTTCTGGAGGTTCTGGGCCTGGAGGATGTAAGTCAAGGCAGGATTGTTCTTCAAAGGGTTTATTTTGTGGGGGGTACCTCCTTTTAGGTAGAGGCTTTTGTGTGTGTATGGTCAGCCACAGCCATTATTTACAAGTCAGGGCTATGGAGATCAGGAGGGACCTTTTTACTAGGCAGAGACACACTAGGTCCCGTGTGCTCTGCTTAGTAGTTTTTTGGCCCTTCCAAGGCACTATCCTCCTGTGATATGTTGGGCAAGGCGTGTACACTTGGTTTTGTATCAGTGAGCTCTTTTTTATGTCTAGTTGACGGTGTGGGGGGCTCCTTGTGAAGTGCTCTTTCCAACCACACTTAAAGAATTCTTGTTCTTCCATGGGTTGTCTTTCCACATAGAGGACTCTATCATCATCCTCTTCATATTTCTCTACCACATTAATTACCCGGCAGGAAGGGTACACAAGATGTGGAGCCTGGCATAGAGTATGTTTTTGGAGGAAGGTAGCTATGCAAAGTACCTCCTGAGTTGAAGTAGGTGTCAACAGCTGTGGGTGGAAGACAGAAAAGTGTGGGAAGGGGCAGATTGCATGGAGAAGAGCTGTTGCTGCTTTTCTGGGAGTCAGGAAGTTGATAGACATTAGGGATTGTCCCTCAACCCTAAATCTTCTACCAAATTCTGGAAGCAACCCATCTTTCTTCAGAGAGATAGTCAAGAAATTGGCTTTTTTGTCCTCTAGCTGTTTGGGGGACCCATAGGTATCTTCAAGTATATTTTTAATTTCCTTGTGAGACCCCTCCCCTCCACTAAGAGAGGCAACCACAGTAGAGAAAGAAGTTTGTCTAGGCTATTTAGCAGTTTGGCATAAGCAACTGGCTCTGGGCTGCCTCTGGTCATGAGCTCAAACCCTTTGAGAAAGACGTGAATGTTGACATGGCCTCCTGGCTTGAAATCAGTGTTTAACTTGAGGCTGGGACCAGAGCTTGCACAAGAGTCCCATGAAGATAGACCAGGATTAGTAGGGGCTGGTCCTGTGGGCCCATATGGCGGTCCTGGTGGTCCTGAGGGGCGGCCCAGTGGGGGTCCTGGTAGGCTAGGGGGCCCTCCAGAGAAGGCTCTGGTATAACCACAAGGCAGGAGCAAAGACCTGGTAGGGGTGTAAACACCATATGGGTAATTTGGCTGAAAGAAATACCCCTCTTGCGGGTATGGCTGGGGGTTGGGGCCTGAAATACCCGGAAGGGGGAAGCCACCAAGGGTATTGTTGAGTGTGTGAGGGTCTAGGGCTTGGAGGGGTCTTCCAGCGTGTGGTTGCAGGGTCTGCCCTAGGTTCATTAGCATGGGCTGGTGGTAGAGTGTTGAGGAGGTGCTCTCCGGGAGTGTGAGTGGGGATAGTGGTTACTGAGGTTAGACCTGGAGTCAAGATATCTGGAATGGGTGGGAAGAGGGCTGACATGGGGGCAGGAACTCCTTGTGTGGCCTGGGGGAAACTTTGATATGTTTCTTCCAACTGGGTGAGTGCTGGAAGAAGCCGTAGTAGTTTCTGCTAACTCAAGGACAGAACACACTACTTCTTCTGAGGCAGAGGCAGAGGCAGATGTGGGGCTTGGTTGTGTACTGCCTGATCCCCTTAGATTCATTGAGTCAAATCTATCAGTCAGGTTCAAGATCAGAAACTGGAGGCTAGTGTCCTTCTCCTTTAGGGTGGAGAGTTCTTTGTTATAAGTAGAGAAATGGGCTTCTTGCTTCTGAGTCAGGATGGTCAATTCCTGTTGGAAGCGCTTGAGTTGGGCCATCAGTTGCTGGATGAGGCCCAGGTGTTTGCTCTGGTTGGCCTCAGTTTGCAATTTGAATGTAACCTGGTCCAACTGAAGCACTTCCACCTTAGAATAGGTTGCGTCACTGTCAATTCCTACAACATCCAGGTCTTCCTGTGTTTGCGTAAGATCATGGTGGAGTAGGTCAAGGTCGTTTTTCAGGGCCTCCAGATTGTCTTGGGTCTGGTTGACTCTAGACGCGGTATTCCCAGCCCATTGGTCACAGGCTTCTCAGATGTTGGCTAGCTGATCCTGAATGTCTCCAATATCCACTCTGATGGGTCGAATATCCCTTAAGGTTGGCCACTTCTTCTACCAAGGGTTGGATCACCCGCTGCTGGAGGGAGGAGTTATCTTATGTTATCTGTCAAGCAACGATCACTGTATCCGAGTGCATGGCTCCCAGAACCTCATGCTCATGTCAGATCTGCAAGTCGGTCTTGAAGAGGGTTCACTGCTGCCTCAGTGTAATCACTTAGTCAATTAAGGGCCATAATGGTTTGCTCACTACTGATGAGCTGTTGCACCAATCAATTTACCAGCGTGGTTATCATAGGATAGTTGAACTGGATCAAGTAAGCCTTGATCCTTCTGGTGTTGTCTATGGTAGTAGAGGTGAGAACATCCTCATTCTTACTCAGGACCCGGCAGGCATGTTCCATATCTGATATGGTAGGGTCATCAGAGGGGCCAGGGTGAGCAACTTGGTGCATTGGCAGAGGGGGGAGCACTGGGGAAGAATTGGTAAGATGGAGGGGTAGTGAAAAAGGGTAAGGGCTCTATACTTGAGACAAACGGGGCACAGGAGCTAGTTTTTTTGAGGGTCTGACATCTTCAGGGGAGGGGGCGTGGGATTTCCAGACAGAGCCCTAGGGTGGCAGTGGTCTCCACTTGAAGTAGATGACTGGGACAAGGTCCAAGGAAGGTTTGCGGGAGGTTCTTCATCTACCTCAAAGAAGTCCTCTGTGGGGTCCTCATCTGAGGCAGGAGAGGGGCTTCATGGGCGGACTGAAGCTGAGCATTGTCTTGGGGGCTCAACAGCTTGGGGGACGGTAGGGGCAGAGGCTAACAGGCGAGTTCTGGTCTGGGTGTGTGGGGGAAGGTCAGAGGTCGGAGAAACAGGTTCCTCAACCTCTATAAGTAGTTGGGAAGCTACTGTGTTAGGGGCAACTTGACCCTCAGGGTGGGGGACTTTGGTGGGGGTTGGGACTCGATCAGCATTACAGGGCTGACCCTGGCCTCTGCGTGCAGGAGTTGGGCGTACAGGGCATGGGGGATGGTGTTGCGGCAAGCATAGTTGGCAGTAGAACGGCGTGGGTGGTCCATAGTTTCAGAGTAACAGGTTTGGTCCCTGGACTAGAGGTCGCCGGCAGCGGTGTGAAGGGCAGTGGTGGATACCCCTGTAGTGAGCACCAGAAAATGTGGTGCTCAAGGGTCTAAGGGTAGATTGGGTGTAGCTGAGCAGCAACTGAGAACACAACAGGACTAGTATCTTCTTACTCAACAGAACCTCTATTTGTGGGCTCTGAAAGTAATCTAAGAAATGAAAGTTGTTGGTTATGTTTGTATGGTAAATGATTCTGTTTATTGGGGGTCTCTTGGGGGTCTTTTTATACTTAGAGGGAGAGGAGGGAAAAGAAAGGGTGAGTCATGCTGACTAGGGTATAGACTGTCAGGCACTGAGCTTATTCTTAGAGAGCTGAAACATTTTGGGGGATATTCAGAGGGAAATGGGTTAGATTGTGCAAGAAGTGAACATTTAGACATGTGACCTGGAGTCAGGTGATTGCAGCATATAGTAGGGCCGTCTTTGGGGGAATTGAGTGTAGAATAGGGGTTCAGACTACTCTCTTTGGGGTTCACACTTTGGCAAAAAGAGGGGCAGAAGGTCAATATATCAATTTACATAGTGGGCACAAGTGATGGGTCAATCATTGATGCATCTGCGGCTAGCCGCAGGTGTGTTGATTAGTCTCTAATTGGAAATGCCCTTATGAGATTTGGAGGGTTACTCTCTGACATAAAACAAAAAGGGCAGCAGTTCCCCTGATATTTTTCCTAACAAAAAAGAGTCCTACCATGGTACTACTGAAGGAGGCACCCTGCACCACACGTAGGTATCAAGGATGGGAGTATCTTCCGGGCCAACGACTGATTTCAAAAGGTAGAAGGGCCAGGATGGGCTCTGGCCCAGTTTACTGTGCGTGAGATGTTGTTACCTGTGAAGCCAGCAAGTAATTCGTGTAAGACCTTTCCCCATAGGAGTCGGTACCATAGAGTATATCCAAGTTCAAACCCACCCGATGCTCTAGGATAAACAAGAACTTGCCAATTTCTTCCTAGCGGCTCACCATTTGCATATTCCCTGCTCGTAATCCACCCAATTTCTTTCGTTACAGTTTAATGTAGAACCAAAGGTGTTGGTTTTTTAAAGGTATTCTATTTAAAATTCATCGGGTGAATGGACGCTGGTTTGTTTAACAAGCTGGCGTTCTCGCTTTTAAGTTTTCGCTTTGGGGTATTTGGCTAATATATTCCTAATATAAGATGGGTTAGAGAGAAGACTTGTAGCCAAATTTGATTGGTAAAAATTAAGACATTGTGATAATAGCCAATATATAAATGCGTAATGTTGGATTTGCAGTGAATGAAAGTTGAAGCGAGAATGTTTCGGTTGGAAGTAAATAGATAGAAGGATCATTAGTGGAAAATTGTCTTAAACCCTGGTAATTGGTGTTGTTATGAGGCACACATTTCACTTTCCTTTTCCACTAGCCAGAAATAAATGATCGGCGTGGACAACTAATATCCGCAAAAAACTATATCCAACCGAGGACATAAATATTAAAATTAACTCTCAATTAAATTTTACATAACATTACACTAAAACTGTGAATAAAACTATACTCCAAGGTTCTAAACCCCAATGAAGACTTTTCAACTGTTTGTATTGCTGGGATCGTGCTTGGGCCAGACAAAGCTCAACCAGATCGACACTCAACTGGCCAAGTGTCAAGGAATCAACTTACTCGAGTTGACAATTGAAGATACCCTTGCCCATTTCAGATCAGGCAACCTGCTGCCCTCCCAACTAACGGCATGCTATCTGACGCGCATTCAAAAGATGAATCCCTTTTTGAATGCAATTATAGAGACTAACCCTGATGCCATGGCCATAGCTTTGACGCTAGACAAGACACTTGCAAAGAGAGATCTTCCTCTTTACGGGATCCCCATCCTCGTCAAGGACAACATTGGAACGTTGGATCAAATGGAGACGACGGCTGGATGTGTTGCTCTTCTGGGGGCTAGGCCCAAGAAGGATGCCGATGTGGTCAAGCGACTCAGGAGGCTGGGGGCAGTGGTTTTAGGAAAGACAAATATGTCTGAGTTGTCAGGGTAAGCAGTTAACTGGGATGCACTAAACAATAGCTTCTTTTCAACAAGCGAACCAGTTGGCTACAGCCAAAGGGGAGGCCTCACCATAAACCCATACATCCGAGATGGCACCATGTTTGGTTCAAGCTCAGGCTCGGCAGTTGCAGTTGCCGCAAACTTGGCCATGGCAGCCCTAGGAACAGAGACAGATGGTTCCCTTGTTGGCCCGTCATCTGTCTGCTCAGTGGTGGCACTGAAGCCGGCATTCAACGCAGTTTCCAATGACGGGGTCATCCCGCTGGCAAAGTCCATGGATACCGTCGGAGCAATAACGCGGTGTGCCAAAGACAACCTCGTGATTTCAAGCAGCATCATGGGGACTGAGCTGAGCCTTCAATCCAATTTTTCCGTAAGCAGCTAATTAACCAGTAACCAATGACTAGGGAACACGTGTAGGAGTGATCCACATTGACCACACAATCCAACCCTCCCTAGCCCGACTAAAGCAGGCGGGCGTTATTCTGGAAACTGTACACGTAGACCTTAGCATAATTGACCAAATGAAAGGTAAAGCAGTGTTTAACAAAGCTGACTTCACAGAACTCAACACAGTTGCCTACGAATTCAAACACAACATAAAGGAATATCTAACTAAACACGTATTCTTCAAGTCTCACCCAAACTCATCCCATGTCACCTGCATCCAAGACATTATCCGAGTAGCCAAGTCCTCCACTCCCCCCAGGAAGGTGGAGTTTCTTGATTATGCGGCTCAGCTGACCATGACCCACTCAGAGTACCAGCAACTAGCCACCTCCCTACAGCAGGCAGTCCAAAGAGTGGTAGATGATTTACTGGATACCCACCGCCTGGATGCCCTTGCCGTCTCCAGCCAAACTAGGCTGCGCGGCACTTCCCTCTCGGCCCTTGCCCGCTACCCCATCGTCAACGTGCCAGCCGGGTTCAACAAGAGCCTTCCATTTGGGATCTCCCTCTTTAGCCGCCCTGGCCAGGAACCACTCCTGCTAAGCCTGGCCACCGTTATTGAGAGCCAAGGCCCACCCATCCGCCATCCCCCCTCCTTCCTCAAGTTCTAAAATCATTTTATTTCAAAATAAAACAAGCCTGGCGTGTTCAATAATATCAGCTTGGTTGAACTCGAAGTAAAACCTTTCTCGGTTGAATTGGATCCACACAATTTTATATATCAAAAACCATTAGGCAAGCCAAGAGTTTGAATCAGCCCATCCATACATACCACGTGCCGTAACCACGTGAAACAGATGTGAATATGGTCCACCAGGGTACGACCCAAAGTTTTTAGATCCGAGAATACCAGCCACTCAAGCTTTTAAAAAAATCCAGTTTAAATTTTACGCTTTAAAGAAGGCTTTAAACCCTTACAGTCACAGCTGGGGAGGTCTATCTATAACATATCAACCAATCCTTATATCTTTAAGTATAGATCCAGCGAGGAGCCAATGAACTGTACAATAACAGCTTGCTAAGTCTAAACACATATGTAAGGGATGGGTCCAACACACCATCTCAAGAACAGCATCTCAGAAAACGCCATCTTGAATTTAATTCGAGATGGCACTTTTTGTGCTAGCGACTTTGAATCACAAAGAAATAAAAACTAGGTAAAGCTCGGCTATAATTTTATTTTACAGCCCCTCAAAAGCACGCCATCTCAATCTTGTTATTACAAGTCAAATTAATTAACCCTTATTTTGCTATTTCTATTTAATATGAACTCACTTAGTGTGGGGCATATTTACTCCATCTTGATTTACACCATTTATCAATAATTAAAATAAGCCTATGCCCACACTAAATCAAAACCTGTTGTATGCTATCAGAAGATGTTCCTATATTATTAATCCAAGACATCTTTAATGTAAACAACCTAAAACAACACCACTAAGGTTGTCCTACTGTTATTTATCATTGCCTAGTAAAAAACCACTTTTCTATATATAATCTATAAATTTTCTATATATGGATACAGTGATGGGGGTTTCCTTATTAAAATATTTTATTTGTGGTTTTAATATGTGTAGTGTTGATTCTGCCATTTCAATTTATGACATTTCAAATTCCACTAGGTTTCATATCACCCAATTGATTTGATATGTGTAATGGATAGAGAAAATAAGGGGGAATTACATATGACACCACCCTACACTATATCACTTCTCATAGTGTGATTCCTGCTTTCCACTTTTAAAAAGTTTAATCTGATATTAAGAACCATATTAATAAAAGTTGTAAGAAATCTGCTGAAATTTGGCATAGATGTCTTTTTGATCTCCTCTAAACAGCTGGGTATTTTTTAACCCCAGCTGTATAGGCTAGTTTTTGAGGTGTTCAAGATTTACTCTTTGTCCCGGTTGTGGTAGCCCCACTGTGGGTCCCTTGATTTAAAATAAAAAATTATATGGATCCCTCATGTTTTTGAGCTGCAGCATCTTGATTACGGCATCTCAAATACACTGTTTTGACTGCAGGTTTCCATTCAACCCTCAAAGTTTTGCACACTTGCGCTACTAATAAAATTTTATTTTTAAATGAATCTTTAAAACTTTACCATTATATATTTCAAGCTTTTTTTACAACTATATATAAAATTAATTTACTGATTGTATATATTGCAGCATCTTTGATTAATCCCTCTTGGGAAAGTAATTCCTCAAGGAACTCCCCAAATGGCTTCCTGGTTAATCATTAAGTGGGTGGCACTCTTATCCTTTGCCCATCTATTATGAAGATCAAACATTTTGAGTCCTAAGCAGACCACTACTTGGACAAGGGCAACTGCCAGAATTAACTCATTCTGCAAGTTGACTTACTGTAGATTCAAAACCTAAAGGTAAAAATGCGGGATTATCAAATTGTTTTTGTGTGAACTCACCAACTTACTGGAATATTTTCATCCTTTTATGTAAAAAAAGTAAGTTGTTCTGGGATGAAAATTACTCCATTAAGTTGATGAGTTCACACAAAAGAATTTGACAATCCCACATTTTTACCTTTAGGTTCTGAATTTACAGTATTTTGGTATTTATCTGCCGGAATCGGGCATTTCCAAAACTAAGCTAATTTTTC
The DNA here is from genome assembly GCA_014839935.2 of Entomophthora muscae. Lineage (NCBI taxonomy): Eukaryota > Fungi > Entomophthoromycota > Entomophthoromycetes > Entomophthorales > Entomophthoraceae > Entomophthora > Entomophthora muscae. Next base: position 180,278 of record QTSX02002193.1, read on the forward strand.
ATAGTGAATTATTAAATCAGAATTGCAAAATTAAAAAGAAACAGACATAATGTCAACACCATTTAAACAAAGACTTAATTTTAAGCTAAAAAACTAATATAACTTACTATGAAAAGGTAAGTTTCTTTGTACTTTTACATTAAGGCTGACTACAATAAGTAATATCTGGATGTCGACCCCAAATAAGAATCCATAAATTTCTTAATAAAATACACAATATTCTAAAAATAACTACTTTTTATATTTTATATTACTGTTTTTATTAAATATATATTAAGATAAGCATTGGAAAAAGACATATTCCAACTTACATAGTGTTCTTTGTATTATTTAGATATTTACTGCTATTTTAAACTCACTGGATAAACTATAGCTTATTTCAGGGAGTCCACTTAAGCCAAAAAACATATGTTAAAACTAGAATTTATATATGTAATTATAATGTCAACTTTGTGCAAATCAATGTGTCGCCTAAATTGCAACAAAGGGGTTTGGCTAAGCAAACAAAGTGACATAATTTAAGCGAGATTTAATAGGAGAGTTGCTATAAAAGAACACTGACTGCCTGAATGTTGACACCTTCACTTATTTATTAGTAAAACACTGCCGCTTAACAAAAAACACACATACAATGGTATGGTAATTCAGGCCAAAGTACCCAGGGCTTTACTTTAGACTTCCCTCTACAATCACTATCATTTAGTTATCATAAGTTACATATGCAACTCTTTAATTTTTTTTAAATTTAAAAATAATCAATTTTGGCCTTAAAAAATCAACTCCGTAAAATATTAACCAAGCTTTATAAGTGATTTACATAGTGTTTTTCCACTTTAATGCTGACTGTCAGTATGTTGACGTCAAAATTAAAGCGTTTTTTTATGCTGACAAACTAAATTAAATATTTTTGACTAACATGACAACCAGAATGTTGACTTTTTATTTAACTTGGGTTTTTTCTATTCTTTACTAATAAACTAGCTCTAAAATTATTTTCCATACTTCTATAAACTAATTACTAAATAATAAAAAATAAAACAAGTGATTATTATTTAATTTTATTCATGTCTCACATGATTATTCTTACTTTATGAACTCTACTCTAATTATTGTAGGACAAATCTTCCAAGAAGCCACAAAAAAACCCCAAGTCAACCAAAAAAGTACCCAAAGCCTCTGGAAAGGCCCAAAGTCCCTACCCCAACAAAAAACCAGCCAAAGAGCCCTCAACAAAACAGAAGACAAAGGAGAAGACCCCAGACCCTGAAAGCAAAGAGCCCTCCCCTGACCCCCTCCTCTTCTCCAAGCTGGTACCAATCAGAAGGAGAAGAGGTTCCACTAAACAAACAAGAAAGAAATAAGATACCCAAGAGTCCAGAACCCCAGCCAAGCCCATATGAATCAAGCTCAAAGGAATCAAGCCCCAAGGAATCAAGCTCATCCCAGTCCAGAAAGCGCAAGAATCCAACTCCAGATAATTCCCCTCCACCGCCCAAGGAATCTGTATCTCCATTCTCTTCATCAATTATCAATAAATAAGATCCTGATTATTACCTGTCTGACTATCATCAAGCACCAATTGGCCCATGGGATCCCCTAAAGGTTCACAATATATGTTTTGTCAAAGGAGAGTTTAAGCTCCCAAAGAAGTTCCCTTGGTTTTCCCCTCTAATGTCTGTCAAACAAGGTGCACTTTTAGTCTGTGATGGTTATGTTTTTAATTGCAACAATCAGAAGAGAGCAGGAAGAAGCAAGCATTATGTATGTGAAGATAGAAGCTGTGCTGCCAGGATCAAGATAGAATGATGGGATAAAGTCACTAGTGAAAAAGGAGAGCACACATGCAATGCTCCTATAAATCTTATTAAAAAGATTCTAAAGTGGTACCTCTACCAAATGGTCCCAGTCTCCAAAGATGTCAAGACTTCTTATCTGGCATTTAAGGCCACCACATACCTAAGTAATGACAACCTGAAGCTCATCCCTGACCGCGACCAGTTAGTGAAGTACATATGTGACAAACGCTGTGATCTATTCCCCCATAATAAATCTGCCTTGGTTCAAGGAGATTTAGTCTTGACAGAGTAGTTGAAGATGTTAAATAGTGATGAGGTATTCCTTTTACATGATGATGGTCCTACAGAAGAGGCAAGAATTATATGCTATGCTACATAACAGCACCTGCAGCAGTTAAAAATTCAGAGACCTGGTTATATGATGGTACCTTTTCAGCATGCCCCCACCTTTTTTACCAACTATGGATTGTACATTCCCTTATTGAAGGTAAGGTGCTCCCATTTGCCTACTTTCTGCTTCCTGGGGCAACAGAAGAGATCTACACAAGGGCCTTTGAAATCCTTCAGGAGGGCATCAAGGCCCTACCCAGTAATAAAAAGAGTCCTCCTGGCCATAACACTAGAGCTAATTCAGATGAAGATGAAAAGGATAAAGCCACCCTTGCTGCAGAACAAGAAGCTCATGATAAAGCACTTGGTGCCTCAACTATAATAACATACTACAAAACTGTCCAGTATAATGATTTTGTAATACCTTTGATGGAGAGGTCCAGGGGTGCTTTTTCCATTATTAAAAGGCTATTAACAGGCAACTAAAGGGTCTATCTGAGCTCAGCAAGCTCCACTGTCTAGATACATCAGGAAAGTGCAAGGTCTTAATTGAGCAGTTTGTGGCACTAGCCTTTGTAAAGCCAGAGCATGCTGGACAAGCCTTTGAGCTCCTATGCCAGGATCCATATACCAAGAAACATGATGGTGCCTTCTACCCTTTCATTGAATATTATGAACCACAGTGGATTGGACGTAAGGTCACTAAGCGCCAGAGCAAGCCCAAAGCCAAAGCCAACTGGAAATGCTACCAGGCAGTTCTTAAGGATGAGATAAAACTATTTCATCTTTGGAGGTCTGGCATAAGCATATCAAGTCCTCCTTTGTAATTAAAAACAGATACAATACCTTCTACATGCACCTCAAAGTCCAACAGGGGAAGACAGCTGCATCCATCAGAGATATTGAGAACCGCCCATCCAAGAAGAAGAGAACCACCAAAGAGAAACAGTATCAAGAGAAGATCAAGGACGTTGTCAAGGCCAAATACAAGCTTTTGGAGATTGGGGAATACATCAAGAAGATTACCACAGTTCTTAATGGCAATCAGGTTATTACAGTCATGCTTTTCATTAAATTTATTGAGTATTGCCTAATTTTTTATATAGTTCTTATATATTAAGTATAATATTTTTAAATAAATAGTTATTCTAAATAACTCATTAATAATTTATGATACTTTTTATAAATCATTGATTTTCTATTGATAGTTTGATGCTTTAGACGGTATTATATGGCCTATATTGTCATGTTACTAGTAAATTATATGTTTTGTAGTTTTCAATATAAAAAAAACTTTATATTACTGTTTTTGATTGCTATATTTTGCTATAATACTTGAAATTATATGTAGTATCTTTTTGTATATTGGATTTTTCATCTTTATAAGTGGGAAAAATATTTTATAGTAAAGATAGCTAACTTCACAGTGAATTATTTTTGAAGTGTATTTTATGAATTTTTTAATATTCATGTATAATTTTTTATGGACTTTTTAAAATCTATGTTGTCACATTACCCTAAAAAGTTTCTTGAAGCTTAATTTTTATTAAGTAAAATGTTCATGAAACAGGTTTCTGCTTATTAAAAAAGTGTTAACATTTAGTAGTCTGCATGAGTTAAAACTTAATTCTGACTTTTCAATGCTGTCAACATTAAAATACATTTAATTCTAATTATTGACATATAGTAAGTCGACTTGCGGAATGACTTGATTCTGGCGGTTGCCTGGACAAGCCTCATGACTTTCATGAAATATATGGATGATATAGGGCTTCTCATGATACTATATATTATTCTATATTAATATCCAATAAAGCATCATTCTCTTCTTATTTCCTCTTTGAAAGCTGCCCTAAACTTGGCCATATTTTTATTCTACTGTCAAGAAGCTGGATGTACTGGTATTCCAACCAATACCAACACACATAACATCCAGTCTATGTCTGGTTTGGTGATAATCCAATATTCAGTTCAGCATTCTGGAAATGGCAACAAATCCATATCACATGACTTGTCTGAGTATCCAGCAATCTGAATCCAACTCACAAATGACCTCTCCTATCTTTGATCCAACTTGAGTCCCCACCACAGCCCAAGCTATATAAGTCTAAAGTATCATCCAATAAAATATACTTCTTTCCTCTTAAAATCCATATTCAAACCTTCCCCAATTAGCTGCTCCTCATCACCACTTTTATTTTAGATGCCTCCAAAGCCCATCAACAAAGCTGCAGCAAAGGCCACCAAGAGCAAGCTCAATCAACCAAAGACCAATATTATCACCAAGAAGCAGCCTTCTAAGGCTGAAGTGCCCATATGACACCCACATCCTTACCTGAGCCAGAAGAAAACTGCTCTACCTGTGAAAATCCTCATGGAGGCAGTTTTGCAGGCAAGGGCTGCTTTGTCCACAATAAATACTCTATGCTTGAAGTTGCAGAAGCTCAGTGGCCTAAGACTGGTAAATGTCTAGTAGGTGACTGGTGGCTAATAGGGCTTGAGGCTGATACAACCTATTAGTTAACTTAGGGCTGCTAGGGAAGAATGAGCTGAGGTATCTCTAAGATCTTTTGGCCACTTGCAGGATGTCTGCAACTGGCAAGCTTTACCTAAAGGAGGGGTAAGTTTTCCCTGTTGGTGTCTTCCTGGAAGTTTTAAGGAGGCCTTGAAGCCATCAGAGAGGCATGGATATGTCTAGGTACGTTATTGAGGTAATGCTTGGGGAAGCAGCTGCAGAACTTGGTAATGAATAGGTCCCTGGGAAGTAAAGTTGGTTAATTTGCAACTGTAAGCTCAAAATAATCAATTGAGTGAGTAAAAACAACTGAAAAGACATGAGGATTGTCTGTGGTTGATATCCTAAAGTGGTGGTCACTGATGGGGGCCCAGTCAAAACTACCTAACTTGTGGAGACTTATTGCCTGAGTCTGAGGTGTTTTTAACGGGGACTGCAGAGAAAGACAGAACCTTTGTGGTTCATAGAGCAGGACTACCAGAAGGACTGGAAAGTCATGACAAAGAAATAGAAAAAAGACTGAAAGATCATAGAGAATGACTAGCAGAAGGTGTGGAAGAGGACTGAGAAGAACTGGCAGAAGGAATGAAATATGACTGAGAACTGGTAGAGGCAGAAGAAGTAATGAACTTAGAAAGTTGAAGATAGAATTATATAGAAAGAAATAATCAAATAAAGAATTAAGAGAAATAATTAATGGAAAGAATTGAAAAGAGATGAAAAAATAGATCAAGAAAAGGAATCAATAGGAAAAGAAAGAAAGAAAAAGTTAAAAGAGAATAAACTTTGAGTTATTGTGAAGTTGACTGAGTCAGAAGGGGCCAGAGCAGACATAAACAGAACAGGAAACTTTGAAGGAAAAGGCTGGAGTTTTGCCAAAACCGTCAAAAGGAGCAAGAAGCAAGCAGCAGGCGGTTTTAAATGATGAAAAAGGGAAGAAAACATGGGAAAATACAGAGAAACATCAAATAAATTAAGGATCAAAAAACCCTTAAGTAAAACATAGGCAAAAGCGCTCAAGTTTGCCCGGGGAAACATGACAGGAATTACAGAAAAACCGTTTGAAACAAGGAGCAAGTGTATATCTAGAGCAAAACAACACTGGGTATGAATAAGGGTCAATAGCAAGTTGTTTGAGGAAAATTATTTTGCAAACTTGCTCAATCTGGCGTGTGATTGGCTGCAGGCCAGAGCTTATTTGATCAAGGTTTTCAGTGGTTGAACTGAAAATTTTAAGCCTAAAAAATGAGGAAATGAAAAAGTAAAAGCTGGTTTTCAATTGGCTGAAGTAAGATAAAATGTTGGGTATATTTTAGAAAAGAAGAAACTGGATAGTTTAAACCTTGGAAAATAAAGATATGAGATTAAACAGGGACTGAAACAAGGAGCTATAAAAGGGGAATCATTCTGAGGCTTTTCTAGAATTAGACCAATTGAATCACCAAGGCCACTAGATACTAGATTGGAAACAGTGGATTAAAAAGGCCACAAAGACAGAGCAGAGAGCTGAGGATAAGGATAAAGAAGCAGGAGCCTGAACAAGGAGCAAGAGTACAAGACCAAGGGGCAGGAGTCCAAAACTAAGGTGTAGGAGCCTAAGACCAAACACAAGGAGTTTAAGGAATTGTTGGAGGACTCCAAATATTGGCAAATCTCTATTGTTTCTCATCCTACCTGGGCCACATACCAGAAGGTTTTAAGAAGATCTTCTTTCTGAAGCCAATAAATGCCCTTTTTGACCCCTAAACATGTTTCTGAATGATACATTAGTCACAATGAGTTTATTGCCCAGCATCTTCTACCCTACTCAAGGGGAGGATCATACCTATTGCCAAAGCTGTCAAAGATTTGATACTAGTAAGACTTCCCAGGAGAAGTGGTTGAGGTTGACTAGACACCTTGAGATGACAGAAGGAGTTAATGTATTGGGTTTGAGTTCACAAGACTCTTGAGAGATTGATATAAGCCTCCAGAGGGTCTAGCACCAGCTGAAGTTTAAGTACATGGAGGGGATGCTTGCTTAGAAATAGGAAAAGTACCAGAAACTTTTCTATAATGCAAGCCAAGTAAAAACTCCAACCTAGCCACATGCCCTAACTAGAAAATTACATCTCCTTCCAGCTAGTCCCTGGCTTTTGTCACAGCCCATGCCAGAGTCTGGCTGGACTCCCACAGGGGAGGCAGGCTAGGCCTGGAAGGCCATGTACACAATTGTTGCTATTCTGAACAGGTAGTTTACTGTAGTAGCTAGGGTATACCAACTCCCAGTATGGGGCATAACCTGATCGGCCAGCCCCAATACAGTGATATAAACAAACATCAACTTACTGAAATCCTGAGCAGGAGGCTTGTTGGGAGGAGGGGGAGTAGTGGGAATATCCTTCATGTTAGGTGGGATAGTCACTCTTGGGTGGCCAGGAGGGAGATCTAGGGGGTGGAGATGGTTTAAATCCAAGTCAAGAGCTCTAGGTGTTTTGACCAAAGTGATGAGAGCTATACCAGGAGGGAATAGATAGGTGTGACTATAGTGTGTAGTAGATTCACACATAGATGCAAACAGAATAATTATATTAGTGCAAAAATAGATAATTCCTGCAAGAAAATAATAGGTCCTGGACATAAAGATAAATTATTTTAAGATTTTAACAGTGAGGAAGGCTTCTCCTCCTCACTATTTATACTTACTGTGTAATAATTAGCCTTTTGTGCCACCAGAGGCCTGGTGGCATTATTTTCAGTGATACTTGCAATTTGGCTCAGAAATTAAACAAATGGGCCTGGGGGTGGAAGGGCATTGGCTGGTATAACATGAACCTTAGTTTGACTGAAGCATACCAAGGTGCTCCAGCTATTATTAGATCCTGCAAGCAATTGAGCCCCTGATTGTGCAATCAAAACATTTGCGCTCCCAATTTATCATTTCCTGATAATTAAGTGGGCCAAATTTTTTAATAGAAGAGAAGCCAGAAATTTTGAGGCTTGTATGCCTCTTGAATCCTGAGCATTTTTTATTTGAAAGAGGGTTTTTTTCTCTGGGAGACAATTGGTAATAATTTCCAGGGTGTGGGTTTATTGGCCTCTAGGAAGGCCAGCTGGTTGTCCAGAGTATTCTGGGCCCAGACATCTTTGACCTAGTACACACAATAGGGAATGGTGAACAGGAACCCCATACTACCCCTACCTGATTTCCCTTTTTCTACTATCCCTCAGTGTGATAGAGGGGAGCTAAACTTACTAAGCTCAGCTTCCATCCTTGGGGATAAACCCACCAGGATGCAATCCAGTGCAGGTGTCAGAAATATTTCTGACACTAGTAGTCATGCAACCAACTTGAGTTCAATATGGTAAAAACAGGTAAATATTACACTATATAGGCCACAAGAGGTTCAACAAACATATCAAACCAACATTATGGAAATAATACATAATATAAAATACAAAACATAACTTCAAATACACAATAAAAATTTATTATCCAAGCCGACGCCTACCACCACTGCACAGACACCTGCTGTCACCACGCAGACATCCATCACCACCAAGGTATCACCTTCTGCCACCTGCAAGCCATCCTGTGTGTGTGCGCATCTGTGCACCCGCTGCCAGCCAGCTACCCCTTGCCCTGTCATGCCAGCAGGCCATTCCCCCCATTTCATGAGGAAATTGCCAAGTTGGGAAACCATAAAAGTCAATTTTCCTAAAGCCAAACTTGGGAGAAACTGCTGCCTAATTTAGGAGCCTGCCAAATGGGGAATAGAACAACAGGACCTTAAACAATGATAATCATGCATCAAATTTAGTAAATGAATTTGGATGCATGAAAAAAGCCAAACTTGCATTATGATAATGCAAACTGGGATTGAGATAAACCTCCTTAATTGCCTGCCAACCCAACCCAACCCAATCCAATCCAATCCAATCCAATCCAAAAAAGGGAATGACAGATGAAACTCAGACTCTTGATAGCCCAATGCCATGCCTTCCAATAATCATGCCTTGCATGTCCACTAGTATAAATAAAGACAAGTCCCTCAATGATAGGTTGTGCTATCATTGAGTGAATATCCTCCTCAATATTATCACATTGAGCAATCCTCTACCTAGACTAATCAAGTAACTTTAATGGACCCATTCCCTAAGTCAGAAGATGAATTATATCATTTTCACAGCTGTCTTGACAGCTTACCTTGGGATAGGGGGCAACCAGTAAGCCTATGATCAGTTTGGACCTGAACCACAGGGACCCAAACAGATATTATACCATGAGCTAACATAACTCAACTCAATGGTTTTGAACCTATGGACACCTCTGGTGTCATCTTGCTAGCTCCCAACTTGGCTAATTATGTGATCCCTGCAGTTACGCTACTGTACCTTGCTGGCAGCCTTGGAGAATGCAACACTCTTGTCAAAGTCTTCTTTCAGACAATGAACCTCTATCCAATTTTCTTCCCCTTTGAACGGCTTCCAATTACCTAACCTGCCCTATTCTGATACTAAAGTTTTACCCTCACTACTTGGGTATTAAAGCAGGACTGGGATGGCTTCTTGAAAAGGTTTCTAAAGGGACACAGCAGGAGACAATTGGGAGAGGTAGGCATCCAACCCCATTAGGAGTATAATAGTAAGTAGCCAGGAAGTACACTGGGGTGCAACCTCTGGGATCACAGACATTCCAAAGGGGGGATCTTCCAATTGTATAAATTTGGGTGGAGGACCTTCCTTATCCCATTAGGTTGCAGGAACAAAAGAAGGCAATGAAAGTTATGTCATCACAAGTTAGGCTAAAAACCAACTTTTATGTGAAAATCAAGTTGGTAGCTTTTCAGGGAGGTCTTTCATTAGATAAAGCAGCTAAGAGGGTTCTCTCCTGCTAGTTAGTCGGAGGAAGATATGAGATCCATAGCTTGGGTGAGGTAGACCAAATGATTATCAAAACCGGGGCCAGGATAAATACCACAAACTTCACAATTGGGAGCAGCATGATCAGGGTTTCAAGAAAATTTGAAGTACCTCAGGGGGACTGGGAAGGGAACAACATTTGAAATTCAAGAGGACCAGAGGCACCAAAAGAAAAATTGGGGATATTGAGTGGCTTTGGATTGGTCTGGCAGACTTGGAGTGGACTGGGGAGTCTTTTTGACCAATGTATATGCTTGTTAAAGCAGGTCAAAGCAAAAACACTGAAACTTCTAATTTAAAGTAAGATTTTATACTGAAAACTAGCTTAAATTAGGTTTTAAACCCAAAACTGAAAGAAAAAGCAGGTAAATAACAATGCTTAACACTAACATCAAGGTTAGAAAGGTCAGAGGAGCCAACTAAAGCCACAAGTAAAGAAGGGAGGTAAAAAAATCCTGAATTTTTACTAATAATCTTTAGATAAAAGGTCTCCTAAATATAGAGTCTGAATACCAAACTTTAAAAGTATAGCCTTTATTATCAAATAATAGACAAGCAGGGACTCAAAATAGGCCTGCTTGTCTTTTAAGGGTCATGGTTTAGGACAGTTGTGCCACAAGAAGCTGATGGACCCCCTGGTTGGCTGGGTGATAATTTTTTCATCCCATTGCAAGGGGAACTGGAAAGTTTTAGATTAATTTCTGGAAAGGGATCTGATTGGCTGCTGGCTATAAGGCATTCCTACAGGGGTTTTGAGACAGATGAACTTGAATTTGCAGATACTGATGTGTTATTATTCTATTGGCTGGATATAATAATTTTAAGAAGGGTAAAAAACCAGGTCAAATAAAAATCCAAATCAAACAGTGTTTCCTCCACTGTTGGGAAGGAGGAGCTGGGCAAGGATGGTGAGGCTTGAGAAGGTTATGCCAGCACAAAGCACTGAATAACAGTTTGTGCCAAGTTGTCCAAAGAATTCAAAGGCTTAGCTGGGCTTTGGTTAGATTTCTTTGTGTGTCAAGGGAAAGCATCCTGATCTAAGGCCAAAGGGGGAAGTGACTTTACACCCATACCCCCAAGAGAAGCCTTTTAACTTCAACTGTCACTCTGGTCCCAATTCAGAGACTGAGGAGGAATAGGAGCAGTAATCTGATCCTGGTGCTCCTGCTGATGATCAAATTTAGCTGTGAGATGTAAATACTGTCCAAAATATCTGTAAAAAGAATGATGTATTTGCTGTGACCATTGCATTTCCTGTTAGCTACCCAATTATGTCCAAGAAGGGAGGTGCAGGCTTTGTGTACAAGAAGTACAGCTTCAGCTGTAATGACAAAAAAAGCCATCCACCAAAATTGTTATAAATGTGATACCCTTGGCTTCTCAGCAAGGCTCATCACCTATGGGTTCATCAGATTCAATACTTTAACTGCTGACCATGACTGTGCTGAGCCTTTTGATCTACTCTATTAGCTGATCTGCCAATTTCTTTACCAGTTCATCAGCATTAACAGGGATCAAATCTCAACTTTGGTGGTTAATGATGTCCTAATTAATCTTAATGGCTCCCAACTTGCCTCTGTTGGTGACACTGTAAAACTCCAGAGATACTTCACTGATCAGAGGTATGGTCTAAGCACTGAAGTTGACATTGCTACATCCATTGATCAGTTGATCCTAACTGAGGAGTAAATATTGTCCTTTCTTGAGATTTATTCTTCCTACATGATGACATTGTTTATGACAAGGACAGGATCATCTGTTTTGCAACCTTAAGGATTTGAAATCCTTCTCAAGTGTAAGACCTGTCTTGCAGATGGACTTTTCTCATCTGTCCAAAGATTTTCAGCCAAACTTGAAAACCTGAAAACATATTGTCAATTCATTTCTTCCCCTGGAATTACGATACCTTTCAAATAAGAAGCAGGAAATCTATTTACATGATCTTAAAATTCTTAAGAACACATTTAATGAAATCTTTTCAACCATTGAAGAGGAGCCAAAGGCAGCCAAAGGTTGTAAGAAGAGAACCATCTCCCAAGAAGAATACAATTCAACCATCAAGAAGCAGCCTGAGGGCTTGCCCTACCATGCATATCTTGCAGTTGGTTTTGAGCAGGCTCAGATCAATGCTTTTATCAAAATCTTCAAGAGCTCCCATCAGGGATGCTATTTTCACTTTTGCCAGGCACTCTGTCACCACCTTCATAAATGCTCAGATCTGCATGAGCTCATCAATGCAGAAGGGACCAAAGAGGCCAAGGACGTCTTCAACTGCTTTGCTGACCTTGCCCTAGTAAGAAAAGAGGAAACCAATGCCTTCTACACCGCCCTCCTCTGCACCCATATATCATTGTCAATAAAGTGGACTTTGTTCCTTTTATTATTTATTTTGAAACCCAGTGGGTTAGAGTATTTCAAGGAGAACACTGTATATAAAAAGACAGTGACTCAATCACCCAGAACTTCTTCAGGCAGGTAAAAGACAGCCTTATCAAGACCACTTTTTCCCTTGAAGGGTGGCATAACCAGTTTACCACAAGAGTCTTGTTTATGAAGCCCATATTTAACAAGGTTCTTATCCATCTCTGCCTGGATCAACAAGACTGTAATAAAGATCAAGTTGTCTCTCAAAACAGACCAAGGCGGTAAAAAAGTATGCTGAGATCTGCAAGGTGGTCCTTGTCTAATATCCTAAGGATAGAAAGCTTCTGCCTATTCAGACTATTGTTGTAACTGTGCTGTTTTAGAAGAGTTACATGGGAAAAATACTTAGAAGATAGATAGTAATTATATAGTTCATGTGAATCAAGGATAACAGGAACAAGATTGGTGATCACATGGCTGAATGGAAAAAGGGGGTGGCTTGATCCTGATAATAAATCAAGCGCCAAATTGAGGTATCCACCATAAAAAATCATCATCTGTTCATGTTGTTGAATTTGGTGATTCAAGTTAACTTCCTTTTCTGGCTTCAAGTGACCAGATAATCAGGTTGCAGCTCACAAACCTTCTTGGTTGGAACCTTGCTGGTGGGTCAAGCCTGCAGTTTTGACACTATCTCTGTTGCTCTTTTGATCAATGTTTGAGCCCCTTCCCCAATGAACTATTCTTTATTGCATCTCTCTTATTTTCTTTCAGCTTTATTGTTTTTATTCTTATTTGGTATTCAGTACTGTTATATGCATCTTTAAAGTATGAAGCATGGTTATTTTAGTTGAGAATGGCTATTTCTGGGTGTATTTTGGCTTTTGGGCTTTTACACAGCCTTCTTGCTACTGATTGACCCTGTTACTCCAGGTTTGAAATCCTGAGCCATTCTTAAGCCAATAATAGTTCCTTTGAATCATTTTCATAATGCTTTCACAAGTTTTTTGACTTTAAAAAGACTAAGTTTTGAGATGGTGTTTTCAAGATGGTGCAGCCTACCAACAAAAAATTATCTGGCCTAAATGAGCCCTTGATACCTAATTACTGCATCAAACTTTATGAATGGTGCTGGATGGTAATTTATATAGCTCAAATTTGTAATTAAAAGATTTTTGGATGGTTCAAGATTGGTATAACATAATTTCTTTTGATGATAATAGGGAGAAAAATAAATTTAGTTTCTTCTTCTCATTAGGGAACATTAAGAAAGCTGAGGAGCTGGATATGGTTTTATTTAAATGGGGTCTTTAATGCTTCTGGGGTAAAACATATTTATATAAATGTAAGCTTTATGTGCTGATTATCAATATTTTGATTATATGACAATTAAGTTTATTGGTTTTTCTTTCTGTTTTATGCGTTGACATGTCTTCTATCTATAGGAAAGCCTATTATTTACCAAAGAATGTTAATAAAATACTAACACCTTGCATTCTGCTGTTGGGGATCAGGGAAAGAGACCTTAAAGAATCTTCAAACTGAAGTGGCAAGGTGTAAGAAAGCTAACATGAAAGAGGGGCTGTCATAAAGAGATCCAAGAGTAGCCAAAAAGAAAATCTGATCCTCAGATATTATTGATTAAAAGACATTCCACAGCAGCAAGGGTAAATTTATATGCCTTCCATGTCTATTTGCAAATTATTTTATAGAGAAATATTTTCTCTGCTGCCAGACAGGTTTCTGGCACTTGGAACCCTCTTTAGTCAGCCTACCATCCCCAAGCTGCTAACTTTGCCCCCAGAGCTAGGCTTTAAGCTAGTATAGTGTATGAATGATTGGATTATTCTTCTATTGATTTCATTATGTTTATTGGATATTCTATTACTTATTCACTTATCGCTAGGATGTAGTCATTGGGAAGAGCTCTGTCTCTGTTTGAAGAATTGGAAAGAAATCATACAGCTATACATCTAGTGCTTGAGGGATAAGACAGGAATTTTTTGGCACTCTATTCATTGATTCTAGGAGTTTTTACTCTTGTTTATTAAAATTGTCAATTGGTTGATAGTGAATCTTAAGTAGTGTTCTTGAAGTCATATGGCTGAGTCTCCAGAAAAAGTGGCTTTTAATGAACTGATAAAAGTCTGGCGGCACTATCCCATCACCTCCATGAATAAGGTCATAGCATTGTTAAACATCTAGTCAAAACTCTTAATTGTAACAACAATGAACTAATGATACCTATTTGGGTCAGCTTGGGGACATAAGTTTTCAGCATGTTTTGTTGTGCCTGTTTCTAGCCTGGAGCTACTAAGATAAGATAATCACTCAACAATAGAATCTAAGAATTCCTGGCATAGATCAAGGATAAACTAAGCTTGCTGATGGTTTGGTGGACTCTGTTATCCTCTCATCACACCCATTATATTCTACTTTCTGATACTTTACAATCTTGACATTTTTTGTGGTATCAAAGATCCAACAGTTAATTGTTAAAGGTTTTCAATTGTTGGCTTAGAATTGTCTTATTTATTTAACATTCAATGGAAATATCTTCAGTTTAAAAATTTAAAAAACTAGATGGTGTTGAAACTGAACTATTTATATTTTGGTGTTTGTTTTTGGGGAAGACAACAGTAAAAGAGGAGGTCAGAGAAAGAGATTTGGAATAAGATGATGCTGTTTGGAAAATAGTGGGAATTCTTATTCTATGGTGAGGGCAATCACCAGAATTAACTCATTCCACAATTTGACTTACTGAATGTTGACAATTTGTCAACATTCAGTAAGTTAACATTATTTTAGTATTTATCCCCCGGAGTTGAACATTTCAAAACTAAGCTAATTTTTAATAGTGGATTATTAAGTCAGAATTGTCAGGGATCCAACCTGTGGGGGGTTCCTGAGGACTTGCGGGCGGACGGCCTGCGGGCCCAGCAGGGAGAGCCCACCACAGGATTGGGGCTAACTTTACAATATAAGATAAAATTTTTCCAAGTATTGCCCAAGGTCTGCTTGTAGGCACCATGGAATCAATCAACCCAGTGAGGGTGATATACATCACCCCAAATATTTGGGTGGAGGTGGATTCATCAGCGGCAACAGAATCTTGCGGGCGGTTGGGCCGCAGGGTGTGGGGCAGCGTCATTGGAACTAAATATGCGGGCAGGAAATTATACTTGTCTCGGAATAGCAGAGGAGGTATGGTGATTTTGATGCCTTCTCTGTATACGGTTTCAGTCTCTCTAGTTCTAGCTTCAGGGTCGTGGATAAGGATCTCCTCCAGAGTAAACTCTAAATACGCCGGGTTGGGTGGGTACTTGGTAAAATGTACTGGGCCAAAGGGAGCTCCTGGTGGACAGTAAAGTTTGGGCAGCTGGTCCGCGGTTTCTTGGGGTATGTGGGCACAGGGAACAGGGCCGCAAGGAGTAGACTGAAGATGAAAT
Source organism: Entomophthora muscae (assembly GCA_014839935.2). NCBI lineage: Eukaryota > Fungi > Entomophthoromycota > Entomophthoromycetes > Entomophthorales > Entomophthoraceae > Entomophthora > Entomophthora muscae. The sequence goes on from QTSX02002193.1 coordinate 195,634, forward strand.
AAAACTAATAACAAGTATGGTATGATCTGGTTGAACCAAAGGTTCATGTCACTTTATTGCAAGGATGGCAATGGGCATCTTCCTGGCAGCCCAGGGTATAAGTATGCCCATCTGTCATGGCAAAACTTTCAAAGATTTTCATGGCCTGGGTTTCCCCATCTACTAGGTCCTCACAGTCCTTGGTGGCAACAATTGCGGGGGTTATTTCATTGGCTGACTTGCAACTAGAGCACTCCAATTCTTTAACCAGGTCACAGGACGGGTCATCTCTGGGTGGCCTGCTTCTTATGGAAGGTATCTTTGTTTCTTCTTCCAATGTGGCCCGGGTTATTCTGGGGTCTGTGGCTAACCCGGCCCGTTGATTGGTTGGGTTAACAGGAACCCCTAGCGCAGGAGGCATCATTGTAGGCAAACTTGGCTCATCAAACTTCAGGAGATTCTCCAAAGTCAAATCCAATCCTGATTCAAACCCCAAAAACTGCAGGCAGCTGGGCGGCTGGCCCTGCGGGCTGGCAGCCCGCGAGATGCCAGGGTTTGACTCCCATAGTTGAGGCCTTTTGATTATCATAGTTGACAGGAGTTTGTCACTTGTGACATCATCCCCTTCTCCCCCGTTGCCCTCCTCCCTCCTGGTTCTCTTTTCCAAGTATTGCTGTATGGCACCTTGTGCGTTGGGTAGGTTGGAGACTGGTTCCCAGGTGCTTTCTTTGGGTGGATATCCCACCCATTTGACATAGTACTGTGGGGTCTTGTAGTGGAGGCAGTGTCCATGGATGTACTCTACTTTGTATTCTGTTGAGCGTCCCTCCTGGATGGGTGGGGGTTTGGTCTTGATCTTCTGGTGGGGAAGGGAGGTTCCTTCTTTCTTGAATAACAGTGAGCGGTGGAAGACGTTGTGGATTTTCCAAGTAGGTGGTAGCTCTAGTTTGTATGCCACTTCTCCTATTTGCTTTGTGATCTTGTAAGGGCCACAGCGGCAGTGCGCTAGCTTTCTACTGGGTACATGTAGGGGAACATTTTGAGAGTTAAGGTACACTTCATTGCCTACCTCCAGAGGTTTCCCAGGGACTCTTTTCTTATCAGCAAACGCCTTGTAGGTCTTAACAGCGCAAGTCAGGTTTCTGAGGCAGGTTTCTTGGGTGGTATGTATTTGTTTGATCCAGGTTTGTCCTGCAGTATTCTGTTCCTTGCTACCAATACTAGGGTCCCAAGATGGGTCAAATCCGTAGTTGGCCTTGAAGGGAGACATACCCGTGGATGTGTGGTCTTTGCTGTTATAGGCGTATTGCGCCATGGGTAGCATCTCTGCCCAGTTGTCCTGGTCTGCGTTGGCGTAGCATTAGAGGTATTGTTCCAAGATCTGGTTAACCCGTTTGGTTTGTCTGTCTGTCTGTCTGTGGGTGGTAGGAGGTTGACACGCAACGTTTTATTCCAAGGTCTTTCATCACTTGGGTCCAGTAGTGGGACATGAACTGGGGTCCTTGGTTGGTGATGATTTCTTCTGGGGTGCCGTGTTGTGTCAGGATGCGGTCGTGGAAATGTCTGGCAGTCTCAGCTGCTGTGCAGTGGGTAGTGGTCAGGATGAAGTAGGACATTTTTGTGAAACAGTCAACCATTACTAGAATTGTGTCAAAGGATTTTGAAGGGGGGAGTTCTACTATGTAGTCCATTGACACTGACTTCCAGGGACCCGCTGGGATGTCCAGGGGTCTCAGCAGTCCTTCTGGCTTTGAGCAACGTGTCTTGGTTCTTCCGCAGGTTTCACAACCATTGATGTATGCAGCTACTTCCTTGTCCATGCCTGGCCACGCGTAGTTCCGCTTGATACTTGAGAGGGATTTGTGTCTACCAGGGTGGCCGGCCATCTCTGAGTCATGGTGGTCAATCAATATGTTTGTTTGGGTGTGGCCCTTGGGTACGTAGATTCTGTTGTGGAGCAGCAGGGTAGTACCTTTCAGGGAGTATCCTTTCTTTGAGTGATGGCAGTCTGGGTCCTTTGTCAGGGTTTTGACTAGCTCAATTGAGTATGTATCTTGTTTCTGAGCTCCTATCACATTGGGTTTGCTGGCGGCAATCTTTAAGTACTTCAGTTGTATTCCTAAGCTGGCAGGGTCTAATAGGGTATGGGTGTTGCAGTCCTTGATTTCTGCAGAGGAGGGGATCAGGTCAGCTCTCCTGCTCAAGGCGTCTGGCACAACGTTAACCTTTCCTGGCTTGTAGTCTATGGTCAAGGTGTAATCAGCCAGTTCTAAGGCCCATCTAGCCTGTTGTTGGTTCAGCTGGCGTGGTTTGAAGAAGTAAACTAAGTTCTTGTGGTCTGTCAGAACCTTTACTGGGTGTTCAGCGCCGCACAAGTATCTGCGCCAATGCTTCAGTGTCTTCATTATAGCTAGCATCTCCTTGTCATATATTGGGTAGTTCCCTTCAGCTGGTAGCATCTTCTTGGAGTAATATGCTACAGGATGTAGCATACCATCCCCTCCTTCCTGAAGAAGGACCCCACCCACCGCAAAGTTGGACGCATCTGTTTCCAGCACAAAAGGTTTAGCTGGGTCAGGCATGGCAAGCACTGGGGCAGACGTAAAAGCTTTCTTCAGAGTCACAAACGCGGAGGTGCACTCATCAGACCAGACAAACTGGACCTTGTCAGAGCAGAGGCGGGTTAGGGGCAATGTAATCTGAGAAAAATTTTGGATGAAATCCCGGCAGTAGTTTGCTAGCCCCAGGAAACTTCTGACATCCTTCCTGCACTTGGGGACTGGCCAGGTTGTGATTGCCTCTACTTTATCCTGCGCCATAGCAAACCTGCCAGTCTTCACAACGTATCCCAGGAATTTGACCTTGGGCTGGAAGAACTTGCATTTCTTTAGCTTGGCGTGTAGGTTGGCCTGTGAGAGTTTGCTCAGTATCAGGTCAAGGTGTTTGAGGTGTTCTTCATGTGATTTGCTGTATATGAGGATGTTGTCCAAATATGCCACACAGAATTGGTCAAGGTACTTGCCTAAGACTGAGTTGATCATCCTTTGGAAAGTACTTGGGGCGTTACACAACCCAAATGGCATCACTAGGTATTTGTACAACCCATATCTGGTTTTGAAGGCCGTTTTGTATTTGTCTCCTTCCTTGACTCTGATTTGGTTGAAGGCGTCTCTCAGGTCAATCTTTGAGTACACCTGGGCTCCTGTCAATACGTCACAAAGGTCGTCGGCGTTGGGAATGGGGTAGCGGTTCTTTACAGTGATGTCGTTTAGTTTCTGGTAGTTTACGCAGGGGCGCATCCCGCCGTCTTTCTTCCCTACAAACAGCATGGGCAACAAGCAAGGGCTTTTAGACACCCGGATGAAACCCTTTTTTGTCATGTCCTCCAGGTAAGCCTTCAGTGCTGCTTGTTTGCAGTGATTGCAGCTGTATATGGGGCCGTGGTGTGGTTGAGTCCCAGGTAGCAGGTCAATGGCGTGGTCATAGATGGAGTGGCTGGGGAGCTGGGTCGCTGCTTCCTCACTGAAGACGTGGCTCCACTTCTCTAAGGGGCCAGGTAGGCATCCCACGCTGGGTTCCAATCTCAGGGTCAGGAGTGTATTGGGTTTCTTGCTTGTTGGGCCCAACTGGAACGGTACCACATCAAACAAATTGTCTCCTTTCAAGGCAACCGTTTGATTTCAAAAGTTCAGAATAGCGCTGTGTCTTTGTGACCACAAGTCCCCAAGGATCAGGGGGTGGGGAAGTCCTTTCAGGATGATGGGAAATGCAGGGTACAAGTTCTGCCCAATTTTCAGGGGCAATTTGGTAGCGCACCTGAAACCCAGGTCATGAGAACTGTTCCCCATGATTACTTTGACGCTTTCATTGGTGGCCTTCAGTCCAAGGTCCTTGGCAAGAGTGGCGTTGATGAAACTCTCTTCTGCTCCAGTGTCAATGAAGGCTCCCACAGTCTGGGATGTTGTGAGTGTTTTGGCTTCAACTTGGATAAACTTATAAGATTGAGTAGAGGTGTTTATTTGCGCCAAGGAAACTGGGGAGTTACTCTTCTTGGGGCAAGCCTTGGTAAGGTGCCCGGGTTCATGACAATAGAAACACAAGCCTTTGCGGTAGTGACGCTGTAGTTCATCTGGAGACATCCCAGGTCTGCTGGGTGTCTGGGCTTGGTTCACGCGCTGGGTGGAGGAGGAGGTACCTTCTTGGTTGAGGCTCAACCCTCTGCACAAAAGGAGTAGTTCATCCAGGCCAAGCGTAGGTGGGTGGTGCTTGAGGAGCTCCTTCAGGGCCAGGCAGGCTCCTCTGCGGTACAGGATAGCTGATAACTTGTCCTCAAGTTGGGTTCTAGCCTTCAACTTCAAAAACTCATCGGTGTAAGCTTGCAGAGTTTGTGGTCCTTGTCAGATGTCCAGTAGGCTGATTAAGGCGTGGTGGCAGGTATCTTGGTTGTCGCCTGTGGCCATCAGTTTGCTCTCAAATCTGGAGTAGTCTAGGCAGAACTTGACGTCCTTGGCGGTTGCTTTCCCAAACCAGTCCAGGGCATTGCCAGAGAGCATGGAGGCTACTCCAAGGACCTTCTTGGTGTCGTTAGAGTATGAGTTTGTGTTGGCCTGAAAATGGAGGCGGAGGACTGGCATTGCTCTTCTGGCTTCTTCCAGGGTGAGCTTCCCCATCTGGGGCATATCTACCCAGGTTGTGGTCTGGTTTACTATGACGTTCTGCACCTGCAAGTTTGGGGTCTTGGTCTTCTCCTTGCCAGGCAGTGTGTCTTTCTGTTTGGGGTTGGTTTGGTGTCAGGTCACTGTGGTGATCAGGTTGGTAGCTAACTTGTACGCATAGTAAGCTGAAATCAATAAAAATAGCATACAAGATGCCCCAAGAGTTAACAACATCTTGGGGCCCAGGTTACCATGTTTGAGGTAGATTGCCATAATGTCAGGGATCCAACCTGTGGGGGGTTCCTGAGGACTTGCGGGCGGACGGCCCGCGGGCCCAGCAGGGAGAGCCCACCACAGGATTGGGGCTAACTTTACAATATAAGATAACAATTTTCCAAGTATTGCCCAAGGTCTGCTTGTAGGCACCATGGAATCAATCAACCCAGTGAGGGTGATATACATCACCCCAAATATTTGGGTGGAGGTGGATTCATCAGCAGCAACAGAATCTTGCGGGCAGTTGGGCCGCGGGGTGTGGGGCGGCGTCATTGGAACTAAATATGCGGGCAGGAAATTATACTTGTCTCGGAATAGCAGAGGAGGTATGGTGATTTTGATGCCTTCTCTGTATACGGTTTCAGTCTCTCTAGTTCTAGCTTCAGGGTTGTGGATAAGGATCTCCTCCAGAGTAAACTCTGAATACGCCGGGTTGGGTGGGTACTTGGTAAAATGTACTGGGCCAAAGGGAGCTCCTGGTGGACAGTAAAGTTTGGGCGGCTGGTCTGCGGTTTCTTGGGGTATGTGGGCACAGGGAACAGGGCCGCAAGGAGTAGACTGAAGATGAAATAAAACTAATAACAAGTATGGTATGATCTGGTTGAACCAAAGGTTCATGTCACTTTATTGCAAGGATGGCAATGGGCATCTTCCTGGCAGCCCAGGGTATAAGTATGCCCATCTGTCATGGCAAAACTTTCAAAGATTTTCATGGCCTGGGTTTCCCCATCTACTAGGTCCTCACAGTCCTTGGTGGCAACAATTGCGGGGGTTATTTCATTGGCTGACTTGCAACTAGAGCACTCCAATTCTTTAACCAGGTCACAGGACGGGTCATCTCTGGGTGGCCCGCTTCTTATGGAAGGTATCTTTGTTTCTTCTTCTGATGTGGCCCGGGTTATTCTGGGGTCTGTGGCTAACCTGGCCCGTTGATTGGTTGGGTTAACAGGAACCCCTAGCGCGGGAGGCATCATTGTAGGCAAACTTGGCTCATCAAACTTCAGGAGATTCTCCAAAGTCAAATCCAATCCTGATTTGAACCCCAAAAACTGCAGGCAGCCGGGCGGCTGGCCCTGCGGGCTGGCAGCCCGCAAGATGCCAGGGTTTGACTCCCATAGTTGAGGCCTTTTGATTATCATAGTTGACAGGAGTTTGTCACTCATGACAAGAATCCAAAATTAAAAAGGAACAGACACAATGCCAACATCATTTAAACAAAGGCTTATTGTTAAGCCAAAAAACAAAATATAATTTACTATGAAAATGTAAGTTTCTTTGTACTTTTACATTAAGCTCAACTCCAGCAAGTAATATCTGGATGCCGACCCCAAATAAGAATCCATAAATTTCTTAATAAAATACACAATATTCAAAAAACAACTTCTTTTTATTCTTTATACTACTGTATTTATTAAATTTATATTAAGATAAGCATTGAACAAAGACATATTGCCAACTTTCATAGCATTCTTTGTATTATTAAGATATTTACTGCTATTTTAAACTCACTGGATAAAATATAGCTTATTTCCAGGGAGTCCACTTAAGCCAAAACGCATATGTTAAAACTAGAAATTATATATGTATTTATAATGTTGACTTTTTATCAAATTGACATGCCACCTGAATTGCAACAAAGGGGTTTGGCTAAGCAGACAAAGTGACATAATTTAAGCAAGATTTAATAGGAGAGTTACTATAAAAGAACAGTGACTGCCTCCATTTCAACAACTTCACTTGTTTATTAGTAAAACACTGCTGCTTAACAAACAGTACATATACAACAATATGATAATTCAGGCCAAAGTACCCAGGGCTGTTATTTAGATTTTCCTCCACAATCCCAATCATTTAGTTTTAATAAGCTACATATGCAACTCTTTAATATTTTTTAAATTTAAAAATAATTAATTTTGGCCTTAAAAAACCAACTCCAGAAAATATTAACCAAGCTTTATAAGTGATTTACATAGTGTTTTTCTAGTTTAATGCTGACTTTCAGTATGCCAATAAGCAAAATTAAAGCATTTTTTATGCTGACAAATTAAATTTAATAATTTTAACTATTGTGACTACCAGAATGGTCAACTTACTATTTAAACATGGGTTTTTTCTATTCTTTACTAATAAACTAGCTCTAAAATCACTTTCCATACTTCTATAAACTATTTAACTTAAAATAAAAATAAAACCACATACTTATTATTAAATTTTGTTCATGTTTCACATGATTATTCTTACTTTATGAACTATACTCTAATTATTTTAGGACAAATCTTCCAAGAAGCCACAAAAGAACCCCAAGTCAACAAAGAAAGTACCAAAAGCCTCAGGAAAGGCCCAAAGTCCCTACCAAACAAAAACCCAGCCAAAGAGCCCTCAAAGAAACAGAAGACAAAGGAGAAGACCCCAGACCCTGAAAGCAAAGAGCCCTCCTCTGACCCCTCCTCTTCTCCAAGCTGGTACCAATCAGAAGGAGATGAGGTTCCACTAAACAAGCAAGGAAGAAAGAGGATACCCAAGAGTCCAGAACCCCAGCCAAGCCCATATGAATCAAGCTCACAACTCATCCAGTCCAAGAAGCACAAGAATCCAACTACAGATAATTCCCCTCCACTGCCAAAGAAATCTGCACCTCCATCCTCCTCATCAAGTATCAATAAAGAATATCCTGATGATTATCTGTCAGACTATCATCAAGCACCAATTGGCCCATGGGATCCCCTAAAGGTTCACAATATATGTCCTGTCAAAAGAGAGTTTAAGCTCCCAAAGAAGTTCCATCAGTTTCCCCCTCTAATGTCTGTCAAACGAGGTGCAAGTTTAGTCTGTGATGGCTATGTTTTTAATTTCAACAATCAAAAGAGAGCAGGAAGCAGAAAGCATTATGTTTGTGAAGATAGAAGCTGTGCTGCCAGGATCAACACATAAGGATGGGATAAATTCACTAGTGAAAAAGGAGAGCACACATGAAATGCTCCAATCAATCTTATTAAAAAGATTCTAAAGTGGCACCTCTACCAAATGGTTCCAGTCTCCAAAGATGTCAAGGCTTCTTATCTGGCATTTAAGGCCACCACATACCTAAGTAATGACAACCTGAAGCTCATCCCTGACTGCAACCAGTTAGTGAAGTACATATGTGACAAACACTGTGATCTATTCCCCCATAATAAATCTGCCATGGTTCAAGGAGATTTAGTCTTGACAGAGGAGTTGAAGATTTTAAATAGTGATGATGTGCTCCTTTTTCATGATGATGTGCTCCTTTTTATGATGATGGGCATACAGCAGAGGCAAGAATTATATGCTTTGCTACACAACAGAACCTGGATCAGTTAAAAATTCAGAGACCTGGTTATATGATGGTACCTTTTCAGCATGCCCCCACCTTTTTTACCAACTATGGATTGTACATTCCCTTATTGAAGGCAAGGTGCTCCCATTTGCCTACTTTCTGCTTCCTGGGGCAACAGAAGAGATCTACACAAGGGCCTTTGAAATCCTTCAGGAAGGCATCAAGGCCCTACCCAATAATAGAAAGAGTCCCCCTGGCCATAACACTAGAGCCAATTCAGATGAAGATGAAAAGGATAAAGCCACCCTTGCTGCAGAACAAGAAGCTCATGATAAAGCACTTGGCGCCTCAACTATATATAACAGACTAAAAAACTATCCAGTATAATGATTTTGTAAATACCTTTGATGGAGAGGTCCAGGGGTGCCTTTTCCATTATTGAAAGGCTTTCAACTAGGCAACTAAAGGGTCTACCTGAGCTTAGCAAGCCCCACCTTCTAGATACATCAGGAAAGTGCAAGTTCATAATTCAGCAGTTTGTAGCACTAGCCTTTTTAAAGCCAGAACATACTGGGCAAGCCTTTGACCTCATATGCCAGAATCCATATGGCAAGAAACATGTGGATGCCTTCTACCCTTTCATTGAATATCACAAACCACAGTGGATTGGACATAAGGTCACTAAGCGCCAGAGCAAGCCCAGAGACAAAGCCAACTGGAACTGCTACCAGGCAGCTCTTAAGAATGAGATGAAAGCTACTTCATCTTTGGAGTTCTGGAATAAGCATATCAAGCCCTCCTTTGTAATCAAGACCAGATACAATACCTTCTACAAGCACCTCAAAGTCCAACAGGGGGAAGACTGTTTAATCCATCAGAGATATTGAGAACCACCCATCCAAGAAGAAGAGAACCACCAAAGAGAAACAATATCAAGAGAAGATCAAGGACATTGTTGAGGCCAAATATAAGCTTTCAGAGATTGGGGAATACATCAAGAATATTGCCACAGTTCTTAATAGCAACCAGGTGATCACAGTCTAGCTTTTATTTAAATTTATTGAGTGTTGCCTAACTTTGGATATAGTTCTTATATATTCAGTGTAATATTTTTAAATAAATAGTTATTCTAAATAACTTGTTAGTAATTTTTGATGCTGTCTTTATAAAAATCATTTATTTTACTATTGATAGCTGGATGCCTTAGGCTGTATTATATGGCATATATTGGTATTTTACTAGTAATTCTTTTTATAGTTTTCAATATAGAAAAACCTTTATATTACAGTAGCTTTAGAAGCTATGGCAACAACCAAAAATACATCAGATTTAAACAAAATAATTTCAGATTTGAATGAAATCCAACTCTCAGGTTAAAATATACACTCTGTTAACAGGGTTTATTAGTGTTAATGGGCAAAATGAGTCAACACAGCAACAAAGGGCTCACACTCAAAGCAAAACCATTCAAAATACAATCCAAAATACATGGATTCACAAACAAAATGGCGTGAGTTGACTTTTGGTGTACATATGTTTACTATGTGAACTGGTGACAAAATACACCCAAGCGCAATTAGTCAAAACTCAACCCAAAAACAAAACACAATAGCAACTCACTATGTAAACAAAATCACTTGAATGTTGTGTGCAATGAACTGTACTCAAGAATGATACCAAGGTATCTAAAATTAGACACACAATCTTAGACATAAATTTTAAAATATTATGTTGGGTGCTTAATTTGGCATAAAATATGGGAAAATGGGTGGAAAATATTTTGGGTGTTCTAAAATGGGTATTGTAAAACCAAAAACAACTAAATAAGAAATAAAAAATCTATAATTGGGATATTGGGTGGGAAAAACTCTAATTAAATATCCATATTCAGATAAAAGCAAAAAATAAAATTAGGGAGTAACTTAATTGAAATTTATTTAATATTTTATTAAATTTTAAAATGGAAGGAACACAACACCAGAGTACCAATGCACCTGCTGTGCACCGCAGTTGCGGTTGCCCCCGTGGGTCAAAGAACAGAGTTAGTGCAACCCAAGTGCCTACTCAGAAAGGAGATGGGAGAGGAGAGTTTGATAGTGACGCTGCACTGACACAGCCGGTTCAAGGAGCACAAGCTGCTAGGGTGCAGAGCATCAACCCTTGGGTCACCAAGCTGACCCAGAAGCCCACCAAGGTTACCTTCACCAAGAAAGTTAGAAACAAGGAGGTAGAACTTACTTCATATGTGTTCAATGTTGTGTACCAGCAAGAGTTGGTCCTATCAGCCATGCTGGAGAAGGTGAAGCCTGTACTTGATACTAGCTACAAGCCCTACGTCAGTGATGGCAACCAGGAAGAGGATGAGGAGCCTGAGTTCTACCAAACTGATGAGGGACAGCTAGTGCTCAAAAAGGTTGCAGCCTTCTACAGCAAGGTACCCATGCCCTGTGTTGTGCCTAATGCCAAGGAGTCAATCCCCACCTCTAAAAAGCCCGCCCAGAAGCGCATCCCTGATATCAAATGCATCATCCTGCTTAAGCTAATGTGTGAATGGGGTGATTACAAGGCAGCTGCAGCTCTTGTTGGGGTGGATCCCAAGTACGCCTCAAAGACATTCAACATCTTAATCAATACTGTCTGAGTCCTTGCCACGGAAAAATCCTTGCGCGTTTCCACTATGCTCACCAAGGAGCACAAATGGGCAATCTGCCAGTGGATAACCTGAGATCTAACATCTTGAACTAGCAAATATACAGGCCATGGTCAAATCTACTTTTGGGGTTGAGGCCTTAATTTCCTTTTATTATCATTTGGTCAAGGGAATGCAAGCTTTTAATGGAAAAAGCTCAGGGTATCCCCCTACAATTGTAATAGTCCAGCCAACATTGATGTCCAGGAAAAATATGCAGAGGCGTACACTACCCTCAAAGCCAAGAGGACAGTCAAATTCTATTACATTGAAAAATCAGCATTTGCCTCGTCAATGCACAATGGGTATGGGTATGTCCCCAAAGGCTTAAATGACAGGATGGCTTAGCGTGCTGCAGTCCACACCACAGACTATTTGATGGTGACTCTCCTCAGTCCAAAGGGGGTCAAGCTGTATCAAATGATATTGTGTTCTCATAATAGCCAAACCTTTCTATCATTCCTCCAATTGGTCCAGGAGCACCTGAGGCACACGAGTGCAGGCTTTACCAACATCATTATGCTGGACAATTTTGGTCTCCATAAGGTGGCTGGATATTCTTGAGGAATTCCCAATGATTGACATTAGCATTGCAGTGGGCCCCCAGCAATTGGCCACAGCAAATATGTGCCTTCTCTTCCTCCCCACTTATTCACCCTTCCTAAATCCCATCAAGGAATTCTTTGGGTAGCTCAAGCAGGTTGTCAAGCAAGGGACCCCAGCTGGGACTGAGGGCCTCTTTGATTTGCTGCAGGCCAGGATCCACACCCTACCAGCTGAGACTGTGGCCAAATTCTATGGCCACACTGATTCATTCATCCCTGCCTGCTTTGCCAAACAGCCAATCAATTAAAGGCTTAGCTTTTCCAACTTTTTTATATTCTCTAATTTACTATTTAAGATTAATTAATTATCATTTTATATTTAGAAGCTTCTAAGCCCACAATCAGTTTTGGCAGGATATCAATGGAGGTTAGTAATTTATTTATTTTATGTTAATTTTTTTATTATGCCATCTGAGGTTATCCCAAACACTTGATACTGGATTATGTGAATATATTTATATTACTCATATCAAATAAATATAAAAATCAAATCAAAAAAAGTTAAATGTATAAGGTACAAAGTAGAATTGTATTTTATTAATGTATATTTATGCTTTTATGAAAACCTTCTCTGGGATTTATGTTGCAAAAACTTGTTTGCTAAAATAAGTTTTTATAAAAATTATTTATAATATAAATAAACTAAAGTGTAAAGATATTTATTGGGAAAGAGAGTTTTAAGGGCGCCTGTAATGGGTTTGGCGGTATGTACCCACCCTGAAATGCAGGTGGCGCACAACCTCCACCGCCACACTGTGAACAGTGGATACACCCTTATTGAAATACTCCTGCCTGCTGGTTAAAGGCAGTAGGGTCAGGTGGTAGTGAAGCAGCAGCTTTTCAGGTGGGGCTGTAAACCCATATATCCCAGCCAGGACCAGGGCGTCCTGGATCACATGGTCAACCAAGTTGTATCTAGGGGGGACCTTCTTCCCAACCAAGGAGAGCCAGGCCTTGTCAATCCCAAGAAGGACCCCATCTAGGTCCTCCACACTGGCGCCAATTCCAAAGTAGAAGAGATACTTGAGGTAAACAACAAGATGAAGCCTTTGTCCAGCAAAGGCTTTTGTAAACTCACAAAATTTGTTGTATACTATGCTGAACTTTTTCTTGTGCTTGTTTTTTTGAAAAGTACTGCTTCATGGCTGCAGGGAGCCCTGTCTCATTGGCGCTCCAGGACAGCCCAAAGTCCGCCAGGAGGATCTTAGTCTTCTTTATGGCTGTTGCGCCTGAAACAGCTAATTTACCCACCACACGCCCAAAGTTCTCCAACAGGTAAGATATGATGTGCTCCACTGGGAAGCAAAAGCAAGCAGCCACATGTGCCAGGCCCATCTCTGGTATATTCTTAAATAGGAGCATTGCCAGGACGTCCCTAACAAGCTCAATGGAGTTTACATAGTAAAATCCACTGAGAACCACCAGGTCCAGGCAGACTATTTGGGCATCCTTGTAGGCAGTATCTTCTCACTTGTATGCCCCTTCAGCATGTGTAAGCTCAGCCAATGCCTCCTACAACATAGGAAAGGACCTGTGGATGTGGTCCTCCAGCTCCTGAAAGACAGGAGGAGACAGAAACAGCTGCCTCACCACATGTTTGGCGTAGTTGGTGTAGAAGGTGAGGGGAAAAGGGACCAAGACCCGGCAGAGTTCACTGTCAACGTTTTCTAACAAAAAAAGGCAAGTATTTGGAAATTTATTAAATTTATTTTTTAGGTTACCTTTGTGGGTTTCCTCCTTGCCTGCGGCTTCAGCAGGCTTGGCTATTCTTAGCGCAAGAAGTTGAGCGGTCAATTCAGTATCCTCTTTCCTTGCGCGCTTTGCAGGTTTCAGGTGAGCATACATTTCAGGGTTGTCAACCCAGACAGACGGTGAAGAAAGATTGTACGCCTTAAACTGGGGGCCCTCAACCACTGTCTTCTAAATGTTTAGTAAGCACTTGATTGTCTTCCCAGGGGTGTCTGGTGTTTTGGCCATAAGCGCCTTGGCCAACACCTTGTCTATTTTGTCTCTGTCAAGGACAGCAGACTTAACTCTTGCTTTGACCTTGCAGTCAATTTCTTTGATCTCTGCAATTGCAGAGTCAAGGTCCTTCAATAACTCCTCCAATTCTCTCATTGATTTTTTACTGACCTTTCCATATGTTTTTATAGCTTTCATCCTAATGAACTCTGTGTTATTATGATATAATTGCCTCTTTGTTTATCCATGTTTGTTTTCACATTACTCCAATATCCCATTTTTTACCCATTGTGTATATGTTTTACACTCAACTCAATACGTGTTGTCTGATTTGTATCAGCATTGTCCCTTAATTGCCATATTACTTTTAGCACTTTGCACTTCCCCTTGTGATAATATTAACAACAGTTTGGTGATCAACTAAATTTGAATTAGAAAATTATAGGTTAACTGTGTTTAGATAAAGTTGTTACTGATCCAAATTCAAAACCTTACTGATAAACTTTGAGCCAATCAGGAGCTGAGTGATAAAATGATTTTTGTGACATAAAGGGTCATTCAATAATTCTTTGGTGCATGTGCGCTAATTAAGATGATTGGCTGGTTGTTTTGCTATTGTGCGCCATTGCTGCTGTGGCGCACAATAGCAAAACAACCAGCCAATCATCTTAATTAGCGCACATGCACCAAAGAATTATTGAATGACCCTTTATGTCACAAAAATCATTTTATCACTCAGCTCCTGATTGGCTCAAAGTTTATCAGTAAGGTTTTGAATTTGGATCAGTAACAACTTTATCTAAACACAGTTAACCTATAATTTTCTAATTCAAATTTAGTTGATCACCAAACTGTTGTTAATATCTTCACAGGGGGCAGTGTTTGGTTGCTAAAAATAACTGTGTTATGGATCTAGATAAATGGTATAATAAATATATGATCTTATAGAAATAAGCTGAACATAAAGAATAAAGCCAACTATAAAAAAAGAAAACATGAACAATTGAAATTCAAAATAAAGATAATATAAATAGAAAATGTCTGGCAACAGGAGGTTTATTGGGGCGGGGAAGAGTGATGCCTAGTAGGCAGAATAGCGCAGGAAAGAAGACGTAGAGGCAGTGCTGGCCTGGGGGGTCTGGAGGTTGGGTGGGGTAGAAGGTGATGATGACGGGGGTAGGGGTAGGAGGATTGCGCGTGATGGCCGCCATATAACACTTGTTATATTCCTCATCTGTCATTGGCTGGATGGGCTGGTAGGTAGCTGTGGCATGGGGTGGAAGACACTTATCCTTACGTGATTGGTTGCCCATGTTCACATGGAAGACAATTTGGGCAAACAAATCAGCCACTATTTGGTGCCCAATAGGAGAATTGTGGTGAAGGACTCCAAGATAGAGGTTGTTGAAATCCTGAGGGTGGAGCTCCCGTAATGTGGATCTGATGTTAAAGAAGACAACATCACCTAGATGGATGTCTGCATGGCTGGCAGGGTACACAGAGGCCTAATGCCCGCGTTGCTTGATGGCCTCAAGGGCGATGGAGCTACCCTCCATCTGGTGGCTCAAGAAAACCCAGTGCTTGGAAAGTGAGCCACCCCAGGAGTTGAGTAATCCACCAAGGATGTGGCTGTACAAGTAGACATTGGTGAAATCAGGGTTTTTCCAAAAGTAGACAAAACCCTTGGCTGAAACAGCCAGAAGCGCACCAATGAAGGTCCCCTTCTTGACCTTCTTCCCCCCTTTTTGGGTGGCAGCTCTTCCTTGGGCAACAAAATTGTCAAAAGCTATTGATAGCCTGTAGTAGGAGATGAACATGGCGTCATCTGTTAGACTAGTCAAGCATTGGACCAGGGTTGATTAGATGGCCTGATCATATGAGGAACCCTCAGTGCCATCCCATTGGTTGCCAGCAACATTGGTAAGAATCTGTATTGAAGCCACCTTTCCATGAATCCAGAGCTGCACCATGCGCTCAGACACCCAAATGCCATGGTGTGCAAGTTGCTTCTGAACCTGGGTCAGGGAAAGCTTGGGGTCCTGCTTAAGGAGGTCAAGCATTATTGGGTACGCCTCTGTGATTTGGGACTCAGGGACCTTCTTGGGCTTTTTGGCTGTCCCAATCAGATTCCCCTTGTTCATCAGGTTGTTGAATTCCCGCATGACAGTATCCTGGGTAAATTGCAATTGGCTAGCAGTCTGTTCCCAGGACAGACCCTGCAAGTTCAGTGCCCCAAATTTCCTGAAGAATCTGAGCAGTAATTATTCTGTGTTTGGGGCACTGAGCCAGGGGAGCTGAATCCCAATTGGCTGAGGAGGGGCAGGCTGGGTGGTGGTGGGAAGTTGTTCTGAATCAAGGTTGCCATCCTGATTGGTTGGTTGGCAGGCAGCTTGTGTGGGGGTGGGTATAGGAGCAGGGGTAGCACTGGGCGCAAAGTGACTATTGAACAAGTCAAACCCATATGAGTTGGGGGTCAGGTATAGGTCAGCTTCATTGTTACCCACCTCAAAGGCTTGAGTGTAAACAGGTGCCTCCACGCCCTGAGCCTTGCCTCCATTGAAGCTGGCTTGGCTGCTGCTGGCTTGGCTTGGCTGCTGGTGCTGTTGGAAATGTTGCTATTGAAAACCATCTTAAAATAAAACCTAGTATAAAAACACTAAACGTAGAAGTTTAAAATGCTATGATTTTTTTATTGTAATCTCAAGTCCATATTCAGAAGGTTCTCAAAACCATTATACACAAATAAGGATCCATGAAAATGAATAAAATGCCTCTGTTCCTAAATTGGATAGCTGTTGATTGGATTTTAAACTGTTATATTTCTATTTTAGGCAGCTCACACTACACATCTTGTGTGACTTCATTTTGTTTCATGCTTGTTGAATCTCACTTCTAGATTGCCCAAATTTTGTTTCATTTTAGTCCTTCTGTTGGTGCCTCATATGAATCCTGATTGGATTATAATATACTCCAGAATATCATCCATTGATCTCACCTGTTGCATCAGTTCATTTTATTTGTGGTTTGAACTACACCACTTGATGTTTGATATAATTTGTATAATGGGCTAGTGAAATTTTGTTTTTTGTTTGACAGTTCATTTATTAAATGAAATTTTATAAATTAATTGAATCCTGAATCTCGCACGACTTGGATTTTGTTCAAATCTGAAACCATTTTTTTTAAATCTGAGGCATTTTAGGTTATTGCCATAGCTTCTAAAACTACTGTACTGTTTCTGATTATTATATTTCTGTATAATATATAAGTTTTTATGTAGTACCTTTTTGTATATTGGATTTTTTATCTTTATAAATGGGAAAAATATTTTATAGCAAAGATAGCTAACTTCATAGTGAATTATTTTTGAAGTGTATTTTTATGAATTTTTTAATTGTCATGTATAACTTTTTAAAGACTTTTTAAATCTATGGTGTCACATTACCCTAAAAAGTATTTTGAAGCTTAATTTTTATTATGTAAAATGTTCAGGAAACATGTTTCTGCTTATTAAAAAAGTGTCAACACTTAGTAGTCTGCATGAGTAAAAACTTAATTCTGACTTTCCAATGCTGTTGACATTAAAGTATTTTTAATTCTGATTATTGACATATAGTAAGTCAACTTGCGGAATGAGATAATTCTGGTGGTTGCCGTGGTGAGTAGCCATTGGGCCACCAGGGGGTGGCACGGTGGCATGATCCAAGCAGGGTTTTGTGCTTTGGATGATTTTTGAGGAACCTTGACTGAAATTGGCTTTGCTCCTTATAAGGAAATATGGGGCTGTATCTTGTCATTCAAAGTGGGGAAGAGGATAACGGTAGATACGACATGGGGTGCCTTGCTGATTGCCCATTTGTGTTGTGAGATATGCTGGCAGGCATGGTGTTGACCTTGGTTGTAACATAACTATGGGGCAAATCAATGTGACTTATTTATAAAAGCTGTATCCGATGTCTTATTATCACAAATGAGACCTATTAGTAGCCATCCATAATTGAAAGTAAGGATTGGTTGATGGCTAGTTTGCTTTTTATAAAGCACAGCTAGATCATGAAAATCTATCTGGGTACAATCCCATACCATGTTAGCAGGCTGAGGATTGGTGTAGATATTTATAAAAGAATTGGTCTTTAGATGAAGCAGCTTAGCTTGGCAAGTTATCCGCAAGGCACATATTTCAAGGGATGTATATATGTGGAGCTCAGTTGGAATATAGTCTTCTTCTGAGCAGGAATATTTTGTTGGGTGGGTGGCGTCGAATTAACGTGAAGGTGATGAGCTTTGATTTAATCAAGACTAATAAATAGCAAAGTAAGATTGATGGTGGTGCTGAAATTAGTTACGAAGAAGAAGGTATTATTAAAAAGTACTTTTAAGGACTGACCGTGGAGTGGGTTGGTATGTTTCAGCGTACCTTGACATTAGTGTTTGCCTTGGCTGCAGTTGCAAAAGACGGGGTGGCTGGCAAATGGTCACTGGGGACAAATGGTCTCAACCGTCTTCTTGGAGCAGAGGTAGAGATAAGTAAATGGAATCCAAATAGCAAAGGTTCCCAGAGGGATTTCAAAAAGAACACCACACGTCGCGCAGCAACTGAACGATACAGACAAAGAAGCTATGGGCAACCGCTCAATGGAATATTGGTACTTATTTGGGGAGTTTATTCAGGTTTACTCTCATGCATATATCAAGCTGGAGCATACATCAAGGGAGCCTCAAATGACTTGTTGCTGGATAGATACTTAGGGACAGCAATAAAGAACGGCACAGCTGATCTTGGCTTGACTAGCCACTCTGGAATAGAGCTTCTTGATGCGTGCAGCGAGGGTCCTCGGATATGCTTTTCTTTCTTGCTTGATAGTGGCCATGTTACATCCATCCATGCCATCTCCATTTACGATGCCTTCATAACTTACCAAGTGCTAACCAAGAACAAATTAGCATATCGGCGCAAGAAAATGCAGACGCTCCTCAAGTCAACATTACAAGTAATCCTTGTTATTGAACCAACTAATCTTAGCAGGGAACACGAGTCATCTGCCTATCATTCACCCCCAACAATCCCCCGTCACCCTCAGAATTTGAAAGCTTCAATTCCGCCGTGGATTCCATCTGGACCCATGGAGCAAGCGTTCTACCCGAACAAAACATTCACTTGCCTCATCCTCTCAGCCAATCATTGAAGGCCCAGCCTTCAAGCAATACTTCCGACCAGATCTTCAACAAAACTAACGCCAAAACAATCATTGCTACCGCCAGCAACTACGCCGAGCTGATAGAAGCTGCTCAACTATATAGCCTTCCCCATTTGATCCTGAATGGCTCCACTGACCCTCTCATCCTGGTTGGCCCCATCAAATCTGAGCTTCATCTTCTTGGTTTGGCCTACGCTATACTAGGCCATGAATAAACATCATAAGTACCCAACCTAATTTACTAAATGACTCATACATAAATACTAATATGCCAAGGAAAAGTCTTAAAACAATCATCATTATACCAGGCTGGAGTAAATCCATATTCAACTATCACTTTTCATACATCCTGTATCGTATATATCACAATTTAAACATATCCCCTGAAGCTCTGTATATCATATATCACTTGAAGAGATACCACGTAAGACAGAGTAAAAATGCAAATACCATTCCATGCTATTGGTAGAAATGTCATTACCATTCTCATCACATCCCAACCATGCTATATATACACCATTGTAGCAGAAAATTTTAAACCGTGTGGCATCCTAAACTTAAAATGAAAAGTTTAAAGCTCTAAATTTATTGTTTAAAATGAACCAATTGTAGTTCAGCATTTGAAATGGGAAGACTCCGGTCCAAGAAAGGGACATCAATTTGAAATAAGATAATATCTTTATTGGGAAATGGAAGTTCTTATAATGTGAAGAGCAGCCACGGGGGGTGGCATGATCCCAGTAGGGTTGGGTTTCAAATAACTTTTTGTGGAAGGTTAGCTGGAATTGATGTTTCCCCTTATAAGGAAATATGGATCTATATCTCAACATTAGAAGCTGGAGGAATTATGACGTTAAATGCAACCTGGCGCGGCTCACTTAGCATCCTCTGTGTTACAAGATATGTTGTTAGGCAAGGCGCTGGCTTTGGTGGCAAAATTATGGATTCAAACCTAGCTTCCAATAAAATATGGTTAGCCGAAACATTCTTGACCAGTAGAGGCCTAGCTTGAAATACATCAAAGATATGAAATCCTCCCATCAGCTACAGTATTATGGATAGTCATAGGCCATCTTTATGGGCCATTGTTGACCTTATAAACGGTAGTGGAATTGCTTTATATCACTTTACTTCACAATAATATAGTCATCTTTACCCCTTAAACATGAAGTTCAGCAGCGTAGATTAGGTGAATACTTGATAAGTCAGGCAGAAGATAACTATGTTGGAAATATGATACCTCGTTTGTTTAACATTTTTGACTTTATCACTCTATCAATAGCCTGCTAGGTCCAGTTTAGAGTATATTTTTTCTGATTTAAACCATAGTGTAGCAAGCCCAGGGAAAGGATAGGATTCATGTAGCAGTAACCCAGAATCGATATGAAGCTCAAATAAAATCTAGTCAATCTTTTATCAGCCATGAAGATTTATAAAGAAACCATATAGAAACCTAATGTCATAATTGTCAGTCTCCCCACATCTCCCATGGTCTACTGTTTAGTGGTCCTAATGGAGGTCAGTCAAGAGGCGGGGTGCACGGAAACACTTTCATTTCCCACCAGAAACCGGTCAAAAAGGTCTAATCCCTATTATGTTTTAGACAGACACCGATTTCAATAAATCACAAAGTCCATGCTGTCTCAACATTGCCTTAAAACTGCAATATATGCAAAGATCTAACTGATTTTGCTTGTCTTCAGCAATAGCCCAAATTTCTTAAGTGGGGCTTTACTAATGTCCATGCATTCTTGGTTGTTTCAGCTGACTTATTCCAATCCCAATACAATGTTAGGACTCTTGACCCTCTCTGTCCTCCCAAAGAATGATCAGTGTCCTAACCTACTATATTTGTCTTGAATCCTTTCCAAATAAAGGTTTAGTTTATCCACATTTGTGTTGCTTTTTATTAACTTTGGTACATATTTTTCTTCATTTTAAAGGAAATCCTCTTCCAATCTTGGTCCCAGGAAACCAAGATACAAATTCTTAATTTTTCCCTGAAGGCTAACCTTTGGCTATCCTGGACCTCAACCCCTTTACTATAAAGGTTTCCCAGGGTGTCCTCTTGGGTGCCAAGATCAAGAGCCAAACACAACAATAAATCCAAATGAAATACAAAAGCACAAGCAAATTTATCAAAGTCCATTCAATAAGATATAACACTCTAAAAAATGCTGTTTAGCAGTGGGAGGTTTTTATTTAAGCAACAAAAATTTATCAAAAGAGAGGCTGAATCCGCTGTCTAGTGCATCTAGGGCTGTATCATTTGGAACAACACCCAGATGCCATGACGGGTAAGATAATTCCTGACCTGGGACAGGAGAGGCTTGGTATTCTGCTGCAAAGGAGCACAAGAAGATCTAGCCACCTGGTGATGATCAAACAGGGCAAATCCAGCTGGGCCAGAAGACAGGTATGATTTAGTTTCCTCATTACCCACATCAAAGATCTGGGTATATATGAGGCTTTACCATGCTGGGTCTCCTGTCCACTGATACTAAATTTTTAGTTATTTTGCTCATCAAGAATGCTGAAATCAAAGTTGCTTGCAAAAAATGTTGTAAAGCTAAAGTAATAAAAGTCATCAAAATGCATTGTTCAAAGGGTTATGGTCCTGAGGTTATTGAAACTAAGAGCGCTGATCTGGATAGTTTCTAAAGCTTTTACTCAAAAGAGTGCCAATATAATCACTGAAATCTCTCTTTTCCAAAATCAGATAGTCCTGGATTGCCTATTAATATGATCTTACTCTATTTGCTGGGATTTTTGACCTGGCATGCTAGAGGATTATGAATTATTCCAGGATATAAATCCTCACCCCAGCCCAGCTGAAGCTAGAACTTCAATAGATTATACATCAGGATCAAAAGGTGGTCTGTAGTGCCATTGTCAGGGAACTAGCCTGAAACAAGTCTCAGTGTTGTGTTTGGTTCCTGGGGACAACATCCAGGAGGACAGGGCAGGAAATCTTTATAACAAAAGATTTGAGGTTTGAAGCTAGCCTTGGGTTAGCCTTTGGGGCAAAATTAAGGGCACATACCTTAATTTCCTGGAATACAAGATGAGGAATCCCTTTTGGCAAGAAGGAAAGGAAAAGGCTTGAAGAATATTAAAGCAAATACAAATATGGATAAACTTGTCTTTATTAGGAGAATTGATTCTACTTAAATAGTAGACAAGGGTCAATGATCACTCATTAGGTAGACAGAGAGATCAAGGGGGTCACGTTGGGGTGAGGTTATACCAGGATCAGACAAGGGCAGGTATGGTATCACATAATGGGTGGACATTAGACCAGACCCATTTATGGAAGGCAAAGAATTCCCAAACTTGAAGGCAAATCCAACCAAATCTTTGTTCCTATCACAATTCAAAGGCCATATCAAAATAGCATTAATGGCGCAATTTACAGCACCCAGGGAACTTGCAGTTGGGAAGCCCGGAGGGAAGGGCCCACCACAGGACTGAAGCTACCTTTACAATATAGGAGAGCAGTTTTCCAAGCAAGGCCCAATGTCCATTGGTAGACACCATAGAATAAACTAGTCTAATGAGTGTTATTTATAGGATGTAAAATAACTGGGTTGAGGTTGATTCATTGGTCACCACAGTTATTTGCCAGTGGTTGGGCTGCAGGGTCACAGGGGGTCATGAACACTAAATATGTGGGCAGGTAGCTATATTTGTCCCAGAGTAGCAATTTTTACTTGATATACCATGTGCCTTTACCTCTAATGAGATCAGGTTCTCTGGTTGTGGCTTCAGGGCAGTAGATTAGAATTTCTTCCAAGGTGAGCTCTGAATAGGCAGGGTTGGGGGATATTCCATGAAATTTACCAGGCTGTAAGGTGCTCCTGGGGGTCAGTATAACTATGTTGGTTTGTCTAGGGTTTCTTGGGGCTGGTTAGTGAAAGGGGCAAAGCCAAAAAAATTAATCTGTAAATAAGAAATTCTAAATATAGGTATGGATGACCTGAGAGAATCAGAGGTTCATAGCACTTCATTGCAAAAATGATGATGGGCAACTTTCTGGCGGCCCATAGTATAAGTATGCCTGTTGGGAATTTTGACCTAGCAACGATGCCAATTATGACGGAGCACACGGATTGGGATTGCTACAACCAAATCCATAAATTAGTAGTACAAAATACAATGATACTAATTATGGCGGAGCTTGCAGGTATGAATTGCAGCTACCAAATAACATAAATTGGTAGTATAAATTATATGCATATTGGATTAGCAGTAGTCTGCTGACCTGAGCCTTAAACTAGCCAATGATAAATTTGCTGCCACGGCACATTAAAAATACACAGGTGCTGCCTAGCAACTGGATTAGGCGCCAAAGCGCCAAATTACTTTTACGTCAAGCGCCAACTGAAAACTATTGCAGGCACCACAGTGCTGTCTTACTTTTACATTGAGCGCTGAGGTGCTGGTTTGATTCCCCATAATCTCAAATTCCCATAATTATCACATTAATAAGCATTAAGCTCATGGTATGCCAAGGAAGTAGGAAGTGATCCTGAAGTAACTAAATTACTCCACATTAGCAAGGATCACCTGTGCTGGGTGAAGATGTATATATTCTATTGGTTGATGTGCAATAAGCGCCAAACCTAGATTAATAATTACCCAAATTAGGGGCATGTTAGAATGTTCTAAAATGCATTGTCAGCAGCCTAGAAGCACCCAAAAAAGGTTATAATATAAAGAAATCAAGATCAGTTAAATGAGTTCTGGCTACAAAAAGGTTCTTCTACCCAATTGGAGGCTGAATAATGAAGATATCTCCCTTGAATTTTTTAATTCCTCCTTTGTGGTGCTAAACATATCTTCAAATATTATGGTACAGGCAACAGCTGTGCTTTACCCTAATATCAACAAAGCAATAAGCTGCACTGATGATGAAAGCGCAAAAACCACATACTTATTAGTGGCAGTACTGTAGCCTATGCCCTGTCAACACAAAAAATTGTCACTGTACTTTTTTATCACATATTTCATAATAAATTATAATGAGGGCTTGTCATAATCAATAAAATGGGGAATATACCCCTGAATAAAGATGATATTACTAATGAGAAAGAGATGGTGTGCATTTAATTGCAAATGATAACTTTTAAAGAGAGAATACAACAGAGTACCACATACCAGAATGCTCAGATAAAGGAGAAAGGCTTTGATTCAATGTCAAGGAGTCAGCAGAATAAAAGGGTTTGAACTCAGTTTTTCAAATTCCAGGAATTGTTTCAGAGAGTGATTGCAGATTTCCAGGATTTTGGTAAAGCAAAAGACAGAGTCTAACAATCTTGTAATTATAAATTTTACTGGAAGATATTAAGATGAGTCAATTTATCAGGAAAGATATTTTATTGATGTAAAATTGTGACCATACAACAGTCAATTTTAGTATTTATCAAAATCAATACTCCAAGATATAAGGTTATTCTGTTTTTACGGCTTATTTAATATGGATAAGTCTGGTTGGAATTCTTTGGGAAAAGATTCCATATGGAAACTTGTATCTATATTCCATAAGGTAATATAATATGGTTTGCTAGCTAGGCCAGACTAACTGGAAAAATTGAGACAAGATTGGCTGAATCAATCTTGGGGACTAGGTGTCCTTCAAACAGTTGAATTAACCCCAAAGATTAATTAAAATATACCTGCAGATATGATTATTGAGGATTTAATAATTGGGTCAAAATGGACTTGAGGTCATTAAATCAAGGTGATTAACAATGTAGGTTAATCAATATAATTGACAGGGGATCAATTAATTAACAATAGCCAAATACATGCAAAGGTACATTGGTATTTAAGGTTTGATCAGCTTGTTCCCAGTTGGAAATCCAATAGCTGTTTTTGGAATAGGTAGGCTCTACAGGGATTTGCGCCAGGAGCTTAAAAAGTCTCATACCAAATTAATACATTGAAAAAAGTATCACATGATTCCTTTTCACTGTAGGTACATTCTCATAGGCTGAGAAATGCAGGGATTTTTTAGGTAAAGATCAGGATTATATGACGTCAATATATCATAAACCACATGATAGGAATCAAGGGTTGATTCTGGAACAGAGAGGAATTTTCAGCCAAATATGCTCCAAATGATATATAAGAAAAAATAGCAACATTCTAATAAAATATACATATTGTCAATTTTGATGCTTTCCCCTTATTTATTTTTTCAAATGATGTCTTCTTTATTGTTATTTGAAAGAGTTAAGTTTGGGGTTCTCTAAGTAGAAGCTGCTGCCACTAGAAAGTAAATTCTTGAAGGCTCTCTTGAAGAGGCCTGGGAGAGTCTGGGGGCTATAAAGACTTTGCTCAAGAAGTCATTAGTGGAAGTTAAAGAAGTTTTTGAGGAATTATATTCAGACTATTTTGCCAAAGATTGAACCCCAGTACAAGGGATCAGATTTATGCCTGGGATTTGTGGAACTTGTTGGCAGGGTTTGATGAGATTCTGCAACAGAATAAAAATGTGGTAAACCAAGAGATTGAAGCTCTCAAGGCAATGGAAGAGAAAAATGTTGAAATTATGGCTAGGTGGTGGGATGACAATAAGTTGTTATTGCAGAAAATTGCCTCCCTGGAGTTAAAGCTTGCTGAGGATTTATCCCATGAAGGTTCTGGTAACAAGAGTCAGGTGGTAAATGATAATAGTAAGCTTGACTGGTTTGACCTGAATCCTCTCCAGAAATTATCAAACTTCTAAAGTAGCTTGTTAAATTTGTGTTACTCAAATCCTTTGAGATAGCCTTTTGAATGCTTTTTCAAGCTTTCATTTTATTTCATACTCAATGATTTACACTTTCATGAATAAGAACATGCATTTATTAGTCTATTCATGCATTTTTCATAAATATCTGATTGTTGAGTAAATTGCAATTTTCTGTTACCTGGCCCAGATGTTAAAAAGTTCCTATTTTTTATTGGCCATTTAAATTTATATCAGGATAATCCTGACATCAGCATTCAAAGCAGACCCATCTTTCTCAGTGGAGTAAGGGTTTTCTATGGTGACATGGGTGAGGGGGGATCTTGATGACAGGTAGGGAGCTCAAAGCATCCCAAACAATTTCAAAGACTCTGATGTAAATTTTGGTCTTAGAACCAGGAAGAATGAAGAAGAAAAGAGAAATAAATTTGACGTTAAACTGCCCATGTATTACCAGAGCTGCTTGAAGATATTAGGTCAGGTAGAAAATGTGCTGTCACATAGTCAGGTGGTAGCAATATTAAGCTGCTCTAGTTTTTAGTTGTGATGTGGGCTATATACCTATCCTCTACTTCCAGCTTATCATCATGGGGCAGGAACATCTCTCTATCCTCAGTTTTTTGAGGGCATCACAGAGGAGAAGGTCTTCAATGATAATGGTGCTCTTGGCCAGGGGGTTTGAGGCTTGGGGCCTATCTCTCATAAACTTAACCAGCTGGCTTAGGTTGGCACCCTCTTGAGGTTGGTGGGGAAGAAGTAATTGCATACAATAGCAGACAGCTGGTTCATCAAAAGATCCTGTGAGGTGGTCATGATCTGCACCAGATACCACTTTAGGAGGCAAGAGATGGTTGTATTGGGAATGACACAAGTGTGAAATTAGGCTGATTGACCACAAATTATCAGACTAATCATTGCACTCAGATCTCTTTCATTTACACGTCATATTATCACTAGGTCAATATTCTATTAAGTGTAGTAACTATATGCCATATAATCACTAGTCTATTATAATTGATATAGCAGTTATATGCTGTGTAATTGTTAGTTTATTATGATAGATGCAACAATTATACGTCGTATTATCACAAGATTATCATTCCAATGTGTAGTGATTATACACTGTATATTACTAGTTTTATTATAATTGATGTAGCTATTATATGCTGTATAATGGTTAGCCATTATAATGATTATCACTGATTACACGCTGTATAATCATAAGATCATCAATTGTATATCTCACATTCCACCCCACTGGACGTTGTATCAACTCAGTCCCACACAGCCTGATGAGCGTATAGAGTCATATCAAACAAATGATATGCAAATGGCTAGAAAATCCTGAGTTCAGATCAGCATTGCACGGTGTATAATTGGGCTTCTTATTGGTTCAGGTCAGCATTACACGGCGGATAATCCATGAGTCAATATTGGATTGGGTCCCTATTATATGGCGTATAAGCCCTAATTCAACCTGTTGCATTAATAAGCATAAGGCTTGCAAGCTAGAAAAGAATCACTTATTAAGCCCTGGAAATGGAATACTGGAATTCTACCTTCCAATGTAGGAGGACAGATTAGAGACCATTTCTAAGTGTCAACTAAATACAGCGTAATTTCCCAGCACAATAATAGGTATGTAAGATACAGCAAATCAATAAATGACAGTAGGCTAGCTCAAGAAAAGAATAGGTTGTAGATGAAGTGCCATGTACGCCTTGCTAAGGCCAGTAGCAGCACACATGCCAAGGACAACCAATCAGGATAGGCGCAGCCAGCAAAGATGGACCTATTGCAAAGGTAGCCACTGAGAACTGTTTGAAAGGACAAGAACAAGGGTTATTGCAGTATATATTGATACAGACGCCTGAAAGGATGACAAAAAGTTCTTAGTTACACCTGAATAGATTGCAGCTTCTGGCTAGATTATACTCCAGTTTCAATAAACATAATCATCTTCAAAGTTATATTCTATTGTAGTATGTAGTGCTCTTGCATAGGATTAGATAGAGTACATTGGCAAGGCTAACATCTATCTGTAGCTTTGAACATATCAGCAATAACCCAAGTTGCTCAACAACAAGTGTGACAGAAAATGACAGATAATAAGAAGTCTCCATGTGGTAGGGAATAACCACCCAAATCCACATGTAGTTGATAATTAACCACCAACAAAAACTCAGTATCATTTAGTAAAATTTTCAAAGGATACACTAGGGTTCAGAAAAATGATTAAGTCCAACCAGAAAAGTCCTAGATAAATAGCCTGGGAGAGAATTAGAGTATCTTCTGCGTAAAACTTGGAACATTGAGAGGGAGAAACTGTCTCTGGTTTAGATTCTTCAGGGAAGACTCCAAGATTCCAGGCCATTGGTGTAACATTAGGAGGAGCCAACAACAAATTAGCAACATTGGGTACCCATCTTCCAGTAATGATTCAACTTAAGATCAAATTATACAGGATGTAGAGGAGTAGACTAACTACAGGATGCACAATAAATAAAGTTAGACCAGGATAATATTCTGGTTTATTTGAGTAAATTTTTAGGGAGTACTCAACTCCTAAGAGTTGAAAAGTGAAAAAATTTAAATATGTACCAAATTTTTGACTAAGCAATAACACCTGGAACCATGGCTTCTATTCTGTCTGCATCATCCAAAGAGTACTTGGTCTAGTACACAAAAATTGCTTAAATAACTAATTTCTGGTGTCTGTTCCAATAAATGAGATTGCATTGAGTGACTCTCAGATTACGTCTTTTTATCATTGTCAACTTGCAAGGGGGATCAAGTCCAGATAATAAACCAAAGCAGCAGTAACCCATTTTCAATTGAAAGTTTGATTCAAATTGTTTAAATCAATTAACCTGGTTAATTTTTTGCCCAGTTTTTGAGCCTTGCAAATCGGCCAAGCAATCCCAGGCATTATGGAACCTACTGTGACAACAAGTGTGCTCACTTTTGATTATTTTTGTAATACCCAGACATTGTTGGTACTACTTGAAGAGGGTAGGTGTCAGGTATTTCTTCCTGGACTCCCTTAATTGTACTGACAACAGTTATGAGATAATAAAAACATCACAACAGAGACACCAAGTTTTTGACACCAGGGGTTTTTCTACTAATGATGGGACTGAGAATCAAACCCGGAACCTTAAAGAAACACCTATTGTCAGTCTAAATACAACTAGCCAGCTTACCTTACTTATTTATAAGAAACCAATTGAATCAACTTTTATTTTGCTCTTCAAAACAATTTCAAAAAGGTTAGTAAGTTAAGTGCTAACGTCACTTACCACTTGGCTGCTGATTGACTGCCTGAGACTATCTTGACGCTCTCAGATCCAATATTAGAAGATGAAACTGAGGCTTTGCTCTTAAGATCGCTTGATATTCACTATGAGCAACGCTTAAATTATCAGGATCTTGTGGCTTGTCTTGCTTCTGTTCCTTTTAAATTTATGTTTATATTACATCTCCAGTCCAAAATTAATGCCCATTTAACACAGGTATTAATTTTAACCATGATATTCTTGAAAATCATTGGTAAATCCCTTGCATCTGCCCCATTATCCACTTAAATTTCCCAGCCTCTATTTTTGAGGCTATTTAAGTGTACAAACTTTATCAAACTTAGTTGTTCCAACAAAAAAAGATTTTACCCTATACCTGCTACTCATCCTCCTTCTGATAACTTATTTTTGAAGCCATGAGAGGAATTTTATTCCTGTTCTGGTTTCTAGCTTCTTTCTTGCCAGTTGTATCAACCCTGGAAAACCCAACACCTACAACTGACTGATACAACTCTTCCCCAGGTGACCTCATCAAAAGGAATCTCTTGCCCATGGATGGTTCAAGTACCCCTCTGGCCACTGGGAACGTAAATTCTATTATGGTTGTTTGTTCCATCTGCCTCCTGCTGAACCTGCTCTGGTTAGACCTTACGCTTCCTTTTACCTCTTGACGTACGTGGTGGGATACTACCTACTTGGTTGTTTCAGTTCTATGTTCAGGAGATTTGCTTACCTGGGACACCTCACAATGATCACGGTTCCTATTGGATTGTTAATAGCAGGGTTTAACGTAGGGGCCTTGGCCCACCAACTAGGGAATTTGTTCCCTGCCAAGTGGGTCCCTGACAGTAGGACAGAAGATTGGAGAACTGTAAGCCAGTCAAGGCAGTG
Source organism: Entomophthora muscae (assembly GCA_014839935.2). Lineage (NCBI taxonomy): Eukaryota > Fungi > Entomophthoromycota > Entomophthoromycetes > Entomophthorales > Entomophthoraceae > Entomophthora > Entomophthora muscae. Next base: position 225,216 of record QTSX02002193.1, read on the forward strand.
ACAATTGGATAGATGGTCATCAACCACCAGAAGACCTTGGAGTGGATGTTATATCTCCCAAAGCTCCCTGAAAAGTAGATCAGCATGTAGTACATAGAGATATACACCACAAAGGGCAGGGTGGAGTGTGGAGATACCAGGGGAAGCCAGGGGCCAGTGTGGGAGGAATTAAGCTATCCAGGATTATAGTGGTAGTCTTGACCTAACCTCTCTGGTGAAGGGCCAAAGAACTCTGGTCCCTGTTGATATCTTCTAATCCCAAGGCAAGCTGTAAGCACAGCTGTGAAGATGATGTGATTCATCTTCCTTGGATTGGAGGTTGTAGGCTGGGGCAAACTTTCTAAGAGTTGACTTGGAATTTGAGAATTAATTTAGCTTTATTGAGGGTATTAAACTCAGTAATAGCACAAGTTATTACTAGGGAGGGATCCTTTATTTATAGTGCTTCCTACTGTGCAAAGATTTACAAATGCAAGTGGAAAGCAGGAGATGGGGGATCCCAGAAGCTTGTAAACTAGATATGGCAGTTGGTTCTTAGGAAGAAGGCCAAATTCTTGTTCTTTTGTTATCTGTTGTGGGTTTGGCTATTCTTGACTGGAATAAATGATTTTCCCTGGGCATGGGGTTATGTGGTGGTGGCAATCTTTGAGGTTTCCCTGATCCATTTTTGTCTTGGGAAGTATGGTTTGGTTGGATTTTGGACTCAACCTTTTGGCCTGGGTCTCAAAAAACCATTGGCTCTTGGTATAATTGTGGGTCACATGTAAAACTTGGGCTTGGTTTTCTTCTGTTGGGCAGGAATAGTTTTTAAAATCTGAACCCTTAATTTTTCCTTCTTCTGAAGGACAGGCATTATTCAGTAATTTCTTCCCTGCAACCAGGGACTTTTCTGATTGGCTGCAACTTATGGGGATTTCTGATTGGCTAGGGAGTGGGGTCTGGGACCTGGGTGGGTGGATGGCAGTTGGCTGGGACCTGGGGGACAAGTGGGTGAGCAGGAGGCTGGCAGCTGGCTGGGTGCTAGGGGGCTGGTGGGGGGTGCTGGCGGGTGTGGCAGGTACCTGCTCATATAATAAATTGATCCGGCGTTTATCAAGTTCTGTTTTGTCCCCTATTTCATTTTTATTTCCCCCAATTAAAGAGAGAAAATCCCAATTGAATTGTGCATTTTTGACTGGTAAATACTCTATTTTTCCCCAGTGTTGCACTCAAGTAAATATCTGGTTTATGTCAGGAATATTCCTGACAGTTTAACCTTGTCTCATTGCTCAGTGTTGGGTCACACTGGGCAAGAGCAGTTGTGAGGATCCTGTTCACCAGTCATCATTGGGTGTCCTGGGTCATAGCCAGGGACTTACTGGAAGGAGCTATCATTTTTTAGTAGAGGATAATGTGACATTCAGAAATAGATGTAGGGGTTGAAATGGGCTTTTATTTGCTTCAGAAGGAAGATACCCTGAGAAAGCTTCTGGCATCTTGCCCAGGAGTATAGGGAACTAGTGATTGGTGCCAATACTTGGAGTTCTCCAACAATCTTTTGAACTCCTTGTACTTAGTCTTGGGCTCCTGCACCTTAGTCTTAGACTTCTGCTCCTTAAACTTGGACTCCTGTGCCGTGCTTAGGATCTAGCTCCTTATTTCAAGCTCCAGCTCCTTAATCTTGAGCTTCTGCTTTTTCATCTTGGTATCTAGCTGTCTGTTCAGTTTTTAGTATCCTGGTTATTCCACTTGATCCAGTCCCTGAAAATCCTCAGATAAAAAACCCTTTTATAGCTCCTTATTTCAGTCCCTTTTTTCTCTCAGATATTTGATTTTCCAGGCTTAAGCTATCCAGTTTTTACTGCTCTATAATATCTCAAAGGCTTTTACTTACTTTAGCCAATTTAAAACAGCCTTTCCTGGTTCATTTCCTCATTTTTTGGCTTAACCCCTTCATTCAAAGCTCTTAAAACAGTGATAAAACAAGCTTTGGCCTGCAGCCAATAAAACTCCCAGATTTAATGGTTTTGACAAAAAGTTCACCTGAATAACTTGCTCTTGACCATGGTTTGAACCTGGCACTGTCTTGCTCTGGATAAACAACTCTCTGTGTTTCAAACAGTTTTGCCTTAATTCCTGTCATGTTTCTCTGGAAAACTTGAGTGATATTGCCTATGCTATACTTAAGGGGTTTTTGATCCTTAATTTCTTTGATGTTTCTCTGTATTTCCCCACATTTTATTTCCTTTTTCATCATTTGAAATTGCCTGTTGCTTTCTTCTTGCTTCACTTAACCATTTTGCAAAATTCTAGCCTTATCTCTTAGAGACTCCATTCTGTTTCTGGCTACTCTGGCTTCTCTTACTAAATCAATTCCTTATAAATTCAAAGTATATTTTTTGCAAAATATTTTCTTGTTTTCTTCTTATTTCTTTTTATTATATTTATCCTAATCATTTTATCATATCTTTTTTATTAGTTTACTTAATTTTTTATCTGATTCTTTCATTTAATTAATCCTATTTCCAGTAGTCTAAGCCCATCATTCTTGATTCTTTATCTACTTATGCTAGTCTTTTTTAGCCCACTTCCAGTCCCACAGCTAGTCCTGCTCCATGATCTTCCAGTCCTTCAGCTCTAAACCACCAAGGTTCCATCCTCACTGTGAACCACCTAGGTTAAATCTGCACTATGAATCAACTAGGTTTCATTCCTAACTATGAACCAGATTGGTTCCATTTTCAGTCCCTGTTAGTAATACCTCATACTCAGACAATAAGTCTACAAGGCTACTAGCATTTGACTGGGACCCTGTAAGTGACCTCAACTTGGGCCATTCAACCACAGAAAATTCTCATGTCTGTGAAGTTCTCTTACTCATTCAGGTGGTTAGGTATGAGCTTTTAGTTGCAAAGTAGCTAACTTTACTTTTTAGAGACCTAGTCATTACCAAGTTCTGCAGCTGCTTCCCCAAGCAGCTACCTTGGTAATTTGCCTGGGCATATCCATGCCCCTATAGTGGCTTCAGGATCTCCAAAAGCCTCCAGGAAAACACAAACAAATATCTCTTACCAGTCTGTTAGGTAAGGGCCCCACTTACAGACCTCCTGCAAGTGGCCAAGGTATCCTTTTGGGCTATTTCAGCTTTTCCTCTCCCTATTAGTACTTTGTTACCTACTAGGTCATATCACTCATCCTTCCTAGTAGTTTATGTTACCTACTATGTTGAACAGCCATCCTCCCCTAGTAGTCCTATGTTAACTACTTGGTAAGGCTTATCATATCTAGTATCCCTTGTTACCTTGCAGGCTGCTACATTCACTGCCTCTAGTAGTCCTTTGTTATCTACTAGAAATTTACCTGTTGAAAGCCACTAGAATTTCCCTTGGCCAATATTTTCCCCACCTGCAAAACTGCCCAGCATTTGAACTGTCACAGCAGTCCTCACAGGTGAAATAGCATATTTAGAAGCTCTGGGTGGCATTGTTACATGAAAATTTTAACCATTGGCCACAATGGCTTTCCCACTCTTCACTCTCAAGATTGGAAAGTATTTGGGTAGGGAGGAAGGAGCCTTGAACTTCCCATCAACATTACAAATGTTATGGAACAACAGAGGGTCCCAGGGGCTAGCAGGAGCATTTGGAAACCAGGAAAGTAGTCAGGCCTGAGGATGCTTTTGGATAAGTCTGGGCTGGCTTCAGGCTTTTGGCTACTAAAGCTTAAATAAAATTGTAATATATCTGAACTTTTTAAAATAAATCTTTAAAATTTATGACCCAGAGACAGAAACTGGCTGCAGCTACCTGGGGCTTGGCCAAAGCAGCCCTAATCAGGCCAGGGCTTGGAGTCATCTCCTGATGAACTTGGATGAGAAGAGCTTAGTGGGAGACAAGGAGAGGGCTTTTTGTGGTGCTCCTCATGTGTGGGAGACTTATCCTTGGGAGGAACTTTTTGGCCTGGTGGTGCTTTTTGGAGGGCTCCTCATCTGAAGCCAAGCTATATAAACTGTGGTCTGTAAGGAAACCATCAGATTTATCTCCCCCCAGTAAAGCAAAATGGGCTCTAATCAGGGGAGGTCTTTGGGGCAGGCTTGGTGGAAGCCTTCTTGGTACTGTGTTGTAAATTGTGCCATTAATGCTATTTTGATATAGCCTTCAAATAGTTATATGTGCAAAAATTTGATTGGTTTTGCTTTCAACTTTGGGAATTCTTTACTTTCTTTAAATGGGTCTAATCCAATCTCCGCCCATTCCAGAATATCATACCTGTCCTTGTCTGATCCTGGTATGACCTCACCCCAACGTGACCCCCTCTGCCACTCTGTCTACCTAATGAGTGATCATTGACTCTTGTCTACTACTTAAGTAGAATCATTTCTCCTAATAAAGACAAGTTTGTCCACATTTGTGTTGGCTTTAATAATCTTCAAGCCTTTTTCCTTTCCTTTTTGCCAAAAGGAATTCCTCATCTTTCATTCCAGGAAATTAAGGTATATGCCCTTAATTTTTCCTCAAAGGCTAACCCAAGGCTAGCTTCAAACCTCAAATCTTTTGTTATAAAGATTTCCTGATGTGTCCTCCTGGATGTTGTCCCCAGGAGCCAAACACAACATACTGTAAATTCCAAACCAGAACATAAAAATGCAGGATTGTCAAATACTTGGTCCAAATTTTGAATCATTTTTGCAGGATAGTGTCACAAGTGACAAACTCCTACTGACCATGATTACTGAAAAGCCTCAACTACAGGACTCAAACCCTGAGACCCTGCGGGCCACCAGCCCGCAGGACTAGCTGCCCACAGATTTTTGGGCTCAAGCCAGAGCAGATCTTGACTTCAGAAATTCCCTTAGAGCTATGTGAATCAAAATCATCTACATCAACAACACCCACACTAAAGGTTCCTGTTATCAAAACCAATCAGCGGGCAGACCCAGCCATAGAACCCAAAATAACTTGGGCCACCGCAGGAAAGGAAACAGAGAAACTTCCCAATAAATGCAGGCCACCCAGAAATAACCAACCTCACAACCCAACAAGGAAATTGGAGTATTCCCATTTCAAACCAGCCAATGATTTAACTCCCGCAATGAATGCCACCAAAGACCGGAAAGATCAGGTAAATGGTACCACCTGGGCCAGAGAAATTTGTAAAAATTTTCCCATGACAGATGGGCATACTTATACCCTGGACCGCCAGGAAGATGCCCATTGTTATTCTTACAATAAAGTGACATGAACCTTTGGTTCAACCAGGTTATTTCATATTTGATTTTAGTTCTATTTCATCTACAATCTACCTCCCACGGCTCTGCACCCCATACCCTACAGCCCCAAGAAACCGCAGACCAACCCCCCAAGTTTTACTGTCCACCAGGAGCTCCCTACAACCCAGTGCATTTCACCAAGTACCCCCCCCCCAATCCTGCATATTTGGAATTCACCCTAGAGAAAATCCTAATATACGGCCCTGTGGCCATAACTAGAGAGACCAAAACTATCTACAGGGAAGGTAATAAGATCACTAGACCTCCCATGTTATTTTGCATCAAGTACAACTACCTGCCTGAATATTTGGTTCCAATGACACCACCTCTCACCCCATGGCCCAACTGCCCACAAGAATCCATTGCAGCCAAAGAATCCACTTCCACTCAGATATTTGAGGTGATGTACATCACCCTTACCAGCTTGATATATTCTATGGTGCCTGCCAGCGGTCCTTGGGCCCTACTGGGCAAATCATTATCTTATATTGTAAAGTTAGCCCCAATCTTGTGGTGGGCCCTCCCAGCTGGGCCCACAGGCCGTCCGCCTGCAAGTTCTCAGGAACCCCCCACAGGCTAGATCCCTGACAGATAGCCTTTTTTAAATAAATTGAACTCTTGTATTTTTATTTGGATTTTTAAAAATGCAGGAACTCATAGAAACTTTGCAAAGTTCAAGTCAAACTGCATATTTCCAATGAATAAAATGAAATAACTGGAATCAGATTTAAAGTTTTCAAATCCATCAACCATTTTCATTAAGTTTGCTATTTTTTTTGTAATTCTGGTATTTTCAAATCCTAGACCCAAATTTCAAATCACTTTTGAATGCCACTAGTAAACTCAGATATTAATTGTGGGAACTGGAATCCAAATTGAATGTACAGTAAGAAACTAGGATAAATAAACCCAAATCAAGAAGCTCCACTCTGGATAAAATCAAGTGAAAAATCCAATCTCAATAACCATGTTTAGACATAAAATTAAGTGAAATATAAAATTATCTAAACTGGAAATGATGCAATATTCTGCACTCTAAATCACTAATATAGCAACAAAAAACCATATAATGATATATGAGCTACCCTCCTGATGACGCAGAAATTTCTTAAAAGTTTTTTAGCCTCTGGCATAGCCAGAGGTCAAACAAAAATCTTTTCAAGGAAGATAGAGAGGTGGGAAAGATAAACCATCAGTTTACTACACTCTATGTTAATGAATTGCTATTAAGGATACTTGATTACAGTAGATTTTAAAAAAGCTAATAATAAATAGAACTATATATTACAATCTATCTTATCATGTTGTCTTTTTCTTGATGTGTTGATAGTTCATTTGCTGTTGACAATGTGCTTGCATTTATAGGGATAGTTTCACCTCCAGTCACCTTGACAATAGGAAATCAAGTTGTCTCCACAACCACAGCTGGTCTTGGGGAGGCAACTTAATTCCCTATTGCCAAGGCAACTGGAGGTGAAACTATCCAATTAAACACAAGCAAATTATGAACAGAAAATAAACTATCAACACATCAAGGAAAAGACAACATGATAAGATAGATTGTAATATATAGTTCTATTTTATTATTAGCATTTTTTAAAATCTACTGTAATCAAGCATCTAAATTTTAGTTGTCCTAAAATGAAATAGGGTGCTTTTTGAGAATGCCTATGATTCCTAAAAGAATTAGCACAAATCCACTCTAGATCCTTTAACATCCTTTTTGAAACACTGTCAGGGAGCCAACCCTGATTGGCCGGCTTGCTAGTGTTTGGGAACTGGAAGGTTGTGGACTGGGTGGGCAGAGCCCACCAAAGGATTGGTGCTAACTTAATAAGGTAGGACATTGACTTGCCCACCCACAACCACGGACCAGTGGCTGGGACAATAGTATCTATTACTCCCGTGAGATTAATATATACAATTCCAAAAAGCTTGTTGGTATGGTCCAGTGAGAGCTTGGTGGTGGAGGCAGGCATTGGTTTGGGGGTGACGAGTGGTTCCATGTCCATTTGGTAGGTGGGAAGGAAGTTGTATTTGTCTCTGAACAGGCGGGGTTTGGTAACGTACCAAGGGCCTTCTCGGTTGTATCTGGTTAACTCAGTAGTTCTGGCCAAGGGATCCTGGGCTAGTATGTTGTCAGCGGTGTAGTCCTTGCACTCAGGCTTTAAGGGGTACTATGTGAAATAGACAGGACCAAAGGGGGCACCTGGCGGGAGGTACATAGCTGGCGGGCTGGCAAGGGGGGCAGACAATCTTAAGGGTTAACTGGAAGATGGCAAGAATAAAATATGGCAATAGTTGGGAAACCTAATATCTCATAACCTTTATTTAAAAATGACAATGGGGGTTGATCTTGGCCTAGCAGGTATTTATACCACACTGCCAGGCTTCACTACCTGGTCGGGCTTTCTGGACTCAGGCAGGTTGGCATTGGGTGTCTCAGATGGCAGTGTGGGACTTTGCACTGGCGGTTTGCCACTGGCCGCTTTGGGGTGAGAAGACTTCAAATACTTCTGTTTATCAATTTGGGTATTGGGTGCCTCTTTGGGTTCAGTGCCTTCCCCAGGACTTTGGGGGGCTTAGAATAACTTTCAGGGAGAAATTTGTCTATTTCACTGGGCAAAGTGCCAGTGTCAGGCATTGACACCTCAGGGAAATTCCCGGCATCTTGCACTGGCAGTTTGCTTGCAGAATCCTGCGGGGCAGCTAAGGGTTTGGGTCCTGGCAGACTGGCAGCAACTTCATCAATTAGTAGTGGGTTATTGAGTTCCCAGCCTATGATTCTGGGGGGTCACAAAGGGTTTTATCCAGGGTTCAACTCTGATTCTGTATTTTGAGATTTAGGAGCATCCAAATTGTCATTCCTGACAGACACCCATAAATTATATTTATTTTGAATTCCTTGCAATTATGATTTTAAACTTGGTTCTTGGATTTGACAATCCCACAATTCTAGATTTGTTAAGTTTTCCATGATATTTCTATGATTTGTTTGAAATACAGGAAATCTCAAATTGTACATAAGAATCCTACATTTATGATTCATGTATCCTGCATTTGTTTGCTGAGTTTTGTCTTTTGTTAGTTGAGTTATCTGCTCAAGGGATTCAAAATTTGCCAATATTAAATAAATCAAAAAAGTCAAATTAAATGGTTGATTTTATTAAACATTATAATTTTCACTCAGCTGAGTTGCCCATAAAAGTGATTTAAAATTTTGGCCAAGGATTTGACAATCCCACATTTTTTACATTTAGGTTCCAAATTTACAGTAAATACTAGCTTCTGCTTGATGGCTTTGGTAGCCATGGTGAAACAATTGGTGTCTTTTGGCTGTTTGAAAGTATTCTTGTCCTAAAATAATTAATAAAGTATTCTAAACCAAAGCAATATATTTAAAAAGCAAAAAAAAATTAAAAAAATAATATGTAAAAATTAAACCTTATACAATATTTTTAAATTTTGAATTTCAATAAAAGCCATATAAGTTTTTATTTTATTATAGTTTTAAATAACGAGTATAAAGTTAAAGAAAATATGCAAAAGTATTATATTTAGAAATAAATTTTATTTTAAAAAATAAATAAAAATACTAAAGAGAAAAGTAAAAAATATAACATATCAAAAAAACATATGTTTTTATTATATAAAAAATAAAGTTTTATATGTGAAGAAATGAAAAGTGTCAACATTATTAGTGACAATTAGTAAAAAAAGCTGAATTCTCACTAACAGTTAGAAAAATTGTAGACATTAGTATCAACAACATTAACACTGTCAACATTTTCTTGAAAATTTACTATGAAAAACATAGTACACTTAATTAAATTTAAGCAAAGCAGCAAATATTAACCATTTTAGTGTGTTTTTACTCACAGAATAAAATAAAAATCATAAAGATAAAGTAAAAATCATCAAAGTTATTTATTTCTTTATTAAAATTATATTTGGGGTGTGTTAATATGATATTTTACCATTGCATTTATGTAAACTTGTTAAGAAGTTGTGTTGAGATATGAAAAAGGTAAAATTTTGACTTCACCACTGATAACATCCTCAATAGGTGGTGTCATAGTAATTTAGGCTTATTTGCGTCACTTCTATTTGCTTAAATCCACCCTGGTGGTTGATCACAAGCAAATAGTTGACATTCCTGATTGTTAAAATTATTTTCAGTAATAAATTATATAGTAAATTTAATAGTAAACTGGGTTCAAATTATAGGATTCCTGTTACTACAAATCCATTTATGATATCAAGTTGGATTAAGTGCCACAGATAAGTTTATAAGATGGAAATTTTGACAATTTGGTATATGTGCTATACCTATTTCTATAAATCAATTTAATAAGAAAATTTAACTATGATTTTCAGGAAATCATGATCTATCAGTTTTGACAGATCCATATTCTCATTGCTAGAGCTATGGGCTAATAATAGACGGGCCACTGCCAGATGTGAGAGATCTATTCTGGATAATGGCAACATATATAAAGCTATTATAAAATCCTTATTCATAAGATACCTGAGACATCCAGGGTTGAAAGTCATTGGTTGATCAAGAAGTTTAATTAATCAAATGTGAAACATTTGGATTTACTAAAGCAAACAGACCACTGCCAGATGGAATAAGATGGAGGAATAAAACATCTGTTTCACCTAGAAATGGGACAGAGGGCCACCTGTGTGTAGTGTGCATTACACAAAGCACACAACAGGACCCTGCCCAACAGATATCAGCTTAGTTGGTCTCAACTGAGTCAAGGAATATTCATGCTGAAGAGAAGAATTTATCAGCATAGGATGCTACTTCATTATAAAACCACTATCTGGGTTTGAAATTCAACTCTGGGGATTGAAGCTAGTAGCTTTTAAGAGTTATCTGCAGCTAGACGCTAGTCTGACTGCAGCACTCCTATGCTATAAAAAGCCCTTCCAAGATCACTTGGAAGAAAGAAAAATGATAATAATTATACTTTACTACTAATTGAAAGGTAGTAGTGTCAAGTATCAATAAGAGTGTACTATTGATACTTTCATAATTCTGCCAAACCACCTCTGTCTAAAGCTGACAGTATTTTGTCTATTGACCACAAGACCCCTCCAATTACTTGGCTCCAGCAAAGACAGAAACCTGCCAGTTGCTACATTAGCAATAACACCAATTGGAAGCACATTGCCATGGTAGGCTTCATAATGTCAGGTGTGAGACTAGGCTGATTAACCACAAATGATCAGGAATCATCACACATAGATCTTTATCAGTTATATGCTGTATTATCTTTATATTATCTTTATGTAAATGATATACAATTACATGCCATATAATCACCAGTTTATTATAAATGATATGGCAGTTATACACTGTATAAATTTTAGCTTATTATAGTTGATATGACAATTATACACCATATAATTGTTAGCCAATATAGTGATTATCATTGATTACACAATGTGTAATCACCAGATCATCAGTTGTATATTGCTCAATTCATCCTACTGGCCGTTTTATCAACTCAGTCCCACCCAGCCTAGGGCTTATATGAGCATATCAAACAAGTGATATGCAAATGGCTAGGAAATACTAAGTTTGGATCAGCATCACACAGTGTATAATTGGTTCTTTATTGGATTTGAGTCAGTGTTACACAGCAGATAATCTACGGGTCAATATTAGATAAAGTCAGCTATTATACAGCATATAATCCCTAATTAAAACTGTTGCATTAATAAGAAGAAGACTTGTCAGCCAGAAAAAGATCACTGATTAAGAGCTGCAAATGGAATACTGGAATTCTACCTTCTAATTTAGGAGGACTAAACAGGGACCATTTCTAAGCGTCAACCAAATATGGTGTAGTTTCCTAGTGCAATAATAGGCACATAAGGATGCATCCAATCAATAGCTTCCATCAGGCTAGCTCAGGAAGAGTTTATGCTGTAGCTGAAGTGCCATGTACACCTTGCTAAGACCATTAGCAGCACACATTCCAAGTACAACCAATCAGGATAGGCACAGTCAGCAAAGATGTACCTATTTCAAAGATAGCCACTGGGAACGTCTGAAAGGACAAGAACAAAGGTTGTTGTAGTATATATTGATACAGACACCCAAAAGGATGAAAACAAGTTCTTAGTTACACCTGGATAGATTGCAGCTGCTGGCTAGATTATACTCTAGTTTCAATAAACATAATTATCTTTAAATTTCTATTCTAGTTTAGCTTGTAGTGCTCTTGCATATGATTAGGTAGAGTACATTTTCAAGGCTAACATCTATCTGTAGCTTTGAACATACCAGCAATAACCCAAGTTGCTCAACACCAGGAATTATTTTCCCAAGTTGCAAGGCGCAGAAGTTGGGTAGGACTTTACCCAAATTAATCAATTTGATTGATTTAAATCAAACAGTTGATTTTAAATAAGTTACTGCTGCTTCAGTTTGTCATTTGGATTTAATTCCCCCTTCCAAGTTAACACTAATAAATAAACATGATATGAGAGTCACTTGATACAATCCATTTATTATAATGGTTATCATAAGTTGGTCACACAAGGGTTCTTTGTAAACATAACCAGGTACAATTTAGAAAACAAAGAATTAATATGAGTTAAGGAAACAGGTGCTATTGCTTAGTCAAATCTTGGTATATATGGAAAAATTTCATTGTTCAACTATTAAGAGTTGAGTCCTCCAAAAAATTTACTCAATTAAACCAAATATCCCTTGGTCTAATTTTTGTTTTAAATGCATCCTGTAGTTGGCCTTTGCGCTAAATTCCCTATAATTTGATTTTCAGTCAAATTATCACTGTAATATGGGTTCCTGATGTTATTACTTTGTTGTCAATGACGCCCAATGTTAATCCAACACCACAGAATCTTGGAGTCTTCTCTGCCGCATCTTAAACTGGGACACTTGCTCCCTCTCAATGTGCCAAGTTTTATGCCAACAACACCTTGATCCTCTCTTAAGCCATTTATCTAGGACTTTTCTGGTTAGGATTGATCATTTTGCTTAATCCTAGTGTATCCTTTGGAAATTTTACCAAACAGTACTTGAAGCTTTGTTGGTGGTTAATCATCAACTCCATGTGGATCTTGGAGGTGATTCCCCATCACATGGAGACTGCTTCCTACTATCCAACCATTTCTGTTACACACATCTGTCTCCTTACAGATCTTTTTCTATCAACACAAAAAATATATAAAAAACTATAATAAAAATAGTCCTTCTTCCTCAAGAACCCAAAACTTTGGCAATAATAATATTCTGTTTTTGAATATGTTTTAGTTCATTATTAAAAATAAGTTGGGCTTAAAAGTGCCAACATTGACGCTTGTATGTGGTGAAAACGGCTCAGGGAGAATAAAATTTTATCAGTAAAAGAAAAAAAATTGAGTTAAATATAAAAAAACCAAGCCTAATATTAAATTGTGTCAAATGGCCACAATTTTGTTGTGTTTTTTGGGCCAGGCCCCTGAGCGCTTTAAAAAATGGGAATTAAGCTGGAGCAACTAGAAAAAATACTAGTAGAATTGAATTTCTGAGTTGACAGTGGCCATGTCAACACTTTGTTGACATGGGTACTGTTGATGTCTAGAACCTTCATGGGATAAACAGTTTGAAGGAGAAATGTGGCCATCAGGGTGAACAACATGATTAGAATAGGGTTCAATTTATGGCTTGGGGTAGAAGGGGGAACCTGGTGTGTTTTTGGTTTTGCTCTAATTAATCCATCATATGGTATTAGATCTTCTAGCCAGGATCAGGATGATAGCAGTGGGGGAATTAGAAGCTGGAGTGATAAGTATTCTCAAAAATAGAGGATGGTGCTGTGTATCTGCACTGCCAAGGAGTAACAACCATGACTCTGGGAAGCTGTCACTCTTTGATCTTGAAAAATGATGCTTGCAAGTTTGTCTTCCTACTTCTTGATTGATGGTGTGTGGGCTTCTAGTCCCCAAATTGATCATCTTTCAAATCTTAGTCCAGTTTTATTTCCGCTTATTGATTGCCAAATCTTTGTTGCTGTGATAAAATTGATCCAACTACACCCCTGTGTATAATGTGTTACTCTCCAGTCACTTTTGGAACTACATAAGCATTGCAACCAGGAATATTCTTGACACCAAGACAAAAACAGCCTGTGCTGCTGTAGTATGACAGAAAAAATTTCAAGCAGCCCCCATGGTTAATTCAAGTAGAGCATCTTATCAAAGATAAAAAGCAGCAGCTTCCTCTTATTGGGAAACCTGCCACAAAAATCCAAGAGTTTGACCAACTTGAGCCCCAAAATGTGGTAGAATCTGGGATTCCAAACCTGGTAGCATAATTTGGGGGCGTCAAGAAGGTCTTTCCCAACCATAATGATGTCAGCTTGGCACCCAGCCAAACATTTAGACTGAAAAGTTCTGGTGCCAACCTAGAAAGAGGATCTGTCCTTAATCCAAGCTTTTGGAGACCCCAGCCTGCTATTTTGAGCTGTTCTGCCTGCAGCAAGATTGCTGTTATGATGAATTTAATCTCCTGGTGATAGATTGCCCCAGGACTTCTCCAGTTGCTCAGGAAGCTTTTTACTATGTTTTCACTTAGAAAAACTTACCATTTTTAAGTCCATCTGAGGCCAACAACGGTAAGTGCTGCGTCTAAATGATAGGTTGGTCTTGATGGTTGATGCTGCTGCAGGAGAAGTCAGACACTTGGCAGTTTCTTGCAGCTTCCCAACCTGCGGCAGTATCATTTAATGTAAAATACTATGAATTTGGATTTAAATTAGTCTGGTTTGACTAAAGGGTAAGAAATTTAAAGATTCATATTAAAACTTATTGATTTTTATTGGAGCTTTAAATATATTTAATGATTTTGATTGGCCAATTTTTAGGTCCAAACCTGTCTGACAACGGCTAACATTGCACAACGCACATCACTCATCATTGTTGTAAAGGATGCAACAATCTGAATATGATTGGATAAAGTCTTTAACCTAGAAGACAATATTAGAGTTTGATGATCAAGGTAAGCCTCCTAACTTTAATATTAACTTACTCAGTTCAAAAAATTTAGATTCAATTCAAAATAAAGGTAAGCTTTAAATTAAGCACTATGCTAACTATTCAATTCATAAAACATCAAGAATATTAAAGATAATATTAAGCTTTAAATTTCAAAGCCAATTTCAGTTTAAAAAGGTAATTAAAATTTTAAAAATAATTTCTTTCAAAAATAAAAATTAAAGCTGCATTTCAGGTAAGCATAAACACAAACTACTAACCTTCATCTCCTCTTAGATTGACTAAAGTTACAGCAGATCTTGGGGTGTGTAAGTCATTTTCAACAAATTACCAACCTGGACTAAGAAAACCCAGATGTTTGCCCTGAAGAAGATCTTGGTTTGGTAAGTGAATTTGCTAATTACTAGCATTTTTTAAAAAAATGCCCAGTTTTCACTGCAGCAAATCTTGGGCTGGGTAAGCTTTTTGCTAACTTACTAACCTTTTTATAAAAAATGCACAAAATTTCCTCCTGCAGCAGATCATGGATTAGGTATGTCATTTTTTTCTAAACTACTAACCTTAATTTCAAGCTCTAGATTTCTTCCTACGCCAGATCCTGTGGTGGATAGTTTTTTAGAGTAAAAAGATATTTTACTAAAAACTGTTTGTCTAAATAAGTTTTTTGATCCAACTAGCTCTTTTTTACCCAAATTCAACTTTTTACTATTTAGGTGATCTCTTTAACTTCATTGCTTTAAACTTTTATTAGCTATATCTTTGAATATTAAGCTTTATTTTATTTTTATATGATTAATAAATACTAAAATGCATATTTCAAAGTTACTTAGTTTTAAGTTCTCTACCAAGAAATTATAATTTTCTTGAAAAACTTCTAATTAATCTTCATATTTTAGGTGTTATTCAAGTGATAAGCAGCGCCTTTTGGGGAAGCTTTAAATAGGGAATTAAGAAAGAAGAGAAGTATATTTTATTGGATAATACTTTAGACTTATATAGACTTGGCTGTGGCAGGGATTTAGTTGGATCAAACCTAGGGGTTGATCATGTGCTAGATGGGTTTGAGCCACTGGATAATTAGACAGTCAGGTGATATTGCTTGGTTACCATTCTCAGTATGTCACACAGTATGTTGGAAGGGGACCAAATCAGGTAACAACTGGATGTTAAGTAGGTTGGCGGTAGCCAGAATGCTTATACATCCAGACCCTCAACACCCCCCTTAAGGGGTTACTCTGGTGCATCAGGAGGGGGCTTTGTTTTCACGGCTGCTGCCTGATGCTCCTGGAGCTGTTTACTAGTTGGAACCAGTCTGATCAAGTGCTCTCCTTTACTAAGGCAGAGACAGGTTCTTTGGTCTTTCTTGATAATTGGGTTTTTGGCACTTTGGAATTTTACTAGGTAAGTGTTGTGCTCTGGTCTGTATTTGATGACTCTTCCTGATCCCTGGTGTACTGAGTCTAGTTTTTTTCTGTTGCCAGCTAGAATCCAGACAGAGGAGTTGATAAGAAGTGGTTCTTCTGTAGAGGTTACTTTTTGTGTCTTGAGCCTCTTTCTTTCATCTATTTTAGCTTTGAGGCGGATGTGTTGTAGGTTTGGTGTTTGCTCTACTGTGGGAGGTTTCCCCGGGGAGATCTTTATGTAGGGCTGCTTGTTGTGGGTGATTACTTCTGGTTTTTACCTGTAAGTTTGCTCAAACGGTGAATAGCCTGTTCCTTGGTTGGTGCAGACTCAGGATACTAATAATGCATGTTTCACATATAGTGGCCATGTGTCTTTGGCTTTGTCATCCATTTTTTTCTCTAGGGTCCTGATAATGCTGCCGTTGAGGTGTTCCACTCTACTGTTGGCATGTGGCCTGTATGGAGAGGTTGTGGAGTGTTTAATGTTTTTGGACTTTAAGTTGTCATTTACTACGTGGTATGATAACTTGGTTGCTCCATCAGTTATGATGTAGCATGGCATGCTGTAGTTGGCTATTATTACTTTGTTAATGAAACAGTTGATGGTTTCTGCTTTGTGGTCCTTTGTTGCCCAGCAGATGGGCCAGCGTGTGGCAAAGTCAATAGCTACAATTAAGAAATGTTGATTTGTTTTGTTTTCTGGGAAGGGACCCACTACATCCAGTCCCAAAACCTTGAATGGTTCAGGCTCTGGTACTGGTTTAACTGTTGGATGAGGAGCCTTTTTACTGGTGTACTTGCACACTGTGCACTTTTTCAGAACATCAACTATATCCTGTTTGAGGTTGGGCCACCATACTATCTCTTTTAGTGTGAGGTATAGGTTGTTAGCCTTTGTGTGGCCTAGTAGGTGGTGATGTCTTAGTATGGTGTCAACTCTTTGTGCAAGTGGAATGTACAGGATGTGTTTGTCATTGATGATTCAGTATACTGTGCCATTTGATAGATGGAAATACTTTTTGTTTCTTACTAATGTATTGTGGGTCAGTTGATGTGTTGAGGGGTCTTTCCCTTTGGTTTTATACTCAGTGTTGTACAGGTTTGGCCAGTCAGGGTCCAGGTGGTCAGGGTGATCCTCTCTAGGCTGACATAGTCTAGAGAGAGCATCAGCCATGAACAGCTCTGCCCCCTTTTTGTACTGGATGTCCAGGTTAAGCTGTTCCAGCAAGGACATCCATTTGGCTTGTTGCCGTGCAAGTGTGTTCTGAGTTTTGAAATAGATTAAGGATTTATGGTCAGTTAGTACTCGGACGTTTAAAGTCCTTCCAGATAACATCTCCATTTCTTGAATATGTGATATATTGCTAGCAATTCCTTATTGTGGATTGGGTATCTCTGCTCAGTATTGGTTAAATTTCTGCTTTTATAACATACTGGCAGGAAGTCTTGCTGCCCTGGCTGGTGGATGCACAGGACTGCGCCAATGGCGGTGTTGCTGGCATCTGACTTGAGCTGGTAGCACTCATTGTTATTAGGGTATTGCAAAATTGGTGCTTCAATCAGAGCTTGTTTTAATAAATGGAAATTCTTGTCACATTCTGGAGTCCAGATGAATTTCTTTTTGACATTACCCTTGGCTAAGTTATTGATTGGTGCAGTTAGTTTTCTGCAGTCTTTGATGTATTTCCTTAGGTAAGCTACCATACCAAAAAAGCATCTAACTTGTTTAACAGAAGTGGGGTGTTGCATGTTATTTTTGGCTTTTATTTTATCTGGATTTGCTTTGATACCACCGTCAGAAATAATGTGGCCCAAGAACAGGAGTTCCTTTTCCATAAATTGGCACTTACTTGGTTTCGCATAAAGTTTGTGCTTTGCAAGTTGATCAAGTGTCTTGAAGACATGTGTGAGGTGTTCCTCTTTTGTTTTTGAGAATATGATGATATTGCCAAGGTAGCATATTGTATTTGAGAGACTGTTTAGTGCTTGGTTCATCATGGTGACAAACATTGCGGGAGCATTGGTCATCCTAAAGGTCATTACTCTACATTCAAAGGATCCAAATTGTGTGTGGAACACGGTTTTTGGTATGTCCTTTTCCTTTACTTCAACTTGGTTGTAACCTGAGGTGAGGTCAATTTTGGAGAAAAATTTGGCACCTGAGAGTCTTGCAAAAAGATCCTCTATAAGTGGAAGAGGGTATTTATTCTTTACTTTGCTTGCATTTAGTGCTCTGTTGTTAGTTACTAGACGTAGAGTGCCTTTCTTTTTCTTTAAGAAGAATACTGCTACCCCACAGGGATTCAGACGTGCAAATGAATCCTTTGGCTAGGTTGTCTTCAATGTGTGTTTTGAGGGGTTGGGTCTTCATGGGGGAGATTCTGTAGAGGGGTGAAGGTTTAGGCATGACCTTGCATAAATTTATGCCATGTTTGATCTCCTGTTTGGGGGATAACTCTGTGAGTTCTTCTTTGAATACATGAGCGTAACATTTAGGAGTGCCGTGAGTTCTGGGCATTGGATCTTTTTTGTTTGTATGTTATTGAACTCAATGTACCTCACTATGTGGAGTGTACTATTTTTGGTTAGATGTTCTGAGTCATATTGTTTTACGACCTGGACAAATACTGTGTCTCTTAGAATGAGGTCATTTGGTTCTTTGAGAATGTTGAAGTTGACTCTGTTGTGTTTGATGGTCATGGTTTTTGTTTTCCAACATATTCTGGGGTTCACTTGGGTGAACCAGTCCATGCCTGCTACAATGTTGTAGTTTATTTTGTTCATGACAAGTCCTTTGATAGACATTTGTATGCCTTGGAGGTCAATTCTGAAGGGAGTTGTTTTGCCTTCAAGTAGAACCTTTGATTTGTCTGCCATTCTGGCGTATTTGAAGTTGGATTTGACAACTGGTATTTTGTACTTGGTTACAAAAGGTTTGCTAACCATAGTGTGTTGTGCACCAGAGCTGAATAAAATTTTATGTGTATGTGATTTTTAAGTGCATGGGTAGACAAGAAAGTGTGAGTGATCTTTAATTTTTAAGTTCATAAAAATGGAGGATTGTGGGACAGGGGGATGCAGGCAGCAAAGTTTGTGCCTTGGTACAATTTCTTGTCAAGTTGGGGGGATACAGGGGCACTTAAGCCAGTTTATCCTTCTCTTTTCCCTGTTCCTCTGTTTCAAGACCTTCAAGGTCAGAGAATGTGGGGTCAGATTCATAGCAGGTTGCTACTTCAGTGTTGTTAACTTTGGCGGCGTACTCTTTCTTGAGACAGGAGCGGTTTGAGCTTTGGCTGTGATTTCCATTGTTTCAATTGGAGTTGCTGTTGCTATGGTTGGTATTTTGGCGTTTATTACCATTGGAGTTTTCTCTGCCATTACTGTTTGAGGTGCAATTGCCGTTGTGTGCAGCATATTCCATGTTGGCGCGTTTTTCAGCGCGCTTGGCTTCTGCAATGAGCGCAGGCATGGAGGTGTTAGCCTCTGGAAGGATGCAGGCAGCAACAGAGGGGTTCATTCTGTTGGTGAATGGTGGTCTGGTGTGTACGTTGTCAGCTTGAGCTGGGTTTTGAATTTTGTGAAGTATTTCCTCAAATTTTTTGGCGTAAGCTACAATAGTGGTCTTCTGAGGAAGATCACTGAGCTGTATTGTGATGTCTTGGAGGGATTCAGTGATTCAGAAATTGTGGGTGATGTCTGCTTTGAACTCTTCCCAGTTGTCAAGCTGGTTGTCAGTTTGTGAGCCAAACCAGGTGGCAAAACAGTTAGCTGCGGCCTCATACAGGCGCTTGCTGGCCTCCTGGACCCATTTCTCATGGGGATGTGGCTGGCGCAGAGTTTGGCGGCTGAGTGATCTAGCCAGTTGATGACGTTTTCTTTGTTTTTACCAAAGAACTTGTCAATACCAATGTATTTGGTGTTGGTCACTTCACCTGTGATAGGTGGTATTTCATTTTTGTTTGTGGTTGAAGAGAGCAACTGTATTGAATAATCTTGGTACATGCTTTGGGCATGACCAGACCTTCAAATACGGTACATCCACTAGGTATATCTTTGTCAATGTTGTGGTTGCAGAAATACGTCTTCCAGGTATCCTGGGTTGTGGCCTGGTTGAGTACGTGAGCAAAGGTGGCGGGTTTTGGTCATTCATTTTCTCTCTCATGAGCATAGTCAAAAAACTGTAGCTGCTACCAGTGATAAGGAGCGCCTTTTTGGGGAAGCTTCAAATATGGAATTAAGAAAGAAGAGAAGTATATTTTATTGGATAATACTTTAGACTTATATAGACTTGGCTGTGGCAGGGATTTAGTTGGATCAAACCTAGGGGTTGATCATGTGCTAGATGGGTTTGAGCCACTGGATAATTAGACAGTCAGGTGATATTGCTTGGTTACCATTCTCAGTATGTCACACAGTATGTTGGAAGGGGACCAAATCAGGTAACAACTGGATGTTAAGTAGGTTGGCAGTAGCCAGAATGCTTGTACATCCAGACCCTTGACACAAGTTTTGTCTTATTAATAAAAAAATAGGAGTGTCCAAACTCTACTTAAAATCTTTTTCACCCAAATAGAACATTTATAACAATTTTTATTTCACTCCCATCTACAAAACTCCAGCACTACATAAACTACTTTAAATATCATATAAAGTAGCTACTATAGAGCTTTTAACTTTCATATGCTCATAGATATAGAGGTTTCCTCTTTTAAAAGACCACCATAATCAATTAATTTTATGAGGTAACAAAAATATATTAGAAATTCTTAAATAATCAATTTTTAGACCATACTAAAATGGCTTTATTTTATGATGTTTTCTGCTAAAATCAAAAGCAATAACTTACCAGAGGGTACTGAACACACAAAAATAAAATGCAATCAAATCAAATGCTATGAAGCTGAAATAACAACACATTAGATTACTAAAAAGATCTACAAAATCAAACACTATCTTATCAAAAATAGGAAATAATGATATCAAAAATCAGAGTGCTACATAGAATTAGTATATATGTAAAAAAGAAATTGATATCAGCATTTTAATAAATAAAATATGCAGTCACCAACAAATAAAGGCTGTATCTTAGTAAAAAGGTGTACTAAAAAAGAATATATTAAGCCTATAAGCTAAAAAATAATGGTTCAGGAACAAAAGAGACCTTTATAAATGTACTTGATCTTTATTAATATGGGTATTGTATGTCCATTGGAGTTCAAATATATACTTAAATAAAGAATTTAAAAGCTGAAGTTTCAAGATGTGGATAAAAATACAGTACTTTTCAGAGCTGTTGAGATAGACAACCAAAACCAAGTGCTGATCACACAGAAGTCATGCACAAAACAAATCTTAAGTGGGCTAATTTTATTGTTAACATGCATAAATTGTTGATTTTTTATGTGAGAAAACTTGGTGTTATATGTTTTAGTTTGTTTGTGTATCTCAACATCTCAAAAGTACTTTAATCAATCTCCATTCTCTTAAATGTCAAAAAATAAGCATAATAAAAGATAAAAACCTCTAATAAAGCCTTGATAATAGTATAATAGAGTATTTAAAAACTATGCACCCATACTTCTCTAATGAAAAGTAGCAATCATAATAAAGCTATCATTTTTATGTTAAAAATTACTTTAGATGTCATTAAATCATCTTTTAACAGCCAGAATATTAAATAAAATTTAAAAAAGACACACTGAACTATCAAAAAAATATTTCTGCTAGAGAAGAAGAAAAAGATAACTGGAAAGCCTTACAAGAATGGGGCTGAGTTAGCAAGCTGTTTTATTTTGGTAGCCTGCAAACTACTGAACTTTATATACTCATCAAATTTTAATATTATTTCATTGACTAAATCCAAATAATTGCTACCAAGAAACCATAAGGGTGCCCACATCTTTATACAGCTTTTTACCAGGTATGAGACTAGCAACACATACTAGCAGGATACCATCACCCATGGGTTTTCACTTAAAAGATTTATGATAAAAATTGTTAAAATCATAAATATTAAAGTTTAAAAGTTATCATTTGGCACCAATTTTTAATCATAGTTTTTACTAGCTATGGACTAGAAACACGTACCAACAGGCTGCTGTAAAAGAGTAAAGCTGATTGTAGCACAGCTTTACTCTTTTGGCAGCTTGCCTGAAACATCTTTCCTTTTACCAACTAGAATATAAGATAAATATTTTAGAAGATCACTGAATTGAAAAAGGCTTTCAGCTAGGATACCTGGACATGTACCCAGGCAGGATGCCGTAAAAGGGCAAAGCAGACATAGCTCAGCTTTGTTCTTTTGGTATCACGCCTACCACCCCACGCCTGTTATGCTATCATAAAGAGAAAACTTTCTTTTTCTATCACATAAATCAGGCTATACTTCTAGACAAGAGTAACCAAGATATAAGCTATACTGCAACACAATTTTCTTCCCCAGAACTAAGATGAGTCAACTCATCTTTTCTGCTGTGCTCACAGCAGGCCTAGGGCTTGGGGCCCAGCCATCAACCACTGCCTAGGCTGGGTCCCAATCAGGAGATACCAATTTTGGTACTTTGAAGAGCCATCACAGATAAACTCTTCACAGATTACTGTCCAGTTCACCCTGGTGTCCCCTTGTTTTACTACTTCCATGGACATGTACACTGGTTTGTACTATACCCTGACATAGTTTGCCGGGAGCTTTGGTTGGGTCAGCCTTCAGGCAAAGGTTTTCTGTTGATCAATGGCAGGGTACCCAATTATCACCGCCTTGACAGGGGCTAAATTGGGCAACCTGGTTCCCCACCTGGTAATAGTGATCCCAGATGCCCTTGAGTATTACAGTTGCTGATCCTCCAATAACTGTTAGCCCCTGTTAAGCTACCACCTTTACTTTCTGTTTTGGGTTTAGCTTGGGATTTACTTAAAACTTATCTCTTCTCAAAGAGGCTGAGGTACTTGTCCCTGTTGCCCTTTATCTAACAGCAGTAGCGGGGGTACATTATTAATAGCCTTTCAATTTTGTAGCCTGCTCCGGATTTTTCTTCCATAAAAGGCAAACCCGGCATGGCAAAGGTAATTATAGATGCCTTGGATATGTGACCAGATCTGCCGCCGCTATAGAAGGTACAGCTATTTTTGGGGTTGTGGTGAGACTTTTTTGGGTGGATGAGTTCCACAGCCTTGGAAAGGGACAGGGATTCCAGATTTCTGCTCAACCCTTAAACTTAATGCTATAGTCTCAGTAAGTGCAGCCTAGTTTTTGGCCATTGCTTTGGATGAAAGGGGTTATGGATGCTCTTTGCTTGGGTGTTATCATTTTCCTTGTGATCATTTAGGTGGTGTACTGCTGGTAAACTATGCTGTGTGTATATTTTAAGACGTATGAGTACAATCTTCTAAAGCCTATTGGCTAAGATCAAATATGGGTCCCCTAAGAAAATGAGAGCTGCAGATGGGGGTCAAGGCAGCCTTGAAATTGGGGATCCTGATAAGTTTGTGGAAGGTCTCAGCAGCCATAGTGCACTCAGTGCTAGTAGTGGATCTGGTGTGCTGGGTAATGGTGGCGCTGGCCTTTTCATGAAAGGTAATTGTGAAGCCCTGCATATCTTTAAAGGGATATATTTCAACATGATCCATGTGATGTGTTGTAAACTAAGTAGCAGATTGTAATCAACAGCAAATAATAAATAAATATAATAGTAATTATAAATTACTAATCAAATAAATACCAAGCATTCAGATCTGATTGTAACTATTGCAAATAAAGATATATATCAAGAATGGTGCTTGTACTTTATTGAATAGAAAGCCTTTATATAGGCAAAAATAAGAAAGGGGTTACACCACACACAATAACCATGTGGACAGCTTGGGGCAATTGGAGAGCATAACTATGATTTTAACACAATAACAGTATATCAGCAATGGAGCAGGGTGATAACCCCCATGCAATCACAACAGACTGACTTGGGTCAAGCAAAATCATCCAAGATTTTGCGGCTTTAATCTATAGTGATTTGCATCATCAAGATCAGAACAAACAACCATGACAAGGGTTGATATCACAATGAATTGATATCTACCAATTAATTTGGGAAGTACAGCAACCAGTAGCAACAATGGTTGTTACTACAATCACCACATGATGACAGGCATATGGTTTTTGGCCCAGAAATTTTATATGACCCTTAGTTAACCAGATAGAGAAAACAAGGTCCTGGTGAAAGAGCTGGGCCTGTTCTTGCAAAAAAAGATCCAACTCTATTCAATTGAGCAGGGTTGATTAATACAAAGTTGGGGAACTATTCTTCAAAGGAGAAGATTCACACCTTATACCATTAACCCTTAAAATGACTGATATTCTGAGCAGCATTTAACTTAATGGAAGTTGGGAGCTCATAGTGAACAGCTAGAGGGAGGGGTGGAAGTAAGGATTACACCAGAAGAGGGGGCAGGAGAAGCTTCAGTGGGATTACCCATAGGAGGGGGTGGCACCACAACCGGCACACAGCAACAAACAGGGACAGGAAGATATTCTGTCACTTTTTTCCTGTTGGCGGATTTTCAGTCAAATTTGACCCAGATATAATTTTCTTCACATGTAAATATTTTTACTTTGTAACAATAAAAAATATTACAAATTAAAGAGATTCTTCTCCATAAAAGTTATCCTTTGAAACTTTAAATGTTCTTATTTTATTTTTTGGCAGTGAATTTAATTAGCTTAAAAAAGGGTAAAGATTTAAATTAAGCTTCTCAAATACAAAAAATAAGTAGTTGTGTGAGGCATAGCTTTTATTATTAAATAAGTTATTGTTAAATTTTTGATTGATTGTAAAGTTAAAGATTTCACATATGAAGAAAATTATAGTTGGATCAAATTTGACTGAAGATCAGCCAACAGGAAAAAAGTGACAGAATATCTTCCGGCCCCAACAAACAACAGCAGCAAAGAAATCTGAGGAAGGGGATCGGCATGACCTCCAAAGTTTTTTTGCGGTGGATTACAAAAAGACCAAACACAAAAGTAGGAGGATAAATAACGGGCTATTACAGTGAATTGTGTTCACCTTTAAAGCTGACCGATAGCCCTATCGGATCTCTTTGGATCCGTCAAGTTGATGATAACGCTATCACAACAGGAAGCGATTTCTAAATAGATGGTCTGGGGATTTTCGGAATGTTAGATTAAGTAATTATGTTGGTTTTATTTTGATATATAAACTGGTTTTAGAACTTGAGGAAGGAGGGGGTGGCGGATGGGTGGGCCTTGGCTCTCAATAACGTTGGCCAGGCTTAGCAGGAGTGGTTCCTGGCCAGGGCGGCTAAAGAGGGAGATCCCAAATGGAAGGCTCTTGTTGAACCCGGCTGGCACGTTGACGATGGGGTAGCGGGCAAGGGCCGAGAGGGAAGTGCCGCGCAGCCTAGTTTGGCTGGAGACGGCAAGGGCATCCAGGCGGTGGGTATCCAGTAAATCATCTACCACTCTTTGGACTGCCTTCTGTAGGGAGGTGGCTAGTTGCTGGTACTCCGAGTGGGTCATGGTCAGCTGAGCCGCATAATCAAGAAACTCCACCTTCCTGGGGGGAGTGGAGGACTTGGCTGCTCGGATAATGTCTTGGATGCAGGTGACATGGGATGAGTTTGGGTGAGACTTGAAGAATACGTGTTTAGTTAGATATTCCTTTATGTTGTGTTTGAATTCGTAGGCAACTGTGTTGAGTTCTGTAAAGTCAGCTTTGTTAAACACTGCTTTACCTTTCATTTGGTCAATTATGCTAAGGTCTACGTGTACAGTTTCCAGAATAACGCCCGCCTGCTTTAGTCGGGCTAGGGAGGGTTGGATTGTGTGGCCAATGTGGATCACTCCTACACGTGTTCCCTAGTCATTGGTTACTGGTTAATTAGCTTCTTACGGAAAAATTGGATTGAAGGCTCAGCTCAGTCCCCATGATGCTGCTTGAAATCACGAGGTTGTCTTTGGCACACCGCGTTATTGCTCCGACGGTATCCATGGACTTTGCCAGCGGGATGACCCCGTCATTGGAAACTGCGTTGAATGCCGGCTTCAGTGCCACCACTGAGCAGACAGATGACGGGCCAACAAGGGAACCATCTGTCTCTGTTCCTAGGGCTGCCATGGCCAAGTTTGCGGCAACTGCAACTGCCGAGCCTGAGCTTGAACCAAACATGGTGCCATCTCGGATGTATGGGTTTATGGTGAGGCCTCCCCTTTGGCTGTAGCCAACTGGTTCGCTTGTTGAAAAGAAGCTATTGTTTAGTGCATCCCAGTTAACTGCTTACCCTGACAACTCAGACATATTTGTCTTTCCTAAAACCACTGCCCCCAGCCTCCTGAGTCGCTTGACCACATCGGCATCCTTCTTGGGCCTAGCCCCCAGAAGAGCAACGCATCCAGCCGTCGTCTCCATTTGATCCAACGTTCCAATGTTGTCCTTGACGAGGATGGGGATCCCGTAAAGAGGAAGATCTCTCTTTGCAAGTGCCTTGTCTAGCGTCAAAGCTATGGCCATGGCATCAGGGTTAGTCTCTATAATTGCATTCAAAAAGGGATTCATCTTTTGAATGCGCTTCAGATAGCATGCCGTTAGTTGGGAGGGCAGCAGGTTGCCTGATCTGAAATGGGCAAGGGTATCTTCAATTGTCAACTCGAGTAAGTTGATTCCTTGACACTTGGCCAGTTGAGTGTCGATCTGGTTGAGCTTTGTTTGGCCCAAGCACGATCCCAGCAATGCAAACAGTTGACAAGTCTTCATTGGGGTCTGGGACTTTGGAGTATAGTTTTATTTATAGGTGCGTCTAATCCAGAACAATAGTATTTCAGAGATAAAAATATGATTTCATTGAGAACACAATCTTACATATTTTCTTAATGAAATCATTGTATCCCGCTTAACCCATGTCAATCATTCCCCCTGGCCAGTGGACACGGAAAGCAAAATGTGTGCCTCATAACAACAACAATTACCATAGTTCAAGACCACACTCCACCAATAACTCTTCTATCTGTTCACTTCAACCAGAACATTCTCAATTCAACTTTCATTCACTGCAAATCCAACACCCCGCCACTTTGGCAGAGCCCCATGATTTTAGTCCCTGGCCAGTTAAAACCTGGCCAATAAGATTCAATTTGGCTGATTCCAGCATAGAAAATCCATTTAATTTCACTATCCTACCTCCAATTTGACTCCAAAGGAACTCAAAAGCGACCAGCTTACTAGAAAATCCCAACCTTTGCCACTATGATGTTGATCTCACACTAAACCCCTGATGTGAAAAACCTTTTTTAAACCCATTGTCAATATGAGGCTTGGGGGAAGCAATATTTATAAGAAAAATATATAGTTTATTGAAATATCCTTTTGGATTATATGGTAAATCAATGTGGATTAGGGATGTGGTATTGATCTTGGTAATGACTTGGTCTTGTATTCTAGAGCAATCACATGTAGGATCAATGATCAGGTTCTGTCTTGTTAGTTGAGTGACAAACATAATGCTGGAAAGGGATCATTTCTCCATCCAGTTGCACATTGCAGCACCATATTGATAACTGTTTGAGGGCAATTAACCATAAGTATATTGGGTTAATCTAAAGCTTTACAGATGAACATATTACTTGAGCTTTAACCTATCTCATGATATGATTATTCAGTACACTCTTTAGAGCAATTGATGGATGAAGAATGGTTCAGTGATCATGATTCTGGATCATTGATAAACAGTTTTTGCGGCTGGCACTTTAGATTCACTTAAGTTGTGTATGCTTAATTATCTACCCTATATCAATTGATTACCACTCTATCAATAAATATAAATTTCATATATACTTCTGAATATTGTCTGCACTTGTCTCTTGGTTCCAATACAGAGTATCAAATGTCATTCACCATAATTTTTTGCTGACTTTGCTCTCTTGTTGCTTTCATTATTAACAAGCAACAGGAGTATCTCCCTGCCATCTCAACTCTTAGAGTTAACTCTCCAGGAATGATCAAAGGAGGCGATTTTTATCCTGTTTAGCAGCCCAACATGCCCTAATATTTGAAACACTTCTCTCTTACATAATTCATTTAAGGACTATGCTCTTACTATCACATACCCTGTGGCATCACACCACCTTCCACTATACAGATAGTCTTCCCGATACATATCCTATCAAGATCAACAGAACCATACCTTAGTAAATACATCTCTAAGAACTTCAACCCTCCTAAAAACCCACCTGTGATGATTCATATGGAAGCAGTTTTTTAGGCAAGGGCTGATTTGACCAGAATAAAGACTCTATGCTTGAAGTTGGAGAAGTATAGTGGCTTTGGACAGGTAAATGCCTAGTAGGTAACAGGTTGCTACTAGAGGTAGAGAAGGTACCAGTATTTTATGCAACATGGAGCTACTAGAACTTGAGGGTTTATAAAGCCTAGTAGGTACATGGGCTACTAGAGGAGGATGTGATCCCAACCCAGTAGGTAACATAAGCTACTGGGAGAAGATAGATACCAGCCTAGTAGGTAACAAAGGACTACTAGAGAAGGAAAATGTACCAGCCTGCAAGGTAACAAGAGCTAATAGGTATGATAAGGCCTTACCCAGTAAAAAACATAGGACTACTAGGGGAGGATTGCTCTTTAACCTAGTAGGTAACATGGACTACTGAGAAGAATGGGTGATTTGACCTAGTAGGTAAAAAAGTACTAATAGGGAGGGAAAGCTGAGGTGGCTCACTAGGATACCTTGGCCACTTGCAGGAGGTCTGTAAGTGGGGCCCTTATCTAACAGACTGGTAAGGGATCTTTGTTTGTTTTTTCCTGGAGGCTTTTGGAGATCCTGAAGCCACTATAGGGGCATGGATATGCCCATATACATTATCAGGGTAGCTTCTTGGGAAAAAAGCTGCAGAACTTGATAAAAACAGCTCTCTGGAAATTAAATTTGATTACTTTGTGACTGAAAGCTCAGACTTAACCACCTGCGTGAATAAGAGAACTTCACAGACATGAGTATTTTCTGTGGTTGAATGGCCCAAGTTGAGGTCACTTACAGGGTCTCAGTCAAAAGCTAGTAGCCTTGTAGACTTATTGACTGATTATGAAGTATTACTAACAGGGACTGAAAATTGAACCAATCTGGTTCATAGTTAGGAATGAAACCTAGTTGATTCATAGTGAAGATGTAACCTTGGTGGTTCATAGCTGAAGGACTGGAAGATCATGGAGCAGGACTAGCTGAGGGACTAGAATTTGGCTGAAAAAGACTAGCAGAAGTAGATAAAGAAGCAAGAATGATGGACTTGGACTGCTGTAAATAGGATTGATGAAATGAAAGAATCAGATAAAAGAATTAAGTAAACTACTAAAAAAGATATGATAAAAAGATTAATATAAATATAATATAAATAAATAAGAAGAAAACAAGAAAATATTTTACAAAAAATATACTTTGAATTTATAAGGAATTGATTGAGTAAGAGTAGCCATAGTAGCCAGAAACAGAATGGACTCTCTAAGGAATAAGGCTGGAGTTTTGCCAAAATGGTTAAGTGAAGCAAGAAGCAAGCAACAGGCAAATTCAAATGGTAAAAAGGGAAGAAAACGTGGGTAAATACAGAGAAACGTCAAAGAAATTAAGGATCAAAAACCCCTTAAGTAAAACATAGGCAAAAGCGCTCAAGTTTGCCCAGGGAAACATGACAAGAATCACGGCAAAACTGTTCAAATTGCGGAGCAAGTGTTAATACAGAGCAAGGTGACACCAGGTTTGAACCAGGGTCAAGAGCAAGTCATTTGGGGAAATGTTTTGGCAAACTGCTCAATCCAGACATATGATTGGCTTCAGATTAAAGATTATTTGAGCAAGTTTTCAGTGGTTAAACTGAAGAGTTTAAGCCTAAAAAAGGAGGTAATAAAAAATGTAAAGCTGGTTTTTAATTGGCTTAAGTAAGTAAGAGAGTTTAATATATTATAAAGCAAGAAAAAATGGATAGTTTAAGCCTGGAAAACCAAATATCTGAGATGAAACAGGGACTGAAACAAGAAGATTTAAAAGGGGGATCAGTCTGAGGCTTTTCTAGGATGGGACAGAGTGTATTACCAAGGACACAAGGACAGAACCAGGAGCTGAGGACAAGGATAAAGGAGCAGGAGCTCAAGATAAGAAGTAAGAGCCAAAGAACAAACACAAGTAGTCTAAGGAATTTTTGGAGGACTCAAATTATTGGCAAATCTCTATTGTTTCACATACTATCTGGGCTACATACCAGAAGTTTTTAAGGTGATCTTCCTTCTGAATCAAATAAACGCCCTTTTTGACCCCTAAACATGTTTCTTAGTGGTACATTAGTCCCGATGAGTGAATTGTCCAGCGCTTCTACCCTATTCAAGGGGAGGATGATACCCTTTGCCAAAGCTGTCAAAGGTTTGCTACTATTAAGACTTTCCAGGAGAAATGGGAGAGGTTGAATAGACACCTTGAGATGACATATAGAGGGAGAGAACTCATTGGGCTTGAGTTCACCATAATCTTGTAAAAATTTTATAAGCCTCCAGAGGTTCTAGCACCAGCTGAGGTTCAAGTGCATGTAGGGGATGCTTGCCTGGTAATAGTAAAAGTATTAGTAGAATGCTCTGTAATGCAAGCCAAGTACAAGCTCCAGCCTAGCCACATGCCCCAACTAGGGAATTTTAACCCCTTCTAGCCAATCCCTGGCTTTGACCCTGGACACACATTGAGGACTGGTGAACAGGAACCCCACAGATCCCCTACACTCCCCCCCCTTTCCCAATGCACCTCCTTCTCAAGACTTCAGTAAGTTGGGGTTTGTCTACATTACAGTATTGGGGCTGGCTGACCAGATTTTACCCCATACTGGAAGTTGGCTTTTAGCCACTGCTGTGGATTATATTTTCAGGATTGCTCAATTGTGTACATGGCCTTTCAGGTCCGGCCTGCCTCTCCTGTGGGAGTCCAGTGGACTCTGGTATAGACTGTATCAAATAAACTGAGGATCTGGTTACACTAATAACTATTAATGTAATCAGGGTTTGTTTGATAATAGATGAAGACATTGGCCAAAGCAGTCATAAATATACCAATGAAAGTCCCCTTTTTGATTTTCTTCCTTTCATAAGTCTTAGCAGATTTCCCGTGCCCTAAAAAATTGCCAAATGCAATGAACAATTTTAATACATGATGAATATACCATCATAGATTAACTTTTCAAGAATTGGGTAATAGTACATACTATGACAGGATTGTATGTTGAATCTGCTTCTGTCCTATTAGTCCCCAATGAAATTGATCAACACCAAGACCAAGGCTACTTTGCCATGCATTCAGAGCTGCACCATATACATCAAACTCCATACATCATGGTGTGAAAGCTGGTTCCAGACTTGAGTCTTGGAAAGCTTGGGGTCCTGCTGTAGGAAATCAAGTATAATTGGATATGTGTCATAGATCTAAGACTCTGGGGCCTTATTGGGCCTCTTGGCTGCCCCAACCAGGTTTTTATTATTCATTAAGTTATTGAATTCCCACATTACAGTGGCTCAGGTGAACTTTAATTGGTTGGCAATTTAGTCTTAGGTCAGGCCACACTGGTTGAGTGTCACAATTTCCTGGAGAATCTAGACAGTAATAATTTGGCGCTTAGGGTGTTAGATTGTAGGTGCCAAAGCCTTATTGACTGAAGGGGGAGAAAATTAGCCATTTTGAGAGAAGTTGTTCTAAAACAGGGTTTCTAATCTGATTGGCTTGTTGACTGTTACCAGGTATGGGGTCAGAAAAGGGGGCTTTAGTAGAGTCATCTTATTAGTTGTTAGCAACCAAGTCAACTCCAAATGGGTTGGAAGTCAGGTACAGATCAGCTTCCTTGTTACCCACATCAAATATCTGGGTGTAAATAGGGGCCTCCACAAACTGATCCATTCCTCTGCTGAAACTGTCTTGTCTGCTGTATAGTTTTCTGAGGCCATCAAAAACGTTATTTCTAGTAAAGATTGTTGTAAAACAGACCAAGCAAAATTCACTAAAAGGAGAAGATTGAAATTTCATGGTCTGAATTTATATTGTGGCCATAATTCCAGATTTGAATGGTTCTCAAAACCTCTACACATGAAAAAAGAGCCTTAAATATCAATAAAATGCCTCTGTTTCAAAATTTGATAGCTGTTGAATGGCTACTAAAATGGGTTTTCTATTTTAGGATGCAAACACTACACATATTGTGTGACTTCATTTTGTTTTGTGTTTGTGAAATATTTTTTCTAGGCTGCTCTATTTTTGCTTCATTTTAGCCCTTCTGTTGGTGCCTCATCTGAATCCTGATAAGATTATAATGTTCTGAAAACCCCCAATATGTTTCACTTGTTGTACCAAGTCTTTTTGTTTTTAGTTTTGGACTTCATATTTGATGATTGATACAGTTAAATGTTTTGTGTTAGTGATATTTGGTTTATTGCTTTGAATTTGCCATTTCACCAAAAATACCTAAACTATTTGCTACCTCAAACTTGCCTGGCTGGATTTTTTTTAAATCTAAGTCCATTTTTTTAAAATCAGTTATTTTTGCTTAGTGCCATAGATGTGAAACTTACTGTTGTGACCAAGACTATCCCCTTTTCTGCCACAGCCCATACCAGATTCTGGCTGGACTCCCACAGGGGAGTCATTCCAGGCCTGAAAGGTCATGTACACAATTGGTGCAATCCTGATAATGTAATTCACAGCTTTAGCCAAGGGAAACTAACTTTCAGTATGAGACACAACCTGATTGGTCAGCCCTAAGACTGCAATGTAAACAAACCCCAACTTGCTGAAGTCTTGGACAGGAGGCACATTGAGAAGGGGGGAGTGGAAGAGATCTCCTTCAGGATATTCAGAATTAGGCTCTAGAATAACCTGGAGGAAGATCCAGGTTGTCAGAGATCCAGTCTTGAGCGGCTAGCCCGTTGTTTTCAAGGGTAACTTGGGCCGGATTTTTTGTGGACAATGCCCACCACAAGAGGGGAGCTAACTTTAAAAGATAGGAGGCAAACTATCCCACCCAGGACCACGGGCTGTAGGCCAGGATTATAGTGTCAATCACCCCTGTGAGGGTGATGTACACAATCCTTAATAGCTTGCCAGAATGGTTGGTTAGGAGGTTGGGTGAGGAAGCAGGCATAGGTTTTGGGGTCAAGGGCCGTTCCATGGGCAGGTTGTAAGCAGGGAGATAGTTGAATTTCCCTCTGAAAAACTTGGGTGTTGAAAATATCCACGGGCCTTGTCAGTTGTATTTAATTGCAGATTGTATGCAGGCCAAAGGATCAAGTTCAAGTATCTTTTCCAGGGTGAATTCCTTGTATTCAGATTTCAGAGGGTAGTTTATAAAATGGATGGGTCCAAAGGATACACCAGGAGGACAGAAAACAGTGGGTGGTGGGGGGGCAGGCCAGGAGATATTGAACTAAATTGGTAGACAGCAAATACAAAATAAGACAATAGCTGTGTGAGCCAAATTAACATAACCTTTATTCAAAAATGGCAATAAGTTTGGAGCACAGGGTCCTTTGGTCTATATAGTACCCCACCTCTAAACTTAACATTTTCTATGGGGGGTTCATCAGGGCATTAGGAAAGGCTGGGCCAGGGGAACTGGTTGCTTGGGTCCAGAGGCAGCAAAATAGCACTTGGCCCGGGAGTTCTTTCATTGGTTAAAAATCTTGATTTGGCTACCTGGTTATCTTGCTTTAGTGTTGTGGTCATGAGACTGGGCCGCAGGCCTGTGCCTCTTTCCTGGGTTGGCTCCTGATTGGTTGCTGGTGTAGACTTCAAGTTCATGCAGCTAATAGTTGCCAAATCAGTACCTCTATTAGGCTCTGTGATTAGTCTTCCATTTGGTGCAATAATTTCCTTGGTTTGACTTGTTTTACTGCATGGGCTAATATTCTTGGTATCAGCTTGTGGGGGCTCAATCCCAGAAAAGTGCAGGCGGGCGGTCCTGTGGTCCACAGGCCTTGCAGCCTGGGGAGTCCAAGGTCAGGGTTTGATTCCTGCTCCCGGGCCCTGGTTTCCAGAGAGGAAGAATTGTCAATCCTGACACAGGTGGTGAGGGTGAAAGAACTATAAGTCAATGGTGCTTGTGGTGTATCCAGGTAGACAGGAGCAGAGCCAAGAGGAAAAGGATAGGTGTGGATGTATTGTATAGTAGATTCACAAATAGATGCAAACATAATGATTATATTGGTGAAAAAATAGATAATTCCTGAAAGAAAATAATGGTTCTGGGCATAAAGTTGTTTATTTAAGATATCAATAGTAAGAAAGGCTTCTCCTCCTCACTATTTATACTTACTGGGGAATACTTAGCCTTTTGTGCCACCAGAGGCCTGGTGTCATCATTTTCAGTAATACTTGCCAATTGGCTTGGAAATTGCTCACTGGGACATGGGGGAAGGACATTGGATAGTATATCATGAACATTGGCTTGACTGCTACATTTTGAGGCGCCATAGCTATTATTAAAGCCCGTAAGCAATCAAGAGCCCAATTTCTTCCCAATTTATCATTTCCTGATCTCAAAGGGAACAGATTTGTGTTTATTTTTAGTTCCAGGGTTTGGAATGTGGGCCTTGAAACTCCTTGGCCATTTGGGTCAGAAAGGGGGTTTCTTCTAGGAAGGCAGTTGGTAATGCTTTCCACACTGTTGGTTGTTCTATCTCCATACAGTCTAGCTGATTTTCTAGGATATTATGTGCCCTGACATTGTCTGCCAATGTATCTCACAATACACAGGGGCACTCAAATAATTTTGCCATGATATGATTGACAGTATGGATCAATCATTGCACAATGTCAAACTATGGGCACTATCTTCAAATAGGAGGGTTATCAATTTGAAATACTGATCTCTCCCTCAAGTTATTATACCCAAAATTTCACATGGAACACATCAATATGCCACCCCCTTGTAAAGATTTAAAGAATAGCACAATTTGATATACTTTATTTGGGAGCCAAAATTTGCATATTATTCCTATTGTTTTCCTTTCTATTTAAACTGTTTGTTGTACACTATAGGATTGTTTTAAATCAACAATTGAATAGCTTTTATAAAACATAAGCAAGTAAACTGTGTTACATAAATCAAAGGCTGTTCTTAGTAAAGAAGGCAAGTTTGACTATCTATAGTGAGAAGTAAGTGTTAAAAAGTTATATGAGGGTAAATATCTTTATTGAGAAAGAGAAGCTTTTTTAATAGGCAAATAAGAGAAAGGATTGCTGCCACACAACAATCAACCATGCAACCAACTTGGGGGCAGTTGGATTGCATGATCACTATCTCAATGCAATAATCCAGATTGGTGGGGAAGATAGAAGTAATAATCCTAATGAAATCATAACATACTAACTCATGTCAAGCAAATTGACCGTAATTTGCAACTTTAGTCTATTAGGATTCACATGATCATTGTCACAATCAACATTGATCTTTAGATTTGATACTGTCACAGTAGAGAACCAAATGAAAGGAATAGTGCGCCCCATAAGACCAGAAAACAGCAAAGAACCGCTGCCAAACCCTTGAGAGACATAGACAATTTAAATGCTGTCATTGAAAAAAATGGATTAAATCTGGGGTTGCTCAAGTAGCCCTGGAAAATCTGGATTTGCCTTATTTTCCCCAAATAATTATGACAAAATTATCACATGTTATACACTATTTGGAGATGGCAGCGCTCAACCTGCTGGTTGCTGGGATTTTTTAATTATGACGTCATCAACTCAAATTTCAATACAGGCCCTCTCACTGATGAAAATATTCTTGCCAACCAATCAGAGGTTGCAAAATCCTCCCACCCCCATCCTGAATCACCTTAAATCTCCCCCCACCCAACTCTAGAAACTTGTTTCTAGATAGCTTATTATCATTGATATTGAAAATAAAGGCAGTTTTACACCCATGTTAGAATATATTGGCCTACTGGCCCCAGTTGTGGACAATATGTCTACCACTCTATTCCAGTTTGCTGCCAACTCCCTTGCTGTTCCATGGCCTGCGCTGTATTCTGCCTCCTTATCTTTGATGGCAGACTTCCCCTTGCAAATGCTCTTCCTCATTTCAATCTTAGTTGCTGTTTTCTGCTATACTGCCCAAGGCGCAAAATTAATGAGTCCCTCTACCAAATTTGGTTTAGTACTGCTCAAGCAGTTAAATTTTTTTATTTTATCCTCATTTTTTTTCTCTTAATAGTGCAGCACACCATTTAAATCTTACAGATACTAACAACAAGTTGATATCCATGGGCAATTGAATTGGAAAATGCAGCAACCAATAGCAACAGTGACTGTTACTAAAATCATCACACTGTTGTCTTCCCTAATCTAAATGCTGAACTATTATTGGTTCAGTTGCAGCATTGGTAGCAGCATTAGGTTTGATTGACAACCTACCTATAATAGAAATCCTCCCAAGAAACATTTCTCCCCATACCTGATGGGGACATCCCCAAGGGTTAAGTTTTGTATCAGGATCAACTAGTTCTCACCAGTGTCTAAAATCAGCTCTACCTGGAACAATGTGACATTAGTGTCACCCCACCCCAGTATGACCTTTCTAAACTCATAATGAACTTGCAACTAGAATCCTTCACGGGTTATGTAGAGGGCGCCAACATCTTAAGTTAGCTACATTCCACATAAAACTGACTTCACATTTGTCTAGTACTCAAACCCTTGTGATTCACCACCACATCAGGACATCTCACAGGGCCTGCCACAATATGGTTCACCAACTGGGATAGCAAATAACACAAAGTCACCTGGAAAATCTTCAGGGACACTAAAAGTCCTGCTACAGTGAAACCTGTTCACCCAGTGTAGTGATGACCCTGTTGCGCTTTTTGCATTACAGCACCACAATTAGTTGATATTATAAGGCACAGAAAATTTGCTTGAATACAGTCATATGTGAGAATACAAGTAGTATTGTATTAGAAGAGCCAGGATTGAATGGAACCATGATTATTTTCTGCCAATGGCTTCTGATTGCGCAGAAGCACTCAAAGATTAAGATAAGGTCAACCAAATTAAAAATATATGTTAAAGATTAAGATTAAAGATTAAAGGTTATTTTTATTGTAATTGATTAATTCTTCTTATACCTTCTGCAAAAGTTAATCCCTGGGCTGCTAGCAATGTCTTCTAGGACATTCTAATACACCCCTAATTTGGGTAATTATTAATCTAGGTTTGGCGCTTATTGCATGTCAACCAATAGAATATCTTTGTCTTCACCCAGCACAGGTGATTCTTGCTGGCATGGAATAATTTAGTACTTCAGGATCACTTCCTACTTTTCTGGTATACTCCAGGCATAGCGCTTATTAATATGATATGTATGGAAATTTGAGATTATGGGGAATCAAACCCAGCGCCTCAGCTCTTGATGTAAAAGTAAAGTGGCGCTTTGGCACCTGTAATATTTGCCAGGCAGCGCTTGCAATAATTTTCAGCTGGCGTGGCAGCAAATCATGTATAACTTAAATGCTGCGGCAGCACTTATCATTGGCTAATTGAAGGTCCAGATCAGCAGGCTAATGCTGATCTAATATGCATATGATATAAACTACCATCTTATGTTATATGGTAGCTGCAATTCATGTCTGCAAGTGTCAAAACTGCAGGCTTGACCCACCAGCAAGGTTCCAATCAAGCGGGTTTGTGACCCACAATCCAATTATTTGGTCACTCAAAGCCAGACTAAGAAGTCAACTCAAATTACCAAATCCAACAGCATGAACAGATGATGATCCTTCCTGGTGGATACCTTGTTTTGGCACTTGACTCATTATCAGGATCAAGCCACCCCCTTCTTTCATCCAGCCGTGTGATCACCAATCATGTTCCTGTTATCCATTGATTCACATGAACTATATAATCACTATCTCACAATAAAGATTATTATCTAGCTTCTAAATATTTTCCCCATGTAAATCTGCTAAAACAGCACAGTTACAACATTGGAGCACAGGTAGGCTCTCCATCCTACCTTATCTTGAAAAATTCCGCCTGTTGCCCGCACACGCCACAGTCAACAAATCCTTGACAGAATTATGTCTGACCTCCTGCCCAACTGGACTCCGTACACTCCTGGTACCGCAATACCCAATGGTTTTGTCCTATACCAAAACACAGTAATCCTGCTACCCGCCTTCAACGCCATGTCTGCACAAGGGTTCTTTCAGGCTCCGCCATTGATGCCGCAACCAGCTGACAAAACCACCATGTCCGCCTATGTAGCTCAAAGACTACAAAGCGCCGCCTTGGAACCTTTTGCCGGGGCCAACGACAACAACACTGCCGCATGGATCCAGTCCGCCCAGAGTAAACTAGCTCAGATGGAATGCCCACAGAAATTTTGGATTGCAGAGATTTCCATTTGCCTGACCCATGACGCTGGCACCTGGTGCAATAAGTGGCACAAAGAGCACACTGACAAGAACTGGTATACCTTTAAGCAAGACTTCCTGGTAAGATTTGTGTTAAAGGATACAGCGCTCATGATTATTTGCCAAGTAAAGAACCTGACCCAGACAGGCACTGTAAAGGAACTCACCCGCGCCTACAAGGAACTCTGCCTTTGTTCACCCTCCAACATGGCCGTTGACACCCCAGCCACACACCTCATGTACTACGTTGCTCTAAGTTGCACGTGATGAGACATATGAACCTGGATCAGGTGACCAACCTGCAAAGCCTATACTGTGAAGCAGAAAAGGCGGAACAGACATCCAATGCTCTACACAAGGCACAAACTGGGAAACAAGAAAGACCCAAGGATTCCCATCCAAGCAGGCGCTCCTCTCAACCACCTCCAAGAGGCAATGGAAGCAACACCAACCACAAGCCCACAGGTTCCAATGGACATGGAAATGGAAACAATGGCCAGTCAAACTGTACTCATTTCTGCGTCATTGCCACGCAAGGCAACCCAGATGAGGGAAAAGCCCGGGGAGAGCACTAACCAAGACATGCTCTCCCCACGCAACTCCTGACTTGTCCAACAATGAATACCAACCCAAGGATATGGACCAATGCCCAATGATCCAGGTGCCCTTGGAAGACCTAGTGCTGTACACCATTGCCAGACATCCCAATAAATTGATGTCCTATCCTTTCTGCTTTTGAAGTTACACAGGCTCAGCACTCTTGGACTCAGGCGCAGACCAAACCTTAGTCAACAGCAGCTTTGTGAATAAGTTCAAGCTGGCCACTATTTCTTTGCAGATTAAAAATGTGGTCCTGGATGATGAACACCATATTGCTGTGACAAAGGAAACTGCCCCCTTCTCTGTCATGCTTGAGAATCTCCACTCCACCATCCAAGGTCCTGTCATTGACTTTCCTAAGTTTGACATTGTACTGGGACTAGACTGGTTACAAAAGAACAACCCTCACGTAGACTGGGCAACCTCAGTATTGACCATCAACGTGAAGGTGTCAATCACCAGATCTACCCTGACTCTGTGGACCAACTACTACGCAACCATGTCTTTGTGCGTATCACAGAGACCCAGGGCAAGAAGAAAGATTTGAAGTCAATTGACTGGGACTCCTGCCAGTACAAGATCATACACTTCAAAGACCACCAGGACACCCCCACACCTCAGGACTGCAACATTGTGGCCCGCCACCCAGAAATCTTTAAGGAAGCGTTACCTGGGCTGCCTCCTGAGAAGCATATTCAGCACTCTATCCAGCTCAAGGGGGCTGTACCCAAGGCGCGCCCTATCTACAGGCTGACCCCAAATAAAGACAACGCCTTACGCGCCTACCCCAAGGAAGCATTGGAAAAAGGACTTATCTGCCCCTCGCAGTCTCCCTTTGGGGCTGCTGTATTCTTTGTGGCTAAGAAGGATGGTACCTTAAGCCTGTTCACAGACTACTGCGCCCTAAGCAAAGTTACCATTAAGAACTGTTACCCACTGCCACTGATTGACGACCTCTTTGATGCCTTGGGAGGAGCCACAGTCTTCTCCAAGATTAATCTAACTGCAGGCTACAATAAAATTTGTATAAAGGAGGAAGACATCCCCAAAACGGCCTTCTGCACTAAATACAGCTCCTACAAATGTGTGGTGCTCAACTTTGGTATGACCAATGCCCTGTCCACCTTTGTAACCTTCATGAACAAAGTTTTTGCGCCCCACATAGGCAAACACGCCCTAGTGTACCTAGACAACATCATTGTCTACATTCCCTTGGTGTAACAGCACCACAAAGACCTGGAAGCAGTCTTTGCAACCTTGCCACAATACAAACTGTTGGCCAAGTCCTCCAATTGCCAGTTCTTCCGTGGGCAACTACCCTTCCTGGGACATATAGTCTCAAAGGACGGCATCAAACCCAACAGTCAAAAGATACAGGCTATCTGCAAGATGCCATCACCCAAGGATAAGTTGGAGCTCTGCACCTTCTTGGGAATGGTGGCCTATGTACAACACTTCATATCTGACTGTGGCGTCTTGACTGCCCCCAAATCCGCCATAACTGGCACCAAATCTAAGTTTGTGTGGACCCCCCAACGTGACCTCTGTTTTAGATGCCTCATTGAGAAGCTCACGACAGCTCCCATCTTGCAATACCCCAAATGTGACAGGGAATACCAGATGGAAACCAACGCCTCAGATGCATCCATTGGGGGAGTACTACAAATCAAAAATAGTGACAGTGACTTCCTGCCCATAGCCTACAAATTGCAGAAATTGACAGATGGCAAGTGTTAATATCCTATCCACAACAAGAAGCTGCTGGCTATTGTGCACTGCCTAGTCAAATGACGCTGCTATCTAGAACGCCAGGAAGAATTCACAGCATTAACCAATCACAAGTCACTCATCTATTTTAAGACCCAAGTGAATCTGTTGCGCTGCCAAGCGCAGTAGATGGAACTATTAGAGAGGTTTAACATGCTCATACAGTATAAGCCTGGGGCCAAGATCTCCATGGCAGATGCCCTGTCCCGTCTATATGTCTGTGCTTCAAGAGAAGAGAATTGGCTTGACCCAGACTAGCCTCTCCTGGTGTTACAAACAAAAGACAAAAGGTTCCCCCTGGGCACAACTGACATAACCAAAGAAACAGTCATTAAGAATGAACATCTCTTTGCTGATGTATATGGGACTCTTCACAGAAAGATGACTGACAGCACAACCATTCCCTACATCCCCACACATCAGCAAGTCAACACTATCCTTTGCTATCACAGATACCTTGGACATAGCAAGAGCAGAAACCTATATGAGTTCCTAAAACATAAAGCCTGGTGGCCAACCTTATACCACAATGTCCAGGAAGTTCTAGACCAATGTGAGGTGTACAAAAAGTTTACCAAAAGTGAAATCCTGCCAAAGTCAGTACTTCCCATACGCATACAACTACCTTTCAAAGTATGGGCTCTTGACATTGTTGGCCCCATGCCAGGAAAACACAACAACAATAAATACATCATCACTGCCATTGACTTTGCGACAAGATAGCCAGTAGCCCAAGCAGTAAAGGCACATACCGGCAATGACATTTGACGTTTTATTTACAAAGAAATAATCAGCAAGTTTGGAAAGCCAGAACTCATGATAACCAATGGAGGCAAAGAGTTGACTTCCAAAAACACCAATTTATACCTCACCAAGAATGGGGTCAAATACACCATAACAACACCATACCACCCACAGGCCAATGGACAAGTAGAGCAGCTTAATAGTAGCCTTGTGCAAGACCTAGCCAAACTCACCACCAGTAGACATGAAGATTGGTATAGGCAGCTACCAACTGCACTACTTGTGTGTCAAACCCAAGTGAAAAGATCCACTGGAAAAAGCCCGTTTGAACTGGTATACAGCACACAGCCAAATATCATTCAAGCATTGACAGGACCTAAACTGGAAATTCCAAGTGAAGTCCCCACTTTCTCAGACCCTCAAGTAATGGAGGCTAATTAGGAGCAAACAGTCAAAGAGGATGAACGTCTGCAGAAGACATTTGTTCCCATCCACAATAGGCATGAAGTTGGGGACAAAGTATGGGTCATGAATGTTGACAAGAGCAAGTTACAGCCTGAAAAAGTGGGGCCAGCAATCATTCTAAAGGTAAAAAACAATAACACTTATCTTTTGCAAGGGCTTGGCAAACATAAGCAAGACAAGACCATACACCATGACCGCCTACAACCCTGAAAAGCAAGACAGAAACAACAGGAAACCGCCCTACCTGCTACAGAACAGCAACTAGTTCAATACGGCGCCCGGGCTCCTGACAACCTCCATGACAACCTGCCCCCAGAGGAGGCCAACCTTCAGCTAGGGGGAGGGGTGTTAAAACCGCAGGCTCAACCTGCCAGCAAGGTTCCAACCAATCAGGTTCAGGACTTGCAATCCAATTATCTGGTCACTTGAAGCCAGACTAGGAAGTCAACTCAAATTACCAAATTCAACAACATGAACAGATGATGATCCTTTACAGTGGAT
The DNA here is from genome assembly GCA_014839935.2 of Entomophthora muscae. Classification (NCBI taxonomy): domain Eukaryota; kingdom Fungi; phylum Entomophthoromycota; class Entomophthoromycetes; order Entomophthorales; family Entomophthoraceae; genus Entomophthora; species Entomophthora muscae. The sequence continues at coordinate 267,407 of QTSX02002193.1, forward strand.
ATCTTGTTTTGGCGCTTGACTTGTTATCAGGATCAAGCCACCCCCTTCTTCCATCCAACCGTGTGATCACCAATCATGTTACTGTTATCCATTGATTCACATGAACTATATAATCACTATCTCACAATAAAGATTATTATCTAGCTTCTAAATATTTTCCCCGTGTAACTCTGCTAAAACAGCACAGTTACAACACAAGCTCCGTCATAATTAGCATCATTGTATTTTATACTACTAATTTATGGATTTGATTGTAGCAATCCCAATCTGTGAGCTCCATCATAATTGGCATCATTGCTTGGTCAATTTTCTAACAGACCCCCTTGCTTGCCATTAAACAAACAGGAAGCATCCCTTAATACCTCTCTGCTTAGCAACAAGCACTCTCTGCCACCCCAGAAGCCATCACTGACAGAAACACTATGCTCCTCACCCTTATCATCAATAAGTTAAAGCCCCATATCTGCAAATAGGTGCCTGTAGGGAGCTGTACTTCCATTGATAATTGCTACAAAGCTATTGTAAAAGCAAACAACCTAGTAACAATGGGAGTCCACAGATCCAGTTATGAACCCCTTCAACCTTACACTGCACCTGGCATAGCTTTCAATCAAGTAGAACACTGCCATAAGGAGAATAGCAACAAGCACCCTTGTGAGAGGGAGCTTCAGCTGGTGCAGATTGAGAGTTTAGAAAAGGCCTGGGGGTTATAGACACAAGAGTCTCTGCAACCTGCTTGACCCACACTCCCAATCTCTCCTTGCTAAGAATCCCTGCAACTATAATGTGTGCTGTGAAGTGATTGGTTAAACTAGCCTTCAATGTAACAGTCATTGATTCATTAAGCTTGGTGAATGAGAGAGCAATAGTACTCTTGCACTGGATGAAAATGTGTTCCTACTAATCAACTAAGTTGTCCTTCCAAGCCATATCAACTAACAATTGTCTGGTCATTAGATTAATAGTGGGAAAAGCCTACAGAGGGAGCTGGTTATAAAGCAGAGGATCCTGGCGCTCAGTGGCTTCTATTAATATCCAAACATCTATATAACTCTCTTTATTGATAAATAAATAAATGAAGAATCAATATTTACATTTACTACATTTTATTATATGCACTAAGTTGAAGGAAATATCTTAACTTAGTCTTTGATAATCATAGGGCCATGATTTGAGTTAAGCGTAATAAACAACTACCACACCATAACCACAAACTCAACAATGTGCATGAGGTTGAAACCTTAGATGTATTGTAAGTGTACAGCAACAGCCCTGTTCTCCAATTCAGTCATTTTCCAAAATAAAATCTCTTTCTTGGCCTATTTTTTGCTTCTGTGGGAACACTCACAGGCTCCTGGTAGATACTAGGATCAATCACACCATGGTCAATCAGGAATTTTTTGATTCCCAACAGTTAGACCAAGTCCCCAGCTACTTTAAAACAGTGCACATATCAGACTCCCTCAGAGTAGCCATCACTCACAAGACAGTGCCCTTCTCAGTAAGAATTGATAACATCCAGGTCAGGCTTTCTAGGCCTATCATGAGCGGCCTCAGTCACAATGTGACTTCAGGTCTGTACTGATTAACCTACAATTGCCCCTACACCCACTAGTATACCTCTATTATTAACCTCATCAGAAAAAGTGTTGGCTTTCAAATCTACCCCATCAATATGAGAAAGCTTCTACATGGCACTGTTTTGATGATTGAAATGTGAGAAATTTGCAGACAGGGCTAACATTTACCAGGAAAGGAGTAAACACTTGAGACAAGTAAATATTGATTGTTTATTAATGTATATAGCATATGTATATGGGGGAAGCGGTGATAGCAGAAGAATGGAAATAAGTTGGGTCTTAGTGCACTCTGTAGAAGGTGGGTAAGTGATGAATATTGAAGATAGTAAGCATGCAGGTTATCAATTCCATACCAGAGTCCAGCTAGATGTCCACAGGAGAGACATGCCGGGCCTGAAAGGCCATGTTCACAATTGGTACAACCCTGATGATTTAATTCACAGCATTAGCCACAGGACACCAACTTCCAGTATGGGGCACAACCTGATTGGACTGCCCCAAGACTGCAATGTAAACAAATCCCAACTTGCTGAAGTCTTGGACAGGAGGCACATTGGAAAAGGGGGGAGTGAAAGAGATCTCCTTCATGATATTCAGAATTAGGTTCTAGATTAACCTGGAGAAAGATCCAGGTGATAAGGGTGAAATAACTCCAATTCAATGGTGCATGGTGGTGTAACCGGGTAGACAGGAGCATAGCCAAAGTAAAAGGATAGATGTGGATGTATTGTGTAGTAGATTCATAAAGAGATGCAAACAGAATTATTATATTGGTGAAAAAATAGATAATTCTTGAAAGAAAGTAATGGTTCTGGGCATAAAGTTGTTTATTTAAGATATCAATAGTGAGAAAGGCTTCTCCTCCTCACTATTTATACTTCCTGGGTAATACTTAGCCTTTTGTGCCACCAGAGGCCTGGTGTCATAATTTTCAGTAATACTTGCCAAATGGCTTGGAAATTGCTCAATGGGACCTGAAGAGAAAAGGGCATTAGCTGTTTCTTCATGGTCATGGCTTTGGCTGCAGCATGCCAAGGCGCCACAGCTATTATTAGAACCTGCAAGCAATTGATCATCTAATCACACAATCAAACAATCTGTGATGGATTCAGGTCTAACCAATCAAACTTACCATTTTCTTGCCCTTTACTCTTATTACCGGTACCTTCCTGTGACAAAGCTTTGAGGAGCTTTGCCTCCAGAGAGGCAATTTTGTGAGACAACGCTTTATTGTCATCTCTCCAACAAGTCATAATTTTGACACTCTTTTCTTCTCTGTTTCTTAACGCCTCAACTTCACAATTGGCTCTTTCCTTTACTTGTTGCAAAATTTTGTTGAACCCTAACAGCAAGTTCCAGGAGTCCCATGCATAAACTTGATTTTCTTGTGCTGGTGTTCCCTCTCTGGAAAAATAGTTGGAGTATAGTTCTTCAAAAGCTGCTATCACTTCCACCAAAGACTCCTCCAGTGCACTCTTTTGAGACCTCCAGACTTGCCCAAGTCTCTTCAAGCAAGCTGGTAGGAACTTTCTTTCTTGGAGCAGCGGCCTCAACATGAAGCACCCCAATTTTTTCTCTTTCAAATAGTAATAAAGAAGACATGATAATTAAAAAGAAGTTGAGGGGAAAGCGTCAAAATTGACAATATATTTATTTAAAATTAGCTGTTTTTGCTTATATATCATTCCAGGCATATTTGGCTGAAAACCCCTCCGGTTCCTGAATCAACCTATGATTGATCTCACGCAGCCTATGACATTTGAGTCATCTCAACCTAGATCTTTACCTAAAAGATCTTCAATACTTCTCAGCCTAAGAGAATCAATCTACAATGGGAAGAAGTCACCTGACTCCATTCATCCCAATGTACCAATTCAGCATGGAGCTTCCCCAACTCCCGGCGCCAAAACCCTGTGGATTCCGCATCCCAAACTCAGCTTTAATGTTCCAACTGGGAACCAGCTGATCAAACCAGAATTCCTAGGCATCATTGCCTTTATCCAGGTATCTTTGCATTTAATGGGTTTCTTGTGTTTTATAAACCTGTTAAAACACTTTGAACCTCAAACAAAACACCACCACAGTGTTTTTAAACCAAAAACAGGAGTTTACCTATGGTTAACCTTAACCATACCTCTTGACACAGTCAAAAAAATAGACAATATTGTTAAATACTCATTAATTATATTCCCATGTATTTATTAATTAATCTTCCTGATTATTTAAATTGTTTTTGAGACATTTATTCTCCAAGATTGATTTGGTCAATCTTGCCTTCTGTTCTTTTATTGAATATAGATACTAAGTTCTCAAGAATCTTTATCTGAAGAATTCCAGCCAAACCTATATACATAAAAAAACAGCAAAAACAGAACAACCTTTTATCTCAGAGTATTCATTTGGCTAAATACTTAACAGTGACTGTTGTACAGTCACACAATCTCTTCCAATTTACAATCTCTTGATAGTAAAACGACCCAATTTTGTGTCTATTTTCAATGCCAGGGCTTTGTGGCATATGGACCTTGCAAACCTCTGGTCATTTGTAGTCAGAAAGGGGTTTTTTTCTAGAAAGGCAATTGGCAATGCTTCACACACTGGTGGAGGTTTTATCTCCAGGAAGGCTTACTGATTATCTAGGGCATTATTGGCCCTGACACAGGTGGTCAACTTTGCCTAATATAGAGGGGTAAAGGTTCTCCCCATGGTTTTCAAGTAGTTTTGAGGTGGTGTTGAAGTTAATAGGCAAGATTGGATACACTCAGAACCATCATTGAGGTGGCTGTCCAGAGAGACAACTGCAGAACTTGACAATTTGGAGGTTTCTGGGAAGTGAAGTTGGTTATTTTGTGATCTAAAGCTCAAACTAACCACTTTAGTGAGTAAAAAAATTACCAAGACATGAGGATTATCTGGTGCTGATGGCCTAAGGTGTAGGTTACTGATGGGGGTCAAGTCTAAGTTGAATCACTTGTGGAGATTTATTACCTGAGTCTGAGGTGGTGACTGATGGAGACTAGTAGAATAGGGCAGAAATTTGAGGCTAGTAGCAGCCAAAAGGAGTGGCAGGACTAGGTAAAGGATATCAGAAGAGACCAAAAACAGAGAAAAGTGGTCTGGTAAAATGAGCCAATCTTTTGCCAAATTGATTTACCAAGGTGGAAAAGGTGGGATGTTTTGCCTTGGTTTAGTAGTAAAATCAAGAGGGAATGTGGATAGAAGTGTGGTTAAGAGGTTTATTTATTAAGTTCCTAGGGTGATGAAGGTATGTTGCTATGAGAGCTGGATACAAAGTTGTTTTGGTGGGACGTTTTCCTTGGACCTTAATATATTAGTAAATATATGGGGGGAAACATTGAAGAGGACCAAACAGAACAATTTAAATAGTATTCTACCATTTGGACTGTAAAAGGTTGAATGCAGGGAAGACTGGTGCTGGAACAGTGAACAGGTTAGCGCTTTGGTGCGCAAAGAGTTGTTGCTTTGCGCAGTTTGGGCAGTGGAAATTGATTTCCTAGTTGAATTGTGGTGGAACTTCATAATTAGTCTAGTTTTGCGCTCTGCATTCATTGGTTGAGTTATGTAAGGTTTTCTGATGAATATGATTGGTTGGAAGCCAAAATCTTAAAGTATGAGCAAGAAAACAGTGAATCAATACTTTAAGCTTTTGAGAAAGCAAGTATGTAAGCTTAAGCTATTATAGGAAAAGTCAGCAGCAATGGTTGAGACTTTAAAGAAAGACATTCTGAAGAGGGAACCATTGGGAAAAGGCACTATAAGAAGTAGGCTAGTTGGAAAGTTATGGGGTCTTTTGGAAGTCTTTCAGAAATCTTTTGGAAGCCTTTTGATTGCAAGCAGGAGCTTGGTTGGACTGATACAGTGGATTAAAAAGTCCACTAGAGCTACACAGAGATCTGGAGAACAAGATAAAGGTGCAGGACCCCAGGACCAAGGTACAGGAACCTAAGACCAATTACAAGGAATCCAAGATATTATTGGAGGACTACAAGTATTGGTAAACCCATATTTTTTCCCATACCCAGGCAATATACCAGAAGATTCCTAAGGGTATCTTCCTTATGAGAGTGAATAAAAGCCCATTTTGACCCCTATACATATTTCTGAGATACATTATCCCTTACTAGAGAATGACAACTCCTCCTAGCTGGTCCCTGGCTATGACCCAGGACACACTTTGAGGACTGATAGACAGGAACCTCATAGTTGCCCTTGAGAGTTGTGTGTTGTACAAAAAGAACATGTCTAAGCCTTCCCTTCCTAAATCAGTTTAACTCATCAAGGCTATTGAGCTATTCAGACAGTGGATCCTTGACATTGTTGTGAGAAATGGGGAGCAGGTTAATAGGAAATAAAACCAAGCTCTCAATCACAATAAAAATGATGGTTTTAGCAGCAACCCAAAGGTTGTCACCAACAATTCCTGAGAGGTCAAAGGGGGGAAGGAATCAACTGAACACCAACAGTAACAGAAAAAACCAAATGGCTGGATTTCACTAACAAATTTTGAACTTTATTAGAGTAGATAATGATGAAGCAAGGTCTTTTACAACTCTTGCGTTCATTTAAGGGATGAACAGGATTGGGGTGATATATTGAATGTCACAAACCAGTTGACCAATAACATGAGCGGATACAAATGCATTTCTTGAGGCATAAAGATCTTGACAAATTCTGAATGGACATAGTCAAAAGGAAAACCAAACCAACTAAAATCAGGAATATACTTTGTATGCAATTACCACTTCTTCTGGCTGCTCTTGCACATGATATTTAACCAGAGGTGTCTCTTGGGTGGGTTAGGTGGGGACATCTTCAGAATAATTCTAAAATATTAAATTGATGACTTTTCTTGGGCTTTTCAGTAACCTTTTGGATAAATATTCAAACATAATTTTGTAGAAATTCCCAAGCATTTGACAGGAATTGAAGTGGAGGCCTAAGGGGGAGGCGTAACATTACAATTGTTATGCCCCTGCCAAAAGATAAGCTGGGCAAAAAGTAAATCATCACAGCTATTGATTACTTCACACGCTGGCCCGTTGCATGGGCAACCACTAATCACATTGCCACAATTATTAATTGGCTTATCAGCAAGGAGATTATAGCAATTTTTGGCTGTCCCAAGCAGCTCATCACCAATGGAGGCCCCAAGCTTATGGGTAACATCATGAAAGTATACTGTGTCAAGACTGCCATCAAACAATTAGTCATCACACTGTACCATCCCCAGGTCAATTGGCTTGTGGAGCACCTGGATGATTCCCTCGTACAACTAATTGACAAAATCTCCTAGGAGCACCCACACTCCTCCTGGATAGAGCACCTTCCCATTGCCCTACTCATGCTAAGAGCCAGAATCAACTGTGGTACAGGCTTCAGTCTCAGTTCCCTGGTCTTTGGCACTCCTGATGGATTGACTGGGGTAGATGAGGAAAAACTATGACCCACTGTTCCAGGAAAACCAGCTTTCACAACTATTCCCTCATTGATTCAATGGAAGGCCAAAGCTTGCAATCTTGAACAGGAACAAATCAGGGGGCAACCAGGAACCCTGAGGCAAGAATGCTGTGAGTTATTATGTCTAGACTTTAACCATACTTCTGCAATACTCAAGCCTGACCACCTTGGGCCTTTTAAAGTGGCAGCTGTCTATGGTAATCACACCTACCAACTTGAAGACGCCCAAGGAAATACCAAAAACTTCACTGTAACCACCTACGCCCCTGTTGTGCCACTAATGCACAGAAAATATTTGTACATACCTTCCCAGACTTTCTGCAAGCTCTGACCCTGGTATCTCACAACAAGCAGGAGAAATAGGGGGTGTTGTAACCAAGATCATCTCCTTGTCTACCAACTTATCTCACAATATACAGGGGGCGCTCAAAGAGCCGCCCATCACGTGACTAACTGTATGGACCCATCTGTTCACAGTGTCAACTTACAGGCACTATCTCCTAATTAGGAGTGCTGCCAATTTGACACGCTGGTCCCTCTCAAGTTATTATCAGCCAAAACAGTACATGGAACACACCACTATGCCACCCCCTGGCAACTTGTGGCCCCCAGATATGGTATTTTAGCTGTGCTACTCTTAAAATAAACACATCTTATTACTATCCCTATCCTTTTTTATTTGGAATTTTGTCTTCCCAAATCAAAATACTGAACTATTATTGCGTAAGTTACAACACTACTGTAGCTGACCTAGACCTCAATGCCAACCCTCATAACTAGCTATTGGGCCCAAGCCCCAGCATCAAAGTTTGTATGATCTCCCAGGTGAAATTATTCTAATAATCCATGATGCATGTCCTTAAAAGAAGAGTTGTTAAGAAGAGAAGAAGAATTGAGATTATATATCACCTTATCTCATATACCAAACAGCTTTATCACAGAATGTCTCACCTCTAATGAGCTTAAAGAAACTGATGCCAAGAATCAGATATAAGTACATACATTCTCATTATAGCTGTCAGGATACCAAGAGGACTGTGGGGTTCCAGTAAGTGAGGGAGGAGTTGAATCAGGTACTGGTATGGCCCACCAGATGATGGGACCTAACTTTACCAGGTAGGAAAGGGCCTTCCCTGTAAGGTCTTGTCCATAGTGGTGCAAGGTTATAAACTAGCGCGTGTAAGGCATTAGGATTCAGATTTAAAAGGTATAAAAAGGTGGGAACTGTCTGCAAAATAATCTTACAGAACCCTGCTAAAAACCTATACTGGGTTACAAAAGGAGTGATTGAGTTTAAGAACCCCAAGAAAAGAAAATAAAATAAGGTGTTTAATAGTGAACAATTTTTAACTAAGAGAATGTCAATATTTGGATATTCTCCATCAGCAAATTGGTACATATAACTATTGAAAGATTCCTTAAGGGAAAATAATGGATACAACAAGCCTAAGGCTTGTTGTTTTACAATTTCCATTTGTTCAAGAAAAGAAAGGGCTAAACTTTAAAACAAACTTAATAAAAATGTATAAATTTCTAAAAATTAAGATCTCAAGTTTAAATTTGATAAAGAATTGAAGGGTAGAAATCACTTGGAATTTTGGCTTAAAGCCTACTTTTCACAAGTTCTTTATTATATAGGTTTGTTTTTTCTCAGTTTATAATGATAAGCAGGGAGGGAAACAGCCAAAAGAAGGAGTAACTGGAGAAAACCTGTATAAGAACCTGGAGCAGAAGGAGAACTGTAAAACCCAACAGAAGTTGCAGATCAGCAACATGGAAACTGGAGAAGCAGCAATGACGTAAGCAGGAGTTTCAAAAAGGTGCAGAGATAAAAATATTCTAACCTTAAAGTAGAAATGTATAATAAAATAGAAATAGGAAAGACATAACAACAACAACAACAATTCAAACGCAAATAGCATAAAACATTGTAACTAACTTAAAGTACTTAATTATTTAACAATTTAACTTAAAATTTCACATATTAAAAATAAAATAAAAGATTAATCAAACCAAAAAACAAAGAAGTATCTAAGAAGCCTGCCCTTTGGGGCAGGGCATGACATTCCCAGCCACAGCCCAAGGCCCATTTCAAGGATCCAGTCTTGGGCGGCCAGCCCGTTGTTTTCAGGGGTGACCTGGGCCGGGTTTTTTGTAGGCAATGTCCACCACAAGAGGGGAGCTAACTTAAAAAGATAGGAGGCAGACTATCTCATCCAGGACCACAGGCTGGCGGCCAGGATTATAGTGTCAATCATTCCTGTGAGGGTGATGTACACAATCCCAAACAGCTTGTCAGAATGGTCAGTTGGGAGGTCAGGTGAGAAAGCGTGCATAGGTTTTGGGGTCACGGGCGGTTCCATGGGCAGGTTTTAAGCAGGGAGATAGTTGAATTTCCCTCTGAACAACTTTGTGTTGAAAATTATCCACAGGCTTGTTGTTTGTATCTAATTGCAGATTGTATGTGGGCCAAAGGATTGAGTTTGAGTATCTTTTCTGGGGTGTAGTCCTTGTATTCAGATTTCAGAGGGTAGTCAGTAAAATGAATGGGCCAAAGGGTACAACAGGAGGACAGAAAACTGCAGGCAGTGGGGCAGGGGGGCCAGGAGATCTTGAACTAAATTGGTCAATAGCAATTAAAAATAAGGCAATAGCTGTGTGAGCCAAAAAAACATAATCTTTATTCAAAAATGACAATAAGGTTTGAGCGCAGGATCTATAGGTATATATAGCATCCTGCCTCCAAACTTAGTATTTCCCATAAGGGCTTCATCAAAATATTGGGAAAAATGCGGGTGGGTGGCCAGGAGGCCTGGGTGTAGGAGCAGTAAAATGGCACCTCAGCTGGATGTTCTCTCATTGGTCAGAACGTCCAAATTGGTCACTTGATTTCCTTGATTTTTGGCTGTGGTCACAAGGCCGGGCCCAAAGCCTGGGTTTCTCCTTTGCAGTTGAGTTTGATTGGTTACTTGAGAGGACTTCAAGCTCATGAAGTTCAAAGGGCCACCTTCTCTGCCTCCATTAGGAAATTCAAGAAGCTCCTCCTCAGGAACCATCATAATTGAACCTGTACTGGTATTCTGACTTTGGGACTTAGCAGGGCCTTCAGCTTGCAGGGGCTTGATCTTAGAAAAACGCGGACAGGTGGGCTCTTGGTCCATGGGGCCAGAATCCTGCAGGAATTTGGGTTCAGGGTTTGAATCTGGCCCTTAGGCCTGGGTTTCAAGAGGTAAAATTGTCAATCCTGACAGCCCAGCTGCTGGCAAGGCAGAGTCAATCAATACTGTGAGCGCCAGGTAAAGCATCCCCAGGAATTGACTGTTCTGGCCAGTGGCGTCAGAGGTGGGTGGTGTTGAGATGGTTAGTTTGGGTGTCAGGGGTGGCTCCATGGGGACCAGGTAGGCAGCAGGATTGTTGTACTTCCCGTTGAAAAAAAAGAGTAGATTGTGATTGCTTTGCCATCACAGACAATTTGGTAGGGTTTCTTGGGTGTGTTTGGGCAGGTGTATCACTGCAAGTCTTCCAAGGACCAGGGTTTGTGATCAGGATTTGGGAGATACTCAGTGAAATGCACAGGGCCAAATAGAGCGTTAGGTGGACAGTAGTAGTCAAAGGCTTTGGTTTTGTCAACTGAAGCCTGGCTATCTATCCCAGAGGATGGGTGCTGACACTTGGGTGTATGCAGATGAAAGAGTATCAAAAATATGTATGGAAACAGATTGGTGAACTAAAGGTTCATAACAACTTTATTTGGTAAGGATGATGATACAGAACTTTTCCAGGTGCTTCTGATTTATATATGTACTCACATTCAAGTGCCTCTGGGCATTTTTATGGTGCTATCTGTGTGACAAGGCTTGACACCTCAGGTTCTGCTGTTTGTTTGGCTGCTTCATGGTCATTTTTGGGGTTTTCAGGAACAGTTGTTTGGCTTTTTGGTAATCCATCTTGGCTTGACTGGCCATTGGTTCTGGCAGGTTTGGCTTCTGGGGTTATGGGGGTTTTCCCAATTTGATTCCCTTTTTTGGGCTGGCTTGACAGGCTTTCCTGAGGCCAAGGAGCTTGATTAAAAAAGGGGCCCCCAATTGGGGACCTCAAATTACTTAATGGAGGGTGGGCTTGAACTGGGTTTACTGGGCAGCTAAAAATAGTCTGCCCAGGCCCAGACAAACCCACCAAGGCTTGGGCATAGCTTTTGGGGCCCAGAATGGGCCCTGCAGCTACCGCCAGGGCAGGAATGGTTCCTGCACCTGGATTTGCTTTGAAAAGCAAAAATCCAGGTGCAGGTGAATCTCCCCTGCCCACTAGCCCCGCCTGGTGGCTAGGAGCGGGTTTAATTCCTGCTCAGGGCATTGAAATTGTTACTTTCATAACAATAGCATATTAGCTCTTTATAATAAAGGTTGTGACAACCCTCTATTTTAGCCAACTGGTTTCCTACCTCCTATAATCTGCCTACAGCTTAGACTCAAGTGAAGACTCCAGCCAAGGAAGAACCTCTTTCTAATCCTGCTTCCTAGTCTTCTTCTTTTATAGACTGCTGGATTCTTTCTCTGAGCCTGAGTCTTTACTGTACCTTTAGATTGTTAACATGTTCTTACTCTTGGGCTACATCTAACAGGTAACACTTGGCACCATAAAATCCATACATTGATGGACAAATCAAAGACCAACTGGTTCATCAAGTTCTCTTCTTAATAACTGAGAAGTCTCTATATTACTGAAGAATGGGTTAATTGGGTCTGATAGGTCATCTCAGCCTGATGTACCTGACACTGACCAGCCTAATTAGCACTCTCATCTCACATCTTGGGAGATGGGCACCTTTAGGATATGCAACAATTTACATTATGAAGTCAGGCCCAAATTCTAACTAGATCAGCCACCTGATCAACCCTCAACTGGCCCACCAACCATTAGAGTACAAGAGTGATGGGAGTTCCCAGATAAATATTTTCAGGAAGCTATCAGAGATCCGTTTAAAATAGTCTAGTCACCAACTTTACTGTTTTTGATCAGTGCCACTAGATGGAGGAGAGTTGGTGACCATCTGATCACAGTTGCGACAAAAGTTTGGCCTGGACTTGAAGAAGCTGTTAACCTTTTGATGGCATAATTTTTCGAGCCCGGTGTTAGATTTGATGGGTTTAAAAGCGAATTGTCGCTGGAAAACTTTGGTGCTCCAATTGTCCAAGCTTCATGGCATTCAAGCCGTGTGGATGGCCGATCTAATCAGTGGACGTCACCAAATCTGTCTCGGGTGGCTAAATAAGGTCGATAGGCACGAAATAAATCTTGGCATAATTATATTCAGATTGCAATATGTATAACTGCCGTTTTCTTATCAGGATTTCCCTGAATTGTTTCTTAAAAGCTGAATAATTAAGTAAATCCCGAAAATGTTGATTCATTAGTAGTCCCCCCAAAATATGTTAAAGTTGATTTGCATCAAATTTCCATCTTTGCCTTAATGCCTTTCTATCGACGCTACTTCAACTTTTTTATTTATCGAGATCAAAAGCTGCTTGGTCCAGCTGTTTTTGGATAGACTCTTTTTATTTTTCAGATATCTAACTTGGAAAAATTTAGATCAGGATAGAGCGCTATTCCTTCGCTATTAAAAATGGCCTCAACTTCGGAGAAGGTATCCTTATCTTCTGATGAGAGAGATATCCTGGAGTTTTTAAATTCTAGCTTCAGCTCCCTCGAGAGTTTGGAAATTAATCTTAGCTCTGTACTTTCTTCGCATTCAACTACCTTCAGTGATATCGATGAGCAGGTATTACTTTATAATCGAAGTATAATGGCTGGGATGTTCTTGATCAAAATCTCTTTTCAACATCCTCGATCTTACGCCTAATTTTATATAGTTTCAAAAGGAAAGACTGTATGCTAAGATCAAGATCGAGAAAATTCAGCAAAAATGCAGGGAATCAAGCAAAGAATTAAACGAGCTTAAGGAGAGTTACCCCTCTCTTCAGAAAGAGATCGCGGCCTTTTCTGATGAACCAGAGTGGTCCAAGAAATTAGCTCTGGAATATCAAATGGCAGAACGTAGCGACGCTGCTCTGAGCTTTCTATACTTTTCTAGAAAGGCGCTTGGAATTTGGTAGCGACAATTTGTAGGGTTTTTAATCATTTAGCGCACGTGCAGAGGCCGATGCTAAATCGACAACTACAGCACAACTAGAGTCTTACCACCAGCTTGTTGATTGCGTCAACTTTCTTCGATGCCAGGCGGAGTCGCCTCGCTATACAAAATTTTATTCGCTTCAGCTTCAGGAGCATCTCGAAACGAAAGTTTTGAGAATCAATCTTCACATGCAAAAGTCGCTCACAAAGCATTTTGAACGGACACTAGACTCTATGGGTTGGCCCCAAGAGGTAGATTTACACCAACTGGCACAAAATTCACCCGAAGTTCTTAAAAACTTTCGTACTCAATACAGTGAGCTAGCCAAGTTCCAAAAGCTATCTAACGACGTCAATCCTATAATGGACAAGATAACCACCAATTCACTACCACTAGATATTATGGTCAAGACTATATTGATCCGATTTTACTACCATTTTATGGGACCACGCCCAACTAACTCTCTGGAGCATCCTGAGTGGTTTCTCTCCTATATACTCGATATGTTGACGTCACACATGGATCTTATGGGCCATCTGCAGGCTCAACAGCCCTTCATGTCTGCTATGGCTCAAATAGTCAAGCTAAAGGTTAATAGCGTTCGAGGTGCCTCAAGCAGGCCTCCTCATCTTCCCCGTTTCATCAAAGAACTTGTAGAATTCGATCATTCAGTCTCAATTTCTGCTCCGCTTTTGCATTGGGAGGGCTGTGCAGGACTCCTTTTACGCAACGACGAATGTTTTAACATTTGGTTGAGCGAAGAGCAGCGAGTAGTAGAGCACCGGCTTGATGAAATATTTCAATCTCCAGATGTCTGGGAGCACGTAAATACAATTGAAGGTTGTGCTGAATCTGATCGACCTACCGTTGCAGCTGATCGTGTAGCTAGCCTTTTCGAGGCTACCTTGTCTCGGTATGTACACCTTCGCCCTGCGCACCTGCAAATCCGTTATTTTGCACAAGTGCATTTAAGCCTTGTACAAGGCTTTCATCAAGAAATGGTGCGCTGTACTAACAGGTACGAAAAGCGTATAACCGGGTTCAGGCTTCCTGGCGCTCCACGTGTAGAGTACTTCCCCTATTCAGCGGTTACACAAATGATAGGCGTCATCGATTCTATTCATTTCTTTGTTGCTCTCCTAGAAGACTACGACACCCAACCAGTACGTACACTTTTTCAACTCTAATTAGTCTTCAGTTTTTCCTTGTTCTCTGGGATACCATCAAGTTATCAACCTCTGGCAGCGGGCTGTTCGATGAACTGATAGCCGCGTTTTCTATGCTATCAAAGAAGATTACCCTTCTGCTTGGAGATGGACTTGCTAGGGAGTTTTCTCGTGATCTCCGTCCTTGGACAATTCTGTATGATATGTTCAAGCATCTATACTAAAACCTTTTCAGGAACCCTTGGACTGAGGGACACTCGTCGAGCGAGATAGAATTGCGTACAGCTGTGGATACGCTATCTACTCATTTAAGGCTTACAACGCAGCTACATCCTGATTTTCAAAAAGCTGCCCTGCGGAGATTTGCGGCTAAAATCGAAGAAAAACTTTTAAAGTTAATTCCTGAAGATATACCCCCTAAAATACTCCGCGATGTCTGCATAATTTTAGACGGTATTTCCCCCTTCTATGACAATCCAATTTCATTATTCCCCAGGTATGCAATTTAACCTTTTTATCTAATTTGGATCAGGCTTGACAAAATGCTAAAATTGACAGAGCACCTTTCTGAAAACGATAGTCTTGTTTAATATTTTCTCCAAACAAGCTCAACTAAATACACTCCTCAAAATTAAAGAAATCTTTAAGTTTTTTACGTCTTCTGATTGCGGGCGACTGGTTAAAGCTCTTCAAAGCTCGCCGCCTTGATTAGGAAAAGTCTAATTTAGTTGAAGAATTAAAACCGATCATTTCCAAGCACCATACCCACAGTATCCAACTATATCGGCCTAGAGATGTATTTCATTTGAGAACCTGCAAGAAATCATCTCCACTCTTTACAGCTTTTCATACTTGCTAAGTGAAGTTAGGTGGTTGGCCCGTCCAGAGCAGATGCAAAGTTGATCAAATAAAGTAATTCCAGCTTAAAATCTAATAAGAGCTATTGAATTGACGTATATGTTTACTTTAAAAGAATCTTTTTGAAATTGATTTAAACAGCACTATACATGAAACCGAATATCCTAAGCATTGATCTAAAACCAGGAATATGGCAATGTGGAGCCTTGCTATTGAGATCATCAAAATTAATAAATAAAAACTATTAGTTAACTTTGAAATTCAATTAACATATTTACCTGGTATGTAGCTTTAAAATAAGCCAGTGGACATCAAGGCTGGCCAAGTATGCATAGAGATACACTATCTTTAGTTTTTTTTTAATTATACTGAGTAAATTTGAATGAATTATGTTCAGCCAGAACATTTGATTATACTGCAGGCTCAGTACTCCACTCTAGATCTCAGCATCTAGAGCAGCTAGCACTATCAAATCCAGTACTATCCTGATTGGATTATCTGAAAACTCTATCTGCTCTGATGTTGCAACCAAATTCCCCTCCTTGCCTGCTAATGTATCTTACAATACACAGGGGGCACTTGATGAGTTGCCCCAGGACATATCTAACAGCATGGATCAATCTGATGGTGATGTCAAATTGTGGGCGCTATCTCCTAATTAGGAATGTTGCCAATTCAACTCGCTGATCCCTACGCAAGTTATTCCACAGTCCAAACCAATATCAAACCTGTCACTGTGCCACTCCCCGTGGACCTTTGGCTTCCCTATATGATATATTAATTACAATATTACTCAATAAACTAAATCTTATTCTATTCATTCTTGTCCTTTCTATTGGACTGTTGTCTTCCCCAATCAAATACTGAACTATCATTGGTTCAGTTGCAACACTGATGTTTATGAAACTACTTTATTGGATCTTTATATTATCACTGCCAGTTTACTCCACTGATATTCTTATTAGGACCATACAATAGCCAGCAGGGTTGACTCTAAAACGGTATTATCTACTTGAATCAGGCAATGCATAAGAGTAGAATACTCTCTATTCTATCAACTCAAAATCAAATGCCAAGATCTGTATTGCCCACCATCTCTTGCTTAAACTAAACTCTATATAATCCAGAACATATCCCTTTAAAGCAATCAAGTTCATCTGTCACATCAGCTTCCACGGCTATGAGGATAAGCAAAGTTGAGTCATCTGTAAAACATGAACTCAAGCTTAAACAAACCTCAACTCAGGCAAGTTCCCAGCTGGAAACCATCTGAAAGCTCTTGGTGGACCAGTAAAAGGCCAACCAGGAAACCCAACCACCCACAAAAAACACAGAGTTGAACCAAACATCAGACAGCCCATCCCACACTACAACCAAATCAACCTTATCTAGCAAGCAAGATGGGCTGTACTTTTCCAGGATCTGAAATAATCCAATCAGGATGCAGATGAGCCACTGAAATAAGGGCTGGATAGAAACAAGGTCCAAGCAACATACAGACAAACTTACTCAAAAACAAAACATACCTAAACCCCATACATCACTGGGAGCTTGGAAATCAGGAGGTAAGGTACATGACTGAAGGAGAAGGCTGTGAGCTGAAAGGTCACCAGCCAGACTATCATCATTAACCTAGCACATTTAGCTACTTGGTCAAAGCGCCCCAAGAAACCCCATACAGCCCAAGATTTGGTATACAGCAGTGAAGGAGAGCAGCACAAGAGCAGAATACAAGCTGAATCTAGGATCTTGAAAGTAAACTTGGTCTTGGTTTGGACTAGCAAATATGTCACAATCTAGATTGGGTCCAGCCTTGTATTAGCTGGAGTAATTTAAGGCAGGGACTCCCATGCAGGAGGACAAGGATTTCTAGAAGCATGATATTATATATCTTCTAAAAGATAAATCGGTTCATCTGTAGATTATAAATATATAGGGTTTATGAATACAGATAGCACAAGGTCCATCTTCTAGGGTATTCTTTAATTATATCAAACAAGACAAAACATCTAACCAGGCAACCCTAATTTGGTATCTGGCTGAACCATAGTTTGGGAATAATACTATAATTCATGTAGAAATCAAGCCTTTGATGCTTCAGCTTGAAGCCTTCTGAGGTAAACAGATGGCTAGACTCAGTTTAAAGTCCCTGGTGATCATTTTTGGCTTTGGTTTGGTAATCTGGGTCATCTTGGTTAAGTTATGTTTGATTGTATCAATCATGCTTTTGAATTGAGTCATGTGAGCATAAGGGCCTAGGCTTTTGGTTTGGTTTTTTGTGTAATGTACACACTTCTGTAAAGCCCTTAAAACAATATAAAGGAAAATCTGAGAAGATAATTATACTTTATCTGATGTGAAGATAGATGGTTATATAATATTACAGTAAGCCCCATAAAGTTCATGTACATCATGGCTGGCATGGAGCTTGTCCAGAAACGTTCCAGCTAAGATGCAGAATGTTGGATCCCGTACATCATGAGCACGTAATAAGGGTGCCACAAATCCAGAGTTGATCTGGGTGCTTCTCAGGGAGTTGTTTCCCTTGGAGGGAGTAGTTGTAGATGGGGCAACACCAGTATTGATCATCAGGGACTTACCCAGAGCATCTGCAACACTGTGGAGCCCAACCTTAGCTCATCCGACAATGTTTGTGAACCCCAGGCTTGGGCACCTGAGGTGCTCCTGGATTGATCAGTGAGTTGTGATTGGTTTACTATTGTTACAATACCCCTTGATCATCTGTAACACTCAATACCTTATGTATTCATAAGCAACACTATAGAATAGGCTGAGGGCAGGCTGATGCACACTAAGGTACTCTGTATTTGGAACCTTTGAGAAAATAGCCATATATACTGTAATAAACAATAAAAAAGCTTATTTTTCAATATGATAGAGGTTTACTGTCCTCTTATCTTTGGGTGTGAGATAAGCTTTGGCATATTTCTAACCGGTCTGCATATTAGGCAGGTGGCTCTGGTTGTGAGGGAATACCCTGGTCCTCTCCAGAAAACCTAGAGCCCTCTACCCACACACTTTTAGAAGAAGGTTGGAGTAGAAATCCCAAACTCCAGCTTGGCTGCTGCCAGTATATCTGTCGGGGCCTAGAATTCCCTAGACAATCAGCTAGCTTTCCTGGAGATAAAACAACCAACAGTATGGAAAGCATTGCCAACTGACTTCCTAGAAGAAAATCACCCTTTCTGACTGCAAATAACCAGGGGTTTGCAAGGCCCATGTGCCACAAAACCCTGGCATTAAAATTAAACACAAAATTGGGTCCCTTTTTACACTGAGAAATGATAAATTTGGAAATCAATTATTTGATTGCACAATTGGATGCTTGATTGCTTGCGGGATCTAACAATAGCTGTGACACTTTGGCATGCTGCAGCCAAACCCATGAACCTGAAGAAACAGCCAATGCCCTTCTCTCCTCAGGTCCCAGTGCATAATTCCCAAGCCATTTTGCAATTATCACTGAAAATGATGCTACCAGGCCTCTGGTGGCACAAAAGGCTAAGTATTTCTCAGTAAGTATAAGTAGTGAGGAGGAGAAGTCTTCCTCACTGTTGAAATTGTAAAATAAACAACTTTATGCCCAGTACCCATTGTTTTCTTGCAGGAATTATCTATTTTGCACCAATATAATCATTCTTTTTGAATCTATTTGTGAATCTACTACACAATATAATTGCGCCTATCCATTCCCACCTGACTCAGCTCCTGTCACTTTGGTTAAGCCATCTTGCACCTTTGACTTGGAGCTCTTCCATCCTCATCACCTGGATCTCCCTCCTGACCACCCTAGAGCAACTATTCTGCCTACTATGAAGGAGATTCCTCTCATTCCCCCCGCCCAGGACTTCAGCAAGTTGGGGTTTGTTTACATCATAGTATTGGGGCTGGCCAATCAGGTTGTGCCCATACTGGAAGTTGGTGTCCCCTGGCTACTGGTGAGAATTATATTTTCAGGATCACAACAATTGTGTACATTGTTTTTCAGGCCCAGCCCACCTCCCCTGTGGGAGTCCAGCCAAACTCTGGTATTCCCTGTGATAATATCAGTCAACTGCGGCAAACTCAGATGTATGGATGAGAGGGTGAGGGTCCAAAAGCAGCAATCCAAATGCGGCAAGCTTTCACTTTCTAAACTACAAAGTTGGATCAAAACAAATTTTCTGGGATCAAAAAATATCATGAACATATAGAATGATCATTGTTTATTATCTTAACCAAAAGTCAAGAGAGTAGTCAGTTTGTTATGAAAAGCCATCTCACAAGTTTAAAAAATGCCAATTTGCCCGCTTTTAGATTCTTGCTTTTGAACTCTCACCTTTTCACTGGTGCAGATGGTTTTAACACAGCTGCTGTATATCAACCAGACCAAGGGGCAGCCCAAGTTTATTCACTGGGGATGGATCACCTGCGCTCTCTATTGGGTGAAATGGGGAGATGCTTGGGTCTCTTCATCAAGGGATCTGTCTAGTGCTGGAATACCAGCATACATGTTGCTGTAAAATCTTGGCATAGATCAAACTATACCCACAGCACCCTTGTATTTGCTGGTGACAAGTATCTGCTCAATAGGGATAATGTGCAGGATATTGATTGTGGCAGCCTTTGAGGCTTCTTGGTCACGGGGGAGACAGGATCCTGTCCTACAACCAGCATACATGCATAACATTTTTTGTAGAAAGTAGTAAAACTCTTCAACATCTGCAGTCCTGGTGCTGTTTTATAAATGTGAGCTCTTTGTTACTGGTGTCTTTCCTTTAATGGGGCTTGTAGATAGTGTTAAACACTAGCTTATCCTTTTTTATCCAATTTATTGGAGCTGACTCCTTCCTGAATGTAGTGGATAAGCAAAGATGCTGGATCAACTTTTCTGTTGTTCATTGTCTTGGGGTTGTGAGAAAGAGGAGCTAGATTACAAAAACCTTTCTACCATCTGGGGGTAAATACTACAAGGACAACATCCAACATAAAACTGGGACACTCACCTATAATAGGCTTCACAGCAAGAAAACTATGGAAAATGGAGAGATAGTTGTTGAAAGCCATTAGATTCAACCCAACCAACAACCAGGCAGCTCATCCAGAGGGGGCAACAACTGGGGAGAGGGTATGCTTCATTAGCAAAAGAGCAGTAGAAGTTAAAGATGAGTCTCTCAGAGCTGTCTCCAGAATGAGGAGGGGTAGATAATATGAGAGTGTGAAAGCACATTGTCAGACAACAAATCCCTCACCAGGTGAGCCCCAAAGGATAGAATCCAAGCAGGATTAGAGAGGAAAATTTCTGCAAGAGTTTGAAAATACAAAATACCAGGGGTAGCAATGGCAGTGAAGATAAAAATGGTATCGCTGCTAAAGAGCTGCAGCCCAAAGAAGAAGCAGTGGGAGAGAAACTGAATATACCAAAGGTTTGATCAGGTTCAGGATCACTTTTTAAAGTACACAATTCACAGCTATTTATTAAGATAACTGAGTTCAAAAAACCCCAGAAAAATTATTACAATTATTTTTGGCTCAGGAGGGTCTTTTCAGATAGGCCAACACAAGGAAAAGACCCATAGGACAACAAGGTGGAAAAAAGAAGGAAGAGAAAGCACCAGAGTTGGAATCAAACCCTGGAAAGTAAAGAAAAAATTGAGGAGGTATATAAAATTACTCCCTTCTTTGACTCTCAATTGTTTTGGTTTTCCACACTGCACTAAGAAATTTCCTCAACCTCCAGCCAAACCCTTGAATTCCCTAGGGGATTTGGCTCATATAATTGATGAAAGATTTGTTTTGACATACCCTACCAAGCCATCTTGCCCCTATGCCTTTCATGGAGGAAATCCTAGTAAGTTTAGAATGCTTGTTATCCTGGTGAAGGCACATCTTAAAGCTATAAGGTCTGGGAAATCAAAGCTTGCCTCATCAGGAGCTTCAGTTGACCCCACCTTTGGTGAAATCCCCCTGCCAACCCATCCAGAAGTCCATGCCCAATAAGAGTCAGTTTCACCAAGAAGTTGGAAAACTTCCAGCCCTCCTACCCCAGGGTTGAAATTTTTAGCTATAATCAATCACATCCACCATGTGGTTTTGGTGCACCACAATGGGGGCTTATTCTTAACATGTTTCCATAAAAAGTACAAGACAGCCCCTTTGGGCTTTTTTTTCCAATTTTTGAAAATAAACTTTGGTTTTAAAAAATCCAAAATTTTGAAAATCATTCTTCAAGGCTCTTTATGCCTGTCTTTGGAAATTTTAGAAATTTTGACCTCCCCCAGCCCTCTTTACCTTCCCTCTAACCCTGCTGCTGCATCACTGTGATATATAGTAGATTGAGTATATTTACTAGTCTTTTACCTAGTTCAACCCTGTTGCTGTCTTCAAATTAATCTTTGAAAATTACTATATACTTCATTTATATACTTAAATTAAGTTTGATTACAGCATAATTGTCAGGGATCCATTCCTGAGGAAGGAAGGAACTCAGGTAATTTAAAAGAGAAGAATGATGAAATCCCACCAAAGAAGATCCTACAGGGATGCCTACCATCAAGGTATTCACCATATAACCCCATAGTTTATAGGAACCCAAGAAGGGAGCAAAATGAGTCAACCCATAGTATACTGTAACATAAATTAAAATGTACCAAGGTGCTCCTTGAAAAATCACTGGGGGAGGTGAAGGAGGAGGTAAAGAAGGTTGAGGAGTTTTTTATCACAAGTGGGAGAAAACTGATGCTTAGTATATAAATAATCCCAAGCCAAAGATTTGTTAGCATCCTTAACTTGGATGTTGGAATCAAATTTGTGACCTTCTTCATCAGGAATCCATAAAACTAAACTAAACAGAGCAGAAGCAGAAGAAGTTTCTGCTTCCAGATAATTTGAAGGTTAATTTTGAATCTACTAATTTACTAAGTAAAGAATATAGAAAACCAAAATTTATTGGTCCAGGAATTGAAGTTGTTAGAGCACTAGGTAAACTCCCAGTGCCTTTGGCTAAATACTGTGAAGTTTGTTTTGGGGAAGTGGAATAATTTGTGGTATAATTGGAGGTGAATTGGTTACTATTGTTTGTTTGGCTGCTTGGTCATTTTGGTTTGACTACTGCTAGCAAGCTTTCAGGATGCAGCTAGCAGCAGCCAAACCTGCAAGTTGATTAAGAAGCAGTAAATTAAAAGCTATGGTCTGGTGGTTATTCCAAGATGATGATGTGATAGGCTTTTCCTATGCATATTGGTTGGATGATCTTGCAGTTGCCTGTATAGTGTGGGTGCTCATCTTTAAATTTGGTGTTTTATTAGCTGTTCCCTTTCCAAAATAGTTCTGATTGATCTGTTTGTTGCTTATGTGGCTGTTTTTTGAATTGCTTGGCTGTATATGATCAAGCTGCTTTACAGAGCCTGCTTTTGCATTCAAACTTGACAGTAAGCTTTTGTTCTTGATTTTAACTAATCCCTCATTGATTTTAGATGTTTTTAAAAGGTCCAAAGATCCACAGTTCAATTCTCTTAGTGATGCTTGTCCTAACAACAAGCTGAATTTAAGAGCCTGCAGATCAAAACAATTTTTAAAATTAGTATGATGACCAAGATGATTCTCAGATAACCCAAGTGTCAAATCTAAAATTTGAGGAGACCATGATAAGAAAATTGTCCTAATTTCATAAAGATGGTCTATTAGCCAACATGCCTGTTCCTTTTTCTCAGTATCCATCAATGTGTTTAAGCTAAAAGGATTTTCAATCCTTACAATAATGGCAAGTGCTGGTGCTTGCCATTGAACTCCTGTCTTTTGTTTTTTCTCCTTTTTGGTTCCTTGGGTTTAATATCTACCAAAAATCAACTGATTTTCTCTCAGACTTCTGGTTTTTTATTGGTTTTAGACCCACCCTAATCAGAATTTTAAGGGCATTCTAACTATATTAATGACTTTTTTAAAAAATGTGGGTTTCTCTTTGCTGTCCTTTCTGATCCTTCTGTGGTTAACTTCTCCAGTCTTATGGTACAGCCTGTCCCTTCTCTTGGCCTTCATCATAAGTAACTCATAACAGATACTATACACCTTATATGACCTCCTTGGAAAAGCCCATGCTCTTGTGTTCTCAGGAGAGTATCTATTTTGAAACTTGATTCCTGGGGATGATTTTCCCTCTACTGCAACCTTAGAGGATCCCCCCAGTCTTAAACTTTCTCTGGTTTCACTGGAACTCCCATTTCCAGTAAAAGTATTTGAGGTCCCACATCCACAGGAGTTTGACAACTCTTTGGGCTGTTCTTCTTGGATGCTTTCTGGGTTTCTTCCAATAAGATTAAATACCTTCTTCCCTTCCCTGTCTCACACCACCCCCTCTGATTTCCTCTATAAGCAGCCATCCTAGCTTTCCAATGAATGGCATCATGTTGGTTCTAACACCCAGGATGGGCGACAAACTTATTTAATTTAGCCCCCTCTTTTGCAGGGAAAACAAAAAGGCAAAGCTTTAAATGAATCAATATTTTAACTTTTAGCTCAAGATAGAACCCTAGAGATAAACAGCAATTGCTGTGATTTGGGTCTAAATCATTTAAATTTTTAATTATTTAAATTCCTGTCACATCTACAATTACTCCCTCTTGGAAAACTAATTCCCCGAGTGACTCACTGAATGATTCCCCAACTAATCATTAAGTTGGTGGCACTGTTATCATTTGGCCATCTATTACGGGGATCAAAATTTTTGAGTCCTAAGCAGAACACAGCTTGGACAAGCCTTGTGACTTAAGAGGAACAACTAATTGGATAAGCCACATGACTATAATGACGTACATGGACAATATGTGGCTTCCCATGATACTATAAAATACCCTATATTCATATCAAATAAAGTATCATTCTCTTCTTAATTTTCCTCTTTATACTGTTTATTATACTTCCCAGAAATATATACTTGACATTCCTTTATATATTTATTAAGGATTTGAATTGATTTTAACAGTTAGTAGTTGATTTAAAATAAATTACCTTGTTTTTTGCTTGCTTTTGCCTGTTCTTGCTCCAATGTTGGTTGCTATACACCATAACACTCACACAGCATTGAAACCAACATCTTCCTCCTATAATTTATATACCATTACAGTAGTTTCTTCTACAGTTTCAAGTTTTTAAAATTGGTTTTTCCTTATTTTTCCTTTGTTGCAGTTTTGCAACAGTCCACAAACTTCTACATATAAATAAAGCTTGCCAAGAAGAGTAGACTTAAGCTGAAATTCTAAGTTTCCCTTGCTTCAGGTTATTTTTTCTTTTATTTTTTCACATTTTTAAGATTAAGAAAAAATTACTATAAATTTACTATTATTTTTGTAAATCTCTCATCTTTCTGAATTTACTTAAATTTCAACTTCAAACTTATATTTTACTTTTTTTACAATAAAATTTATCAACTTAAATATTTAAAATTTATATAAATTCCCTTTATCAATAATGCGGCCTGTTTTTGTTAGCTTTAAGAAATTTTACAAACATCATGGAGATAATTAGTCAGCAGACTTCTGCTATGCTGGCAAATCTCTTGAATTTCAAAGAGAGTTTTAATAGATTCTTATGTTAATATTCACATGTTGAATTCTCTAACATCAATTTACCCCTTTTACTCCAAGAAATTTAGTGAATACCCTTTCTTATTTAGTAAATTGGGATTATTACAGACTTTATCCCCTTGCACTACTGTCAGGAATATTCCTGACAACAACTTGGTTCAGAACAATATTTTGTTCACAATTGGACTCAAGAAACAAAATAAAAAATTGCAGCAGTTCCCCCTTATTGGGGAAACTGCCACAAAAATCCGCGCCAAGAAAACAGAAATTAAAAATAGAAAATTTAATTCAGACAGGTTTTATACCCTGCCTGCGGGCTGCGCGGCTGGCCGCCAGCTGTCTGCAGGCCGCACGCCCAACTGCCAGGTACCCGCTGGCTGCACGCCAAATGGGGAAATTGCCAAATGGGGAAACCCAAAAAGGCAATTTCCCCAAACCCAAATGAAGGGGGAACTGCTGCCCAAATTTGAAATCTACCAAATTTGGGAGGGGCTGACAAGCTGCTCAATCCACCCATTCCTGCATTAACTGCAGAATCCAAAATTGAATGCATAAAAAACATCCAATAATACATAAAGCCAATGCAAGTCCAGAATTAACAATTCATTGCCTGCACACCACTTCCAATTCCCCTCACAAAAGGGAATTCCAGACAACACCAAGTGTTTGGGGTTCCCTGTCCAGTGTTTTACTCTATTCATGCCACCACAAGGATGATACTATATAATAAAGCCAATTCACTTGATGATAGTTTGTGCTATCATTGAGTGAAATTACCCCTCAATAGTATCACATAAATCAATCAGAACTTTACCCTAAAAGAAAGTTAAAGACACTAAGCTTTGTCTGCCCTTTCCCAGGATCAGAAGATGAACCATTTAATCTTCTCACCTGTTCTCACAGCCTGCCTAGGGATTGGGGGCCACCAATACAATCATCAGCATGGGCTGTTCAATAAACCACCTGGCAAGTACATCTACAAGGATCCAGCACAGCTAAACTCCTCCAAGCAGTACTCCTGGCTCACGCTGGTGTTGCTGCACTCCACCCAGTCCATAGCTATATACACCTGTGTATACTACGTTCTTACGTATTTTGCCGGTAATTTTGGACGTTATAACGTACACACCAAGGTCTTCAGATGGATGATAACGGTCTATCCCATTGTGACAGCACTCACAGGTTTCCAAGTTGCCAACTTGGTTCCCTATTTTGCTAAAATACTCCCCCAGTTGTTGGGTCTTTACAACTACAAACTATAAACTTTTAGCGGTTTCACTCAAGGTTTTGTTTCAAACCATATCCACCTTTTTGTACTGTAGATTCAGAACTTGCTAGGAAAAATGCAGGATTGTCAAATTCTTTTGTGTAAGCTGTCAAGATTTTGGGATCTTGAAGAAGAAGAAGTATAATTTTTATTGTTCATATTAGGTATGTTGGGATATGTGAATCTGTATGAAGACAGATGTGCTTCTATTGGTGTAGATAGGTGTGACAACAGGCTGTGTTCTGTTGCTGGTTGATCCAAGTGATGGGGAAGTCCTGTGGTCCTTTGGAGATGCGACACTGTCAGTGGTGGTTTGGCAGGAATTTGAAAGTATCAATAAGTCACTCTTATTGTACTTTGACACCACTACTATTTGGACTAGTAGTGATGTTGAAGGGATTAAATTGTCTGTCATCCAAGTGATCTTGGAAGGACCCTTTATAGTTGATAGCTAGCGGCCAAGCTGGCGTCTAGCTGCGGGCAACTCTTACTAGCTAGCCTATCATCCCCAAGCTACTAGTTTCACCCCCTAGAGTTGGATCCCAAAACCTGAATAAGGTTTGAGATGAGGTAATATTCTAGGCTGCTGATTTCTCCTTTTCAGCCTAGATATACCTTGACTTAGTTACGGCAAACTAAGTTGATACCCAATTTGACCAACCTGCCCTTGTGCTTGGTATAATGTGCAAAATTTGCACAGGTAGTCTTCTGTCTCACTTCTCGGTGAAACAGGATGTTGTAATTCCCCGTTCCAATCTCTGGGTTGGGTCTGCATCCCTATTTGGAATACGGAATCCTTAGCATCTAATTATAGAAGCTTATGGATTGCCTGTGACCTGAGACCCAATATGTCTTAAGGTGTCTTCTGACTTGGAAACTATATCAATCTTATTATAGTTTCTCTGTATTCTGTAATAGCTGTGTCACTCTGGCTGTGATCCATCCAATGTCAACCCACAGCTTCAGTGATAGGGATATGGATCAGTCAACCCTAATAGATCAGGATTTCCTGACATAAGCTCACCAACTTACTGGGATATTTTTCATCATTTTATAAAAAAGTAATTTGTTTTGGGATGAAAATTAATCCATTAATTTGGTGAGTTCATGCAAAAGAATTTGACAATCCCACATTTTTCCCAACAGGTTCTGAATCTACAGTATCTCCTAGACTTAAACCCTGTGGCTCTTTATGCCTTTGATATAATATTGTTCCATATTGGGCAAGGCATTACAGCAAGCGTTTACACTTCAAATCTTTAATATAGGCACCACAAAAATGTAAAAGAGAGACTTAGGCAAAGGTAAGTTAGGTAAAAAAAGAATAAATTATTTTACAATAATATAGAGAGAAAATAGAAAGACTGTCAGAACTTTTGGTTCTGCTATCAGATCTGGCGGTCCAAGAATCAATTGCTTTATTAAGTATATGGGATATTTTGGTCATTCTGTAGAAGGGTTTGCTTGTATGAAGATAAGTGTTATCTGCAACGTCTGTGTATTCCTTGGCAAGGCAATGGCTGGCAATATCCAAGGGAGGCAACTTCCAAATGGCTCTCTAACTGGTGGCTTTCTAAGGTCTTTGAGAAATAACTAAGGTCTTTGAACTCAAATTTATTCTTCTAATTCAAAAGAATTCTGCAGTAGGATATTCTTAAATTAGTCTGTCTTTTATTAGTCCAATGGAAGGGCTTTTATAGGGCTTGCACCATCTTGCCAGGATAATTTTATCTGGCGCTTCTAACTCTTGCTCAACCAGTCTTTCCATCCCCAGACCACCAGCATCAAGCCCCAGAGTCAGTGTCAGGAAGCCAGGCATAGGTAGAGGCATTGGTTGGCTCGGGACGGAGTACGGCCGGGCCAGAGGGTAATGCCCACCATAGGATGGGTGCTAACTTGATAATATAGGATATGGATCACCCAAGAAAAGACCAGGGCCCTGAATTAGGCGCCATAATGTCTACCATTCCCTTCAAAGTAATGTAGAGTACTCCAAACAGTTGGATGGACGTAGTCTTGGCTGCAGTGGGGGTCTCCATTGGGCAGTTGGGTTGTAGGGTTAAGGGCAGAGTCATGGGAACAAAGTAGGCAGGCAGATAATTGTACTTGTCTTTGAACAATAAGGGCAGCACCTTGATCCTCTTTCCTTCACGTAATATGTATTCAGTTTCTCTAGTCCTTGCCAAAGGATTGGCAATGAGGATGGTCTCCAAGTTATACTCTGCATAGGCAGGGTTGGTCGGGTATTTGGTAAAATGCACAGGTCCAAAGGGGGCTCCTGGGGGACGGTATAGTGCCTGGGGAGGGTCGGCAGGTTGGTCTCCAGAGGGGGCGGTTGCCTGATGGTCTACTTGGCAGGAGTTAAGATGGAAGATCACTAAGACTAGATAAGTTAAGATTTGTTCAAACCAAAGGTTCATAAAACTTTATTATCAAAAATGACAATATGGTCATCACCATACTGCCAGGGCTTTTATACCATGGGTTTTTGCTTCTTCAATTTTTTCAGGGTTCAGGTTTGCAGACAAGGTAATGGTGGGGCATGGATCTTGGCTTAGAGTCTTGAGGGCGGCAGATCCAGGTTGTACCTGCTCTGGTGAACAGAAGTGGCAATGCTTTGTTCTGTTGCTACTGTTCACCACATCACCTGAGTAGTTCATTTTTACTACCCATTCTGGACAGAAGACTGGCAGCTGCTGGTGGTCATTGGCAGAGTTAGCAGTAGGTTTTGTTTTAACCTCCTTAAGGCAAGCTACAACCTCTGCATAGGTCTGGATCTTTGGTGGCGCAAGGTTGACAGCAATCTAGTGACCATTTGGGGAATTGTCTTCCAGAGACTGGCGGGTCTTGGAGTAACTCATCAACTCAGGTTTGCAATTTAACAAGTTGGCGGGTTTCTGTCCATTTTGTGTGACTTGAGTAATCTTTGGAGGGTTGGGGTTCAATTCCAGGGTCTCCAATGTTGATTTTGAACCTCCAGTATTGATGCTTGGTAGGTTGGCAGGTTTTCTTTCCCCCTGTTTGAGGTCATCTATCTCTGGTGGTCCAGGGTTTGACCCAACTGGCAGTTGGGCAGTTTCCTGTCTACTCTGGTTAACATAAGGCTTTCCCTGAGACCTGGGTTTCAATTCCCAGGTTTTCAATACAAATATTGAAATGTCATTCATGACAATCAGGCATCCATGAAATGACATAGGATTTGATATAATAGACTCTGTGCTGGTTACTATTGAATTCATGGTCATGTATAATCCATTGGCATGCCAGCGGTGGCGGTGCCAATTAATGGCTCTATTTTTAGCGCATTATTAATCAGGTCACCTAGCAACCTTTTGCAGAAGGAATTCACAGTGACACTGGTGGCTGTCAGTGCAAATTGATCTTAATCCTTGCTATTCCTTGGGGAATCTCATCATCTTTCAGGTGCCTCATTATTGAATCTATTTTGCTGCTAACCCAGCGGTCTGCTAGAGTATTCCAGAATAACTCTGACCAATCATAATTCAATTATAATTGAAAGCCTAGCATGCTCCTGGTTGGCCTTGATCAATTGGCTTGAATCTAATACTTGAAAGCTTCTTAGATCAATTAAGCTTGACAGTAATATATCAGAAGCTTCTATAATTGATGACTTGGCAGGCCACTAGGATTTTCCAAGGTAGAGCAAAGTAAATATAAATTCCTGACAAAGACTGTTGGGAATTTTGACCAAGAAATGATGCCAATTATGATGGAGCTCACAGATTGGGATTTCTGCAGCTAAACCCATAAATTAGCAAAATAAAAACCAATAATGCTAATTATGATGGAGCTTGAAGATATAAATTACTACTGCCAAATAACATTAATAAGTAGTATAAATCAAATTCATATTGAATCAGCAGTAGTCTGCTAACCTGAACCTTAAATCATCCAATGATAAACGCTGCTGCAGCACTTAAAAAACATGATTTGCCGCTGCGCCACTTTGGAAAAGATACAGGCGTTGTGGCACCGCCTAGCAATTAGATTAGATGCCAAAGCACCAAACTACTTTTATATCAAGCACTGTCTGGCAAATATTACAGGTGCCAAGGCGCCACCTTACTTTTACATCAAGCGCCAAGGTGATGGGTTTGATTCCCCATAATCTTGAATTCCTATATTACTGTAAATTCAGAACCTGAACATAAAAATACGGGATTGTCAAATCCTTGATCCAAATTTCAAATCACTTTTGCAGGCCACTCAGCTGAGTGAAAATAAAATATTAAATCTAATTAACAATTTAATTTGACTTTTTTTGATTTATTTAAATTGGCAAATTTTGAATCTCTTGAGAAGATAACTCAACTAACAAAAGACAACCCCCAGATAACAAATGCAGGATAAATGATCAGAAATGCGGGATTCTAATGTACAATTTGAGATTTTCTGTATTTCAAACAAATCATAGACATCATGTAAAACTTAACAAATCTGAAATTGTGGGATTGTCAAATCCAAGAACCAAGTT
This sequence comes from Entomophthora muscae, assembly GCA_014839935.2. Classification (NCBI taxonomy): domain Eukaryota; kingdom Fungi; phylum Entomophthoromycota; class Entomophthoromycetes; order Entomophthorales; family Entomophthoraceae; genus Entomophthora; species Entomophthora muscae. The sequence continues at coordinate 297,965 of QTSX02002193.1, forward strand.
TCAAATCATAATTGCAAGGAATTTAAAATAAATATAACTTATGGGTGTCTCAAAAAGAATGCCAAAGGATCTAGAGTGGATTTGTGCTGATTCTTTTGGGAATCATAGGCATTCTCAAAAATCACCCTATTTCATTTTAGGACGGCTAAAATTTAGATCATAATATACAAAATTAACATATATAGCAATAAAATTGACTAAAATATACATTCCTCTTATTGAGTTTAAAATTTTAATGAAAACTTATTATGTCTTCTTTCAATAACAACCAAGTCAACAAGCTGTTCCCTGGCCTTGACAAAATCATGCAGGGCTACACCAGGTCTCTTAACAGTGAAGCCTCTGTCTATGGCCACTCCCAACCCGCAGGCCCCTCTGCAAGCACTACCCAGGAGTGTGTTCTTTCTCCCGCATCCTCAAGCATGGCCCTGTTTTCCCATCACACACAGGAAGCTGCCAACCCAAATCATGTATCAGCAATAGCATCTGGAACCAGCCATTTTAGCCATGGGGTCACCCAGAGAGCCCAGGACCCCAAAAAAGCCAATCAGATGGCATTGATCAGTTCACAAGATGGACATATCCCTCCCCCAGCTAATCAGCCTGCAAGATGCAGAAGAAAACTAATCACTCCAGAGATTGTTCTTGAAATGGTTGAAAAGCAAGGGAAGCTTATATCCCTTGAGGAAATTGCGGCCGCAATGGGCTTTGCAAAGTCCACTGTGGATGCAACCCTGCAAGCCCACGCATACTGTGGCCCCCCTACCAAGAAGACCTCAACTGGTGCCCGTACCCCAACCAAAGGTGACACAGCCCATCCCCTTATGATGACCATTATAGAACGTGACCCGCAGATGCCCCTGGTCCAGGTACGTCTCCAGCTGGGACTCCACAGAATCTTCACTAAAAAAAGAACAATGAATTTGTGGATGCATGGAGTTGTGGTTGCTACTAGAATCTTGTCCAATCAAGTTCTCAGTGGCCCCATTTTGGTGGACACCAACCCCTACAATTCAACTATTATTAATTTTATCAAAGGAAGGGCAATGAGGGCCTGTAATGACATAATCTTCATGTTGTATGCTAAGATATCTGCAAGTATCCAAGATTTTGGAGAGAAGCATATCCAGTCTGACGTGTACAAGCGCGGCCCAATATTGGATTGGTTTGTTGGGGTTTTATTGGCAGTTTCCCCATTGGGCGTCAATTATTACTTGGCAATATCAAACACCACAGATGGGTATGCCTACCAGACAAAGCTCAAGGCCATGCTGGAGGAGTGGGCCATACAAAATGCTGTGCACACAGTTGTATTAAGTGCGGAGATAGAGCAGCAGGAATGAGCTACCCAAGAAATCAGGGCTGCGGGGCATACTTGTTGGTCCTACCCCATCAACTACGCCAGTATTCATCTTGCAGATGTATGTCTCTACAATTTTGGTTCCGCCTTCAGGCGCCTAAAGCCTGCCACCTACAACAAACTATGCACCCAAATTGATAAGGGGTATGAGCTTCTTCCTTTTGCATCCATCCAGGACTTATTTGAACTCATCATCTTCTATGCAAGTAATGATAATTCCAGAAAGGACCCCTGTCTCCCCCACGCCAGTCCATCTGTTTTGTCAAGCCAGTATATGTGACAGAAGATGAATTTGAGCAATTGAAGCAATCAGCTATTGTTGCCCCTTCCCAGTCAACAAACTCTGCCTCCCCAACCCCCCCCATCAAGCCACCTGACTTCCAACTCTGACTCCCAAACCACCACCCATTCCCTCCCCACTATCTCTGATGCTGTTTTTTTCACAGGCGCAGATGAAGGCAATGTTCATTCTGCCCATTCCCTTCCCTTACCGTTCTTTGATTAGTAAATAAAACTTTTCTTTGTGACAACTTATTAAAATTGATATCTCTCTTTCAATTCATAATTAATAATATTTTCTTTTTACATTATCAATATTTCCCATAATTAATACAATGTTTTACATTTTAAAAATAGCTTAAAATTATGAGCATACATATTTTTCATCATCATTAATAAATTAAAGATAATAAATGTAAATATTGCATTAGAATATTGCAGTTAGACATCAATTCTTGATCTTTTGATATTATGTGCATAACCCAATGCATTTTTTAATAAGATCCATTATAAACTTGGTTTTTTCCATTTTAATTTAATGAAATGGATTATGTTTATATTAGAGAGCCATTAACACTTAGTACAAATACTGAAAATTAGTGCATTTTACAGCCTGTATATTTATCTATTGGTAATAATTCTATAAACTTTTTAGTTGGATTATGTGAGGTAATAATAATGTAATGTGTTAGCAAATTACTGTTTATTGTCATTAATTGGCTGATTTTCTTTGCTATGGTAATTGTGCATTTTCTGATATTTACGCACTAGTATCCAATTGGATGTGAAGCCAACCAGTTGGATACTAGTGCATAAATATCAGAAAATGCACAATTGCCATAGCAAAGAAAATCAGCCAATTAATGACAATAAACAGTAATTTGCTAACACATTACATTATTATTACCTCACATAATCCAACTAAAAAGTTTATAGAATTATTACCAATAGATAAATATACAGGCTGTAAAATGCACTAATTTTCAGTATTTGTACTAAGTGTTAATGGCTCTCTAATATAAACACAGTCAATTTATTTTAAATTGTAATGAAAAAGACCTAGTTTACAATGGATTTTATTAAACAAAATGCATTGAGTTATGCACATAATATCAAAATATCAAGAGTTGACGTCTAATTGCAATATTATAATCCAATATTTACGTTTATTGTCTTTAATTTATTAATGATGATGAAAAATATTTATAAGTTGAAGATAGTACTATAAAAACCAGTTTTTTGATGGAATTCAAGTAATATGTCAACAATCTATAACTTGATCAACAAATTAGAAGCACACCTGCAAAAGGTTGTTGAAATAGAAAGAAATATCAGGGAAGTAGTGACAGGAAAGCTGGGTAACAAGGGCCAGCCACTAATCCAGTCAAAAGAAGATGCACTGGATAAACTAGGAAATATCATAGATGAAAAGAATAAAGAAAAATTACTTAATCTACAGGGAACAATTTTATCAAGTCTAAAGTTTAACAACACAGCCTATAATTTGTGGGAGTTCTGGCAGGGGGCCAAAGAAAACAATAAGATCAAACTAATTGAAGGAACAGAAATTCAAAATGAAATCAACACCAATGAAGAGGAAACTGACCAAATGAAAACAGATGAAAATGAAACACAAGCAAGAAGCAGAAGCGCTTCAAGAAATACAGAAGCTTTATCAACTGAAAACCAAGAAACACAAGTTGCAAGAAATATAAGAAAAAATTAAGCCTAGAAAAATTAATGAAGAGCATCCAATACTCATGAAGTTTGCCAAAGTGGCGCCTGTGGCTGAGGGGGCCACAGGGGAAACAATTAGTAAGTCATTTTATGTTTTACTTATATTTATTTTAGTCATCACCAGGAATGGGGATGAGGTTGCAGAAGTGGCAGCTTATACGCCAAGTTGGTTTTATGGGGGTTATCAGTCACTGGTAGCCCCTGTAAAACAAATAAATAAAAATAAAATAAATAAAATAATTCAACAGAGTATGAATAATTTTTTTAATATTGAAGCTCAAGATAGGGAATATTCACCACCTGCGGGGTGCTTGCCATGGATAAGGGAAGCATATGAACTAGGAGCAACTATCAAAATCAAAGAAATGAATGAAATTTGTGGGGATATCAAACTGAACTTTGATGAATACATATACAAAAGCATTCAACAATTCCCCATCACAAATATCAACAAATATAAAAAAAATTAATAAAAACTGACTTTCAAATAGGAAATGAATATTTGAAATCTGCAATTTTTAATGAAGTTTTCAAGGCACTATCAAATAAAGTTGGGGATTCAGTCCTTGTGAATAATTTTAAACCTTTATTTATTTCATTCACCGAGGCCTGGGGGGCTGATTCAAGTCAGGCCCCCTGGAACCCTCTTCAAGTTCAACCAAACATCTTATATTAATAGGTTAGTACAAACATTCAAAAAATTATGCATGTTCTTGGAAAAGTATACCTTGCAAAGAATCCACGTTGTGGTATACCTGGGAATCCTCCTCCACTGCATATTAAAAACCAACGTCAAAAAGTTGGAGGATGTACCTATTCAAATGGATATTTGCCGTGTAGCCCTTGACCGCCAGAAGACACTGCGGGGATACAGGACAGTTGAGCACTTCTCTATGATTCATTTGCATTGGCAACGCTATACGGGTACTACGTGCCCCCCCAAAAAACCTACTAGTTGATTTGCTCACCCGCCTGCCTTTTATCAAACAATCAGCAACCACCAGGGTACAGGGCGCCACCCCTCTAGCAATCACATCCAGGGTTGTCCACCACGTAAAGAAGAGTACATGGATCCAATTAGATGCATTAGCCAAAAATTTAATTTTGGGGTGTAATTCCCCGGAATAATCACATCCCTTTACAGTTAGCATCCCCCAATAAATATTTCCCCCTTGCAAATTAATTTTTTTAACTTTTTATACTTTACTACTAAATTTTTTTAATATTGTAAAATGTACTATTAAAATTTTACTATAAAAATTTTAATATTACATATTTAAATATTAAAAAATTAGTATCTAAAAGTTGATATTAAAATTTTAATAATAAATATTACAATATTAAAATTTTTAATATCAAATATTTTGATATTGAATAAATCACTATTTAATAAAATTGTTATATTTTGATTATTTAAACTTTAATATTTAACTTTTACAATTTTTAATTATAATTTTAATATTTTTATTTTTATTTTAAATTTCAGTATGTAAATTATAATATTAATATATATAAACATATTACAAGACATTAGTTAAAGTTGCAACCATGTCAATTATAAAATTAAGTTAAAAATGTTTTTACTTACTAGCTTGTTGAGTACGGGTTTTATTTATCACATAGATAAACATTGAGAATTGAATTTATCCGCATCATGCGCCTGCTCCACTTATGTTTCAAACAAATGATTGTTTAGAACTCAAATTACCTTTCCCTTGTAATGTGATTTGATAAACATATTTGATATACTTGACCCGCGTCCTAAGTACTAATTAGTAAGCAATATATGAAAATCATTGGTTGCTGTGTTGTGTGGTTATAGTGGCACTGAAATAACAATGATCAGATGATGACATGCAAGGTCCAATTTGTGGCTTAGAAAAGCCAAAATACCATCAAGGATTCACAATTATTTAAATAAACTAATTTATTTCTATCTTTTTTTAATTTATTCATTTGTTAGCGCAAAAGCCAATAATAATATTCAGTGCATTATACAGTAGTTTTAAAAGCTATGGCAACAAGAAAAAATACTTCAGATTTGAACAAAATGATTTCAGATTTAAACAAAATCCAACTCTCAGGTTAAAATATACACTCTGTTAACAGGGTTTATTGGCGTTAATGGGCAAAATGGGTCAACACAGCAACAAAGGGCTCACATGCAAACCAAAACCATTTGAAATACAATCCAAAATACATTGATTCACAAACAAAATGATGTGAGTTGACTTTTGGTGTACATATGTTTACTATGTGAATTGGTGACAAAATACACCCAAGCGTGGTATGTCAAAACTCAATCCAAAAACAAAACACAATAGCAACTCACTATGTAAACAAAATCACTCAATCAGTTTGTGCAATGGGTTGTAATCAAGAATGATACCAAGGTATCTAAAATAAGACACAAGATCTGAAACAAAAATTTAAAAAATATTGTGTTGGGTGCTTAATTTGTTGTAAAATATGGGAAAATGGGGGAAAATTATTTTGGGTATTCTAAAATGGGTGTGGTAAAACCAAAAACAATTAACTAAGAAATAAAAAATCTATAATTGGAATATTGGGTGGGAAAAATATTAATTGAATATCCATAAACAGATGAAAGCAAAAATTAAAAATAGGGAGTAACTTAATTAAGTTTTATTTAATATTTTATTAAATTCTCAAAATGGAAGGAACACAGCAACAGACTACTATTGCACCCATTGTGCACTGCAGTTGTGGTTGCCCCCGCAGGTCAAAGAATAGAGTTAGTGCAACCCAAGTGCCTACTCAGAAAGGAGATGAGAGAGGAGAGTTTGATAGTGACGCTGCACTGACACAACCGGTTCAAGGAGCACAAGCTGCTAGGGTGCAGAGCATTAACCCTTGGGTCACCAAGCTGACCCAGAAGCCCACCAAGGTTACCTTCACCAAGAAAGTTAGAAACAAGGAGGTAGAACTTACTTCATATGTGTTCAATGTTGTGTACCAGCAAGAGTTGGTCCCGTCAGCCATGCTGGAGAAGGTGAAGCCTGTACTTGATACTAGCTACAAGCCCTACGTCAGTGATGGCAATCAGGAGGATGATGAGGAGCCCCAGTTCTATCAAACCAATGAGGGACAGCTGGTGCTCAAAAATGTTGCTGCGTTTTACACCAAGGTGCCCATGCCCTGTGTTGTGCCCAATGCCAACAAGCCAATCCCCACCGCTAAAAAGCCCGCTCACAAGTGCATTCCTGACATTAAGTGCATCATCCTTCTCCAGCTCATGGGGGAATCTGGTGATTACAAGTTGGCTGCGGCTCTTGTTGGGGTGGATCCCAAGTACTCCTCAAAGACCTTCAATAAGTTCATTGATACTGGCCAAGTCCTTGCCGCAGAGAAATCCTTGCATGTTTCCACCATGCTCACCAAGGAGCACAAATGGGCAATTCACCAGTGGATCACCTGGGACTGCCATCTTGAACTTGCAAATATACAGGCCATGGTCAAGTCTGCTTTTGGGGTTGAGGCCTCAATTTTCTTCTATTATCATTTGGGCAAGGGAATGCACTTTTCCTGGAAAAAGCTTGGGGTATCCCCCTACAATTGAAACAGCCCAGGCAATATTGAGACCCAGAAAAATTATGCTGAGGCGTACACTACCCTCAAAGCCAAGGGGACAGTGAAATTATATTATATCAAAAAATCAGCATTTGCCTTGTTGATGTGCAATGGGTATGGGTATGTCTCCAAAGGCTCCAATAACAGGATGGCTTGGCGTGCTGCAGTCCGCACCACAGCATACTCAATGGTGGCTCTCCTTGGTCCAAAGGGGGTTGAGCTTTATCAAATGATATTGGGTTCTCACAACAGCCGTACCTTCTTGTCATTCCTCCAATTGGTCCAGAAGCACCTGAGGCACACAAGCCCGGGCTTCACCAACGTAATTGTATTGGACAACGTTGGTCTCCACAAGGTGGCTGACATTCTTGAGGAATTCCCAATGATCAACACAAGCATTGCAGTGTGCCCCAGCAATTGGCCACAGAAAATTTGCGCCTTCTCCTCCTCTCTGCCTATTTGCCCTTTCTAAATCCCATTGAGGAAGTCTTTGGGTGGCACAAGCAAGTCATCAAGTGAGAAACCCCAACATGGACCAAGGACCTGTTTGATTTGCTGCTGGCCGGGATCCATACCCTCCCAGCTGAGACTGTGGCCAAATTCTATGGTCACACTGATTTTTTATCCCCAAATGCCTAGCCAAACAGCCAATCAATTAAAGGCTTAGTGTGTCCACTTTTTTTATATTCTCTAATTTACTATTCAAGATTTATTGATTATCATTTTATATTTAGATGGTTCCACGCCTGCAATCACATTCAGAAGATCCATCAATAGATGTAAGTTATTTTTTTATTTTATTATATATTATTTAATATGTCATCTGAGGTTATCCCAAACGCTTGATACTGGATTACGCAAATATATTTATATCACTTTTTTCAAATAAATATAAAATAGTCTTATAAAAATTAAACATAAATTGGTAGTTGAAATTTATTTTATTATTTTATTACTATATTATTTTATACTTTTATGAAACCCATTTCTGCAATATATTTTGCAAATATTTTTTGTTAAAATATTATTTGAAAAAAATATTTATAATATAAAAATATAGTAGAGTATGAATATATTTATTGATATAGAGATAAAATTAAGTGCGCCTATAATGGGTTTGGCAGTATATACCCACCCCGCAATGGAGGTGGCACACAACCTCCACCGCCACACCGTGGACGGTGGATACGCTTGTATTAAAGTATTTGCGCCTGCTGGTAAAAGGAAAGATGGTGAGGTGGGAATGGAGGAGCAGCTTTTCTGGCAGGGCTGCAAACCCAAAGATGCCAGCCAGGACCAAGGCGTCCTGGATCACATGATCAACCAAGTTGTATCCAGGGGGGACTTTCTTCCCATCCAGTGAGAGCCTGGCCTTGTTGACCCCAAGAAGGACCCCGTCTAGGTCCCCTACAGACACGCCCATCCTAAAGTAGAATAGGATCACCAGGTAAACAACCAGATGAAGCCTTTGCCCAGAAAAGGTTTCTGTGAACTTGCACAATTTGTTGTATACAGCGCTAATCTTCTTCTTGTGCTTGGTTTTAGGAAAGGTCAGCTCCATAGCTGCAGGGGCCCCCATCTTGTTGGCACTCCAGGCTAGCCCAAAGTCTGCCAGGAGGAGTTTTGTCTTCCTTATGGCTGTTGCGTCTGCAACAGCCAATTTTGACACCACACGCCCAAAGTTCTTCAACAGGTAAGAGATGGTATGCTCCCCTGGGAAGCAAAAGCAAGCAGCCGCATGATTCCGGCCCATCTCCAGTATATTCTTGAATGGGAGTGTTGCCAGGACGTCCCAAACAAGCTCAATGAAGTTTACACAGTAAACTCCACTGAGGTTAACCAGGTCCAGGTGGACCAGTTGGGCATCTTTGTAGGTAGTAACTGCCTACTCAGATACCCCCTCACCATGCAAAAGCCCAGCCAATGCCTTCTGGGACATTGGGAATGTACCATGGATCCTGTCTTCAAGCTCCTGCAAGACAGGGGGGACAGGAAAAGCTGCTTTACCACATGATTAGCATAGTTGGCATAGAAGGTGGGGGGACAAAAGGGACCAGGACCTGGCAGAGTTCACCATCAACATCTTCTAAAAAAAGGTAAGTATTTAAGAATTTTTATTAATTATAATTTTTTAGGGTACCTTCTCAGGTTTCTTCCTTGCCAGCAGCTTCAGCCAGCTTTGCCATTCTTGGCGCAATCAATTGCACAGGAAATTTGGTATCCTCTGCCCTGGCACGCTTGGCGGGTTTGAGGTGGGTATACATCTCTGGGTCATCAACCCAGACAGACAGCGCGGAAAGATTGTATGCCTTGAACTGGAGGCCCTCAACCACAGTTTTTTGAATATTTAGTAAGCGCTCAATTGTCTTCTCTGGGGTGTCTGGCATTTTTGACATTAGTGCCTTTGCAGACACCTTGTCAATTTTGTCCCCAGTGAGGACGGCAGACTTCACTTTGGCTTTGACCTTGCAGTCAATGTCCTTTATTTTGGCAATTGCCAAGTTGAGGTCCTTCAGAAGCTTTTCTAATTCTCTCATTAATTTTTTACTAACCTTTCCATATGTTTTTATAGCTTTCACCCCAATTAAATCTGTGTTATTCTGATATTTTTGCCTCTTTGTTTATTCCTTTTTGTTTTCCCATTTACTACATTATCCCATCTTTTTACCCATTGTGTATATGTTTTACGCTCATCTCAATATGTGTTGATTGCTTTGTGTTGGCATTGTTTCCTTGATTACCATATTATTTTTTGGCGCTTGCTATAGCCCTTTGTGAAAATATTAACAACAATTTGGTGATCAGCTAAATTTGAATTAGAAAATTATAGGTTAACTGTTTTTAGATAAAGTTGTTACTGATCCAAATTCAAAACCTTAACGATAAACTTTAAGCCAATCAGGAGCCAAGTGATAAAGTGATTTTTGTGATATAAAGAGTCATTCAATAATTCTTTGATGTATATGCACTAATTAATATGATTGGCTGGATGATTTGCCATTGTACGCCATTGCTGCTGTGGCAATTTGTTGATGGACTAGTGCTAACCCAGCAGCTGATTGGGCACTAGTCCATCAACAACTTACCACAGCAGCAATGGCGTACAATGGCAAAACATCCAGCCAATCATATTAATTAGCGCACATGCATCAAAGAATTATTGAATGACCCTTTATGTCACAACAATCACTTTATCACTTGGCTCCTGATTGGCTTAAAGTTTATCATTAAGGTTTTGAATTCAGAGCAGTAACAACTTTGTCTAAATACAATTAACCTATAATTTTCTAATTAAAATTTAGCTGATCACCAAATTGTTGTTAATATTTTCACAGGGGGAAGTGTTTAAGTGCTAAAAATAACTGTGTTCTGGATCTAGATACATGGCATAGTAAATATATGATTTTATAGAAATAAGCTGAACATAAAGAATAAAACCAACTATAAACAAAGAGAACACAAACAATTGAAATTCAAAATAAAGATAATATCAATAGAAATTTTATGGAACCAGGGGGCTTAGTGAGGCAGGGAAGAGTGATGCCTAGTAGGCAGAATGGTGCAGGAAGGAAGATGTAGAGGCAGTGCTGGCCTGGGGGGTCTGGGATTGGATGGGTTGGGTTTGTGGGTGGGGGTGGGGGTGTTGGTGACGGGGTGGAGGCAGGAGGATTACGCGTGATGGCCGCCATATACCACTCATTGTACTCCTCATCAGTCATTGGCTGGATGGGCTGGTAGGTGGCTGTGGTACAGGGTGGGAGGTGCTTATCCTTGCGTGATTGGTTGCCCATGTTCACATGGAAAACCATTTGTGCAAACAAGTAAGCCACCATTTTGTAACCAAAGAGAAAATTGTGATCAAGGACCCCAAGATAGAGGTTGTTGAAAGCCTGAGGGCGGCGCTCCTGGAGTGTATCTCCAATATTAAAGAACACAACATCTGCCAGATGGACGTTGGCGTGACCAGCTGGATACACAGAGGCCTGGTGCCTGCGTTCCTGGATGGTCTCAAGGGCAGTGGAGCTTCCCTCCATCTGGTGGCTCAAGAAAACCCGGTATTTGGAATTCAAGCCATCCCAGGAGTTGAGCAATCCACCAAGGATGTGGCCATATGAGTACCCATTGATAAAATCAGAGTTTGTCCAATAGTAGACAAAAACCTTAGCTGAAACAGCCAGAAATGCACCAATGAATGTCCGCTTCTTGACCTTCTTCCTTCCATTCTTGGTGGCGGCTTTTCCTTGCTCACCAAAATTGTCAAATGCAATTGATAACTTGTAGTACAAGACAAATATGATGTCATCTGTTAGACTTGTCAAGCATCTGACCAGGGTTGATTTGATTGCAGTGTTGTATGGGGAATCCTCAGCGCCATCTCATTGGTTGCTGGCAAAATTTGTAAGAACTCTAATTGAAGCCACCTTTCTGTGCATCCAGAGCTGCACCATGCACTTAGACACCCAAATGCCATGGTGTGCAAGTTGCTTCCAGACCTGGGTCAAGGGAAGCTTGGGATCCCGCTGCAGGAGGTCAAGCATTATTGGGTATGCCTCATTGATCTGGGACTCTGTGGCCTTCTTTGGCTTCTTGGCCATCCCAATCATATTTTCCTTATTCATCAGGTTTTTGAATTCCCGCATGACAGTAGCCCAGGTGAATTGTAATTGGCTGGCTATCTGATCCCAGGACAGACCCTGTAGATTCAGTGCCACAATTTCCTGAAGAATTTGGGCAGTGATTATTTGCTTTGGGCGCTGGGCTGGGGGAGCTGAAGCCTGATTGGTTGTAGGGGGGCAGGTTGGATGGTGGCAGAAAGTTGTTCCAAATCAAGGTTATCATCCTGATTGGTTGGTTGACGGGCAGTTTGTGCAGGGGTGGGTGTGAGAGCAAGGGCAGAGCTAGACACTAAGTGACTCTCAAACAAGTCAAAGCCATATGGGTCAGGGGACAGTAACAGGTCAGCTTCCTTGTTACCCGTCTCAAAGGCTTGGGTGTAAACAGGTGCCTCCACGTTCTGAGCCTTGCCTCCATTGAAGCTGGCTTGGCTGCTGCTGGATTGGCTGCTGGCGCAGTTGAAGATGCTGTTATTAAAAAATATTGTATAAAAACTAGGATAAAATCACTAAAAGTAGAAATTTTAAAATTTAATGATTTATTTTTATTGTAATCTTGAGTCCATATTTGGAAAGTTCTCAAAACCAATTCACACAAATCAAGAGCTATGAAAATGAATAAAATGCCTCTGCTCCTAAATTGGATAGCTGTTGATTGGCTGTTAAACTGTTAATTTTCTATTTTAGGCTGCTCATACTACACATCTTGTGTGAGTTCATTTTGTTTTGTGCTTGTGTAATCTTGCTTCTAGATTGCTCAAATTTTGTTTTATGTTATTCCTTCTATTGATGCCTCATATGACTCCTGATTGGATTATAATATACTCCGGAATAGCATCAATCCATTTCACTTGTTGTGTCAGTTCCTTTTGTTTGTGGTTTGATATAATTTTGTATAATGGGCTAGTGAAATTTCTTTTGTTTGACAGTCCATTTATTAACCAAAAATATTTAAATTAATTGAATCCTGAATCTTGCGCAACTTGGATTTTGTTTAAATCTGAAATCAGTTTTTTAAATCTGAAGTATTTTTGCTTGTTGCCATAGCTTTTAAAACTACTGTAATAAAAATATATCTATCTTACCTAGTATAATTAATTTTACTTACCTTTTTACATATTCTTATATGTCTATAATACAATCAAACGTAACATTATTATATATAAATAATAATTATTGAGTCCTAATAAAAACAAACTAAATAAAATTAAAACTAAATAAAACCCAGAGCGCCCAATTATCTGATTGGCTTGGAGGCCAGGGCTTTTGGGAGGAAGGATTCCAAGTGCTCATAGAAAGCCGCCACCACATTGGGTGGCATTGCAAATTGGCTGATCTCAAGAATATTGAATAGATACTCAGTGTCCTGAGGAAGGCCTTGTTTCACCTTATTCTTGATCCAACCAAACACCTCCTTGATTGGATTCAGTAATGGGGAATATGGCGGGAGGAAGAGAAGTCTCATTGGACAATTGGTAAGTCAGTGGCTGGAGGTATGGCTGTTTTTGTTGATGGGGGGATTTGGACACAACCAGATCCACTTTGTGGAGCCCAACAATTTATCAAGAACAACAATGTTGGTTTTGCCGCTGTAATTTATCTAAAGGTACTCCTTGACGGCTCAGAGAAAATTGAGAAAGGTCCCGCTGTTATGGGAGCCTTTAATCATCTGATACTGGTCCAACCCGCAAGGACCAAGAAGCGCAATCATGGAATAGGTCTGGGAACAGACAGCTGCACAATGGGCTACACCATCCTTGGACCCCTTCTCAACCCACCCATGCCTAGACCTGAGTGAGGAGGAAAACAACAATTTGTTGATATAGAAGAACTGGGTATTCCCAGTCTCCTTTAGTGCCAGATATGTCTTGGCATAAATGTGTCAATCCTTGATGGTCTTTTCACTGTTTCTATTGTATGAAGAAACTATGAGCATCTTGCACAAGAAGCCCAAATCAACCATTGCTTTGTAAACAAGGGCTTTAGAAACAGAAAGCCCAAACTCTGTGGAGAGCATTGATTGTACAGCAAGTGTGTCCAGGTGGCAATCCTTGGCTACCCACTGCTTGATTGCATCAATATGAACGGGCTGAAGGAGTTTAGGCTGCTGCTTAGCCTTGGTGGATTTGGCAATTTGCCCAGTGTTGCCATACTTGGTGTTGATGTTGGCAATGTATCTGGCTGTGACACCAAATTGGGACGCAATATCCCAAACCGCCGTTCCCCCATTCAAGCAGTTGAGGATAGCTTCACGCTCACTATCTGTCAACCAATGCTGGCCCTTGGCAGGTACCACGGCATCCTGGCTACCAGGCTTGACACAGGGGACGGGGTCCTTCATGTAGAAGGTGGAATCACGCTTGCTTACAGTGGCGCTGTCAATGATTGAATACACAATAGGCGCAGATGGTTCCTCGGTGGTGACCAATGGCTTGTAGGTGGTGTCAAAGATGCAGGGGAAGGAAGTAGTAACTCTTGGGTCAAGAGTGCGGGGTCGGGTGACAACTGGGTAAACAATGGAGGTGTAAGTAACCTCAGTGTTCCCGGTGACCCTGGTGTAGGAGACATTGGTAGCAGGCCTTGAAAGTGGCTTCTGCCTGGGATTCAAGCTGGTAGTTCTGGCTTGGGATGTGGGAGGTGGTTGGCTTGCGCTGACACCTTGGGAGGCCTGTGTATTGGCATGACTCCCCTTGAGTTGGGTTCTGGGTCTGTTCTTGGACCCTCTGGGACGCCCTTGTGGACAGGCTGCCCCGCAGGCTGGTGCAGGAGCGGGTTGGGAATGCAATTGAAGGTCCATAAAAATAAAATAAAAAATTATATTTTAGATTAAATATGTATTTATTTGGATTTATTGGTTTAGTTGTGAGTAGTTGTTTTATTTTGATTTAGCTTTGAATAGTAGCAGAGTTTCTATATCCGTGATTTGAAGTGAATAATATTGTATCCTTTCCAGTTTTGGATTGTTTAAAAGCTTAATCACTTTTTATATCTAATTATGATTATTGAGATTGAATTTTCCATTTGATCTTAGTTGTGGTGGAGCTTATTAATTTGGGTTGGTGTTTCCTAGTTTGCTTACTGAACATTAAAATTGGATTCCAGTTCCTGCAGTTAATATCTGAGTTTACTAGTGGCATTCAAAAGTAATTTGAAATTTGGTTCTTGGATTTGACAATCCCGCAATTTCAAAAAATATAATAAACTTAATTAAAATGGCTGATGGATTTGAACGCTTCAAATCTGATTCAGCTAATTCATTTCGTTCATTGAAAATATGTAGTTTAACTTGAACTATGCAAAGTGTCTATGAGTTCTGCATTTTCAAATATTCAAATAAAAATACTAAAAATCAATTTAATTAAAAAAGGCCATCCTGCAAAAGTGATTTGAAATTTGGACCAAGGATTTGACAATCCTGCATTTTTACGTTCAGGTTCTGAATTTACAGTAATCATATTATTAAGCATTAAGCTTGAAGTATACAAGGAAGGTAGGAAGTGATCCTGAAGTAACTAAATTATTCCATTCCAGCAGTGACCACCTGTGCTGGGTGAAGATGAAGATATTCTATTAGTTGACGTGCAATAAGTGCCAAACCTAGATTAATAATTACCCAAATTAGGGGCGTGTTAGAATGTCCTAGAAGACATTGCTAGTAGCCCAGGGATTAACCTGGCAGAATGTATAGGAAGAATCAATCAATTACAATAAAAATAGCCTTTAATCTTTAATCTTAATCTTTGATATACCTTTATTATGGTTGACCTGGGTCCTAATCTTTAAGTGCTCCTCCATGATCAGAAGTCATTGCTGGACAATAATCATGGTTCCGTTTAATCCTGACTCTCCTGATACAATACTACTCATATTCTCACATATGACTGTATTCAAGCAAATACCCTGTTCCCTATAATCTCAAATAATTGTGGCGCTGTAATGCAAAAAGTGCAACAAAGACTATAGAGAATTTATAAAAATAAATTGAAATGGTATTTGAGAATAAAAATAAAGAGACCCAGGGGAATCCTACTTCATTTTTAAAGGGAAAAAATTTACTCAAACTGCACCTATCTGGAGGAGTTTTGTTACAGTAAGATACCAAATGGAAGGGATTACACATCTACTGTCACAAATGACAAACCCTTATTAACAATTCACATAGAGTAATCCCAACTATGAGATTCAAACCCTGAAGCCCTGTGGGCTGCCAGCCTGCAGGCCCAGGTACCTGTCTGCCCACATTTTTTTGAGCTCAAACCAGAAATAAACTCAATTTTGGGAGAATTCCTGAGACCTACCAACTTGGAGCCACCTACAATGATGCCCTTCCTGCAGAAGCATCCTGTTAGTTCTGCCAATGAGAGTGCTGATCTGAGCAACAACCCCAAGATAACTGGGGCCATTTCTAATGGGTAAATGAAGAAACTTCCCTTAGAATGCAAGCTTTCAGATGATGAAAAATCCTACAGCTTAAAAAGATAATTTGAGTATTCTGCCCCAATCCAGCCAATGAGAAATCCCCCATGAAGAACGCCACCAAGGGTTTCTAAACCCTGGTAGATGGTGCTACTTGGTCTGAGGAGGTTTGCAAAAGTTTTCCCATGACAGATGGCCATACTTATACCCTGGGCTGCCAGGAAGTTGCCCATTGCCATTATTACATTTAAGTGATATGAACCTTTGATTCAACCAGGCTCTTCTGTATTTGATTTTAGAGCTCTTTTATTTTCAGTCTAACCTCTGTGGCACCACCTCTTATACCAATCCACACCAAGAAACCGTGGGCAGACCTCCCAAACTATACTGTCCACCAGGAGCACCCTTTGGACCAGTACATTTTAATGAATACCCACCCAAACTGGTGTATTCAGAACTCACCTTAGAAGAAATCCTAATCCACAACCCCAAATCCAGGACCAGAGAGACTGAGGTTATTAGCCAGGAAGAATCCTGGATCACTGTGCCCCCCTGCTATTCTGAGATAAATACAACTATCTGCCAGCCTACCAAGTTCTAATGACCCTGACCCTCACCCTGCGGCCCAACCACCCGTAAGAATCAGTTACTGCCAGTGAATCCACTTAAACCCAAATATTTGGGGTGATGTACATCACTCTTACTGGCCTCATTAATTCCATAGTGCCCTCTAGCGACCCCTGGGCTATTCTCAGGAAGTCCTTATCATATATTGTAAATTTAGCGCCCATCCTGTGGTGGGACCTCCTTTCAGGGCCTGCAGACTGTCTGCCTGCAAGTTTTGAGGAGCCTCCTACAGGATGGATCCCTGATATCCACAGAAGACAAGGAACCAGAAAAGAACTGCAGCTAAACACTTAACCATGAATACTAATTTAAATGTTGTCATTGACAAAAAATGGTTTAAAGCTGACATTGCTCAGATAGCCCTCATAAATCTGGACCTATCCTGCTTTGCACCAATTAATTATGATAAGAAACTTATGCAGTATACATTGTTCAAAGAATTTAGCACTCAATCTGCCAAGCAACGCTTTTTTAAATTATGAAATCATTGACTAAAATTCAAATGCAGGTCCTCCAACTGCTTGAAATATTTGTGCTAACTATCAGATGTCATGGAACCTTCAGCACTCCCATGCTAAACTCTCTTAAAACTTCCCCCATCCCACTCTAGAAACTTTTTTCTAGATACTCTACTCACACCAGAAAATAAAAGAAAAGAAAGAAATGCTTGAACATTTGGGCCTTTTGGCCCCTCAGTTTGATAATTTTGCTACTGCAGTTGCTCAGCTAGCTGCCAAATCTTTGGCCGTCCTTTGTCCAGCCCTTTATACCTCCTTAACTTATAATCACTGTTATGATTTCCCTCTTAAAACAATTTTCATGTCTTTGGTTTTGACCTCTGTCATTTTTTACACAACTAGAGGTTCCCAAATGCTTACACCTGTTCCCAATTTGACATATTGCTCCTCAAGCAGCTCGCAATTTGCTTATTATATCCACATTGCTTCTACTTGAATAGTGCTGCCTGCCACTTGATCATAACAAGTTTTGTATATTCCAATGGTTGACTGGAGTTAAAATTTTTCTGGGTTGGTTGAGTTTATCTGGAAAGTTTTCTGGGGTGGCACTAACATGAAAAGCACAATAGAAGATGATGTTGCAGATAGATCCTTTAACTCATAAGATTGAGAGGGTATTGTCATGTCAGAAGATATTTAGCTGGAGGGTATTTTTCATTAAGGCATAATACTGGCCAGAAGAAAGTCTAAATAAATAAGTGATTTCCCAATGGAGAGCATCAGGAGCAGATAAGATATGGGAGAAGTTTAAGAGGAGTAAGCATGAAAAATATTGTCAATTTGTAATCCAAATATTATAGTGCCAAAAGTAGCTTAGTCATCAAGGGAGAGATTTCTTTGTATGGTGAAAAAACAACACATTATACAGCTAAAGGGGAGTAATTTTACAATTATGACAACTTTGGTAGGTGTTTTGGACAGCTTAGGCACCATTGGGTTTATACTCTAATTTCTCCTAAGCTTTATGTCCTGAGCTGAATATTGTCCTGGTGCAACTTTGAAGTTGTATCCTGTCTCTTTGCTGCCTTTCTAGATGGGCACATGTGTCAGGGAACCATCATTGGGCAGCCATACTGTCAGAATTGGGGATAGGGTGGGCTGTAGGTTGGGTGGGTAAAGCCTACCATAAGATGAGTGCTAACTTTAAACATATTTCATGGCCTGCCATGACATGGTAACTTTGAAAAGTCACATTTTAAAAACTTGGATCAATAAAGATACCTCTTGTTGCCAGAAATCCACCTTGATGATCTCCCTGGGTACCCTAGATCAAAAGTTATGGCAATTTAAAGAGCCGAGTTCAAAAACCCTGTCAACATGTCCTGAAATGGTTGTGAGATTGGATTTCAAATCAAGACAAGCAACAATTAGTGAGCGGGAAGATTCAATCATATCTCAGGTTACAGTGATCAGTTTTGGACGCTCTTACACTCAAATGAAAGCCCCAGATGAGAAAATCCTGCAAAACTATTTTTATTATCAACTGAGGCAAAGCGCAAAGCTAAAATTAAGACAAAGGAATATGATTAGAATTAGCAGCTGATGTCTCAAACTTTTAACATGACCCCCCAGATAGAGAGATAAGAACTTTCAGGAACAATCTGAAAGAATCTCAAAGACAAATGCAAATTTTATAAAAATAATCTCTTTATTTTTTATTATTGTGATAATTCTTGGTCTAGATAATAAATAATAACTTCTCTTAGACTATAGTTTAAATGGATCAAAGTTGGTAGCCCTTGGGCCCTTACAACACAGGACAAGGATTTCCTTACCTAGAACCAAGGATCAGTAAAGGAAGTTATAGTGTCAATTACCCCTTAGATGATAATGTACATTATTCTATACAACTTGTTGGTATTGTCAAAAGGAGATCCAGGTAGATGTGAGCATGGTTTTTGGTGTGAGTGGAGGTTCTATATTGAGTTGATAGGCAGGAAGAAATCTGTACTCATCCTTAAACATACAGGGCTTTTTATGGACCAAATTTCTTTACTGTTATACTTGGTTAACTCTTTTATGTGGACCAAGGGGTTAGTCAACAATATTTTTCTGGTGTATAGTCTTATAAATTAGGCTTAAGTATGTACTCTTTAAATTTCAAAAGTCTGTAAGTTACTCCTGGAAGGCAAAGTACTACAGGTAAAGGAGCTGACGGCCCAGAAGAAGTAGTGTTCAAGTGGCAGATGACTAGAATGAAATATTAAAACAATTATGTGAACTAATAGTTCATAACATGTATTTATTTTAAAATGGCAATAAATCCTGGTGCTTGACTTGGGATCCACATGCAATTTCCTTGTCAGACTTTAATTCTAATAATTTTAAATCTAAGAGTCAAAAATCAGAATTTATAACAAGCAGGCTGTCTGGGTTTTTGGGTGCCAAAATAGCACTGTTGCAGGGCAGGATTCTATTGTATTTTTCAAGTTGAAGGGCTTTTTGACCCTTCTGTTCTGGAGTGGTATCCTTGGGGACAGCCTGGTAGCTGACATCATCATCAGTGGTAAGAGTTATATTGGATTCTTCAGTTGATGCAGGAATCTTTAGGTAAATAGCTAGGGTCTCCTCCTCTTCATTGTTCCAGTAGCTGCAGGGTTCTTTCAAGGCAACTTCTGGGGAATTTATGGATTTTTTTGTAGTTATGGACATCATTATATCTAATCAGAGAGGGTTCAATCTCAAAATAAATGTGGGAAGACAGGGGCTTGGCTCTTAGGGCTGGAAATCTGCAGCCCAAGATGACCAGAGTTTGATTAATTTTTCAAACATTGTATTCTGGAATGGGAAAAAGGTTTTTATGACAAAATGCAATGTGTATGCTATGTTTTTTAACCCCCAGTGACTGCAAAACCACAGCAGACACCAGATGAGCTGCTGCTTTGTTGTTGTTTCCTTTTTATTTTGCCAGGGAATAATATTATATAGCAAGATAAATTAGCTTATATCACTAGTTTTATGGGAAAATTTTAATAGTATATGGGTATAAAATTAGAACAAATACCCCCAAATTTCTCTTTATAGTTTTTTTTGTATCTTTATTGGTCATTATTGGCTTTATATAGCTGCTATAGAATTAATAAATTGATTCTCTGTAAAATTTTCTAGAATTTATGTCAGATTTAGATGCCCATATCATCTTTTATTTAGCTTATGTTTCAGACCACACATCATATTTTACATAGCTGAGTATCATCCCTGTGCACTCTTTATCTTACCACCCAGATGGCTGGGTTGGGGAGAAGGTTGAGTTGCTGCTAATGAGTATTTGGGTTGATCCTTGAACTATATTAAACTTGTGAGCTTTTTCACCAACTCATATGATAACCTCATGCTTGCCAAAGGGGGACTGAACCATTTTTGTGTGTTAGTGAGCTTTACTGTACCTTGTATGTTCCTATGCAGCTGAGCTGCTGGCTTTAAAGTTGAATTAGTCTGCCCAGATCCATTCAAGATCCATGTTAACCTCTAAGATAATTTACCCTGGGCTGATCTCAGTTTAAGATTGAGCACCTCTAGCTTACTGATACCCCTGCCTCCCAATTCTTTTCCCTCTGAGCTCTTCTAGACCTGATTCTTAGGCTCAAGCTGTCCTGGTTTCTTTTTTTACTTGGATACCTCTAACTTAGGTCATTCATGCCATGGCCTGGAATAATTTTAGGGGATTGTTGGTTGGGGGAAGTTCTGACCCAGAAAGCCCAGTAAATTACAGGTGTCATCTTCAGCATGTAGCTGGCAGCAGTGACCCTGTAAGGAATCTCTGCCAAGTATTCCTGTCAACAATCATTTAATTTTTTTGGAATCAGAGACCCTCCTACTTTTGGTTTTCTTAACTCACATACAAAAGGAAGGCTATTAGGTAGTACATGTTCAATATTACCTGTTGGCATACTCCAGATGATTTAAATCAACTATTGAATTCTGGAACAAGAATCAAACCAGTTGCTTCCTGGGACTTATAAAGCCACCTAGTAAGTATTAGTAGTTTAAAATCATGTTCAAATCAACTGTTACCTGATTGTTTAAACTCCAGCAATAAGAGGAGCCAAAATTAGATTCAAATCATAATTTAATTGCTTTGGATGATAAAGCAACTCTACTGGCGTCAGGTTCTATGTTTTCTGTTTTGTATTCTTCTGGTCTAACTGCTGCTGTCCCTGGTGTTGGTGTCACAAGTAACAGTTTCCTACTATCAATAAGCAAGGTAGAATCCCATTTCTGGGATTCAAACTTTGGGCCCCTGTGGGTCACCAGCCCGCTTTTTTTGGGCTCAACCAGAAACAGATTCAACTTCAGATAAACCTTCAAGACCTGCCTGTGGTGAAACTTCTATGCTCAAACCCTGCCTCTTGGGGACTTCCCTGCGCCCAGTCAATGAGATCAACAACCCAAATAATGTCCCTGCAATCTCCTATGCTGCCGCCAATGTGACTCCACCTGTATTACCCTGAGACCAAGGCCTGCAAAGAGATGACAAATTTGTTGCCTCAAAAGGGGAATTAGATATTCCATAACCCAATCCAGCCAATGAGGACTTGACAATTTTGGGCACCCCCAGGAATTTGCAAACCCTTATAAGTGCCATCCCTTGGCCCACAAGAAATTGCAAAAGTTTTCCCAAGCTTGATGAGCATACTTATACCCTGGAGATGCTGGGAAGATGCTCATTGATATTCTTACAATAAAGTGTTATGAACCTTTAGTTCACTTGGTTTATACCTTACATTATTTTAGCGCTTTATCATAAACAGTTCAATCACTCCAGCCTCACCCCCACAGACAACCATTCCCAAGAAACTACAGACCAGCTTCCTGAGTTATATTGTCCCCCTGGAGTCCTTTACAGCATGTTCATTTCACCCAGTATCCTCTGAACCCAGAATACGCTGAGTTCACCCTTGAAGAGATCCTCCTCTACAACCCAGAAGCCCAAACTAGAGAAATCAAGCTTGTTGGCTATAAAGGAAAGTGGATCATCATATGGCCCTTGAGATTTCACAACAAGTATTACAATCTGCATGTGTATCTAATCCCCATGACTCTTCATTAACCCTGCGGCCCAACTGCCTGCAAAAACCAGCAGAAACCAGTGAATCTACTTCAAATCAGATATTTGGCGTCCTGTACATAACCCTTTTGGGTATAATTGATTTTATGGTGCTCTTAAGAGGGCCTTGGGCTATTCTTGGAAAATCACTCCTGTATATTGTAAAGTTGGCCCCTATCCTGTGATGGGCCTTTCCCTCTGTAACTGCGGGCTGCCAGCCCACCAGTTCTCCAGAACCTACCACTGGATGGATTCCCAACAGCTGGACCCATTATCTGTGGGGTCAACTGCTAAATTTCTCAGGAAGTTGGTGGAGCTATTGGGGAATATTTAGGAGGTACAGTATCAGATAAATAGTTTAAAATAATAAATTATTTGGAATTGATCCCCTGGTAACATGTTTCTAATCCCAAACTCCCCCAAACCTCTTTACTCCTTAAGCCAACTGAATTTGTCTTTTATCATGCTATATAAGGCAGATGATTTATATATCTACAATTTTTAATCAATAAAGTATTTTACCCAAATATTAAATTTACTCTTGCAACCTATTAACTCCAAACTATCATGAAATTGCTCAATACTTCCATAGAGGAGCAACTTGGGTATAACTAGTTTGTCTGGCTACTTCTGCTGTAGGCCATATGGGCCAGTGTACTGTTAGGGACTAGAGCCAATTATAGCTCCTTCTCTCCTCATAATCTTGACCAATCCTGGTGCTGCGTCATTCCAGGTGTATGGTATAAAGTCTCTCCTCTGTCTGAAAATCCACTCATAAAAGATAAAACTAAGGCTTATCAGGCGGCACCCAAGTCTTAAACACCCACAGTTTTCCTCCATCTGGCTTCTGCCTTCTTGCTAAGCTACCTTGAGGTGTACTTCTTCTTGGGCTGCTTTAATCCTCTCTTGGAGTGTTACAGATTAGTTGGTGAACTTTTTCATGTGGGAATGGTTTCCCTTCCTGTGGGTTCACTGGTAACTGGTCTCAACCTTAATGCAATCATTCATTGTCTTGGGAGTTTTTTCCCAAGTGGGTGAGTGCCTGAAAAGCCCAGGGGCGTCATACCCCATAAAGAAATGTGATGGCAGAAGTAAGGAGCTCTTCATAAGAGGTGCTGTTATAGATCTTTCTAAAACTGAGATTTCTTCATAACCTTTGTCTTCTGGGTCTCAAAAAGACAACCAATACAGCTGCAGCTTCTTACTCTCTTTAGATGGGCAGCTATGACAGAAATAGAGTTGTTCAATCAGAAGAAGGAATATAGAAATAATAAGCCTTATTTAAGCTAGAGATAAAGTTAGATAATAAAAGTGGGTGAATATTCTTAGCTTTTTATAGGCTTCATTAAAGACAATCTAAGTGAATTACAGTTATTGATAAGGGGTAGCAGGTGGATTTTCATGTGGGGAATAGTGGGATTTTGAGTCAGATGTATAACTGATGCATGGAGAATTACTTCAGCTGTGGAGATCCCCATAACAGTGCACATCTTCTTGTTCATTGGGGATAGGCAGTATATCTGGGTGAATCTTCATTAGGGAAGGGGAAGCAACACAGAGGTTTCTATTTCTTGATACAGATATCTGGCTGAGGGGACCGGCACTGATACTGCACCCACTGATGCAGCAACACTATGTTCATCTTCCCAGGGCTGTTGTTGGATCTGTAGATAATCTCTGCTGGATAAACCCACTATTATAAGGGGTAGAAGTACAACAAACCCTTGCAGTGCTAAAATTCTCAAAGCCCATCAATTGGCTGCTGATAATTTAAAGATGCAAACATCTAAGTTTAGGAGCTGTCCCAACCCATAACCTGCCATGAAACCAGCTTCTAGCTTTGCAGTGAAGCTTAATTGGATAAATAGGCATCTATTTTGCTCTCCCAGTACTGGCAAAGCCTGGTTGCCGTTTAAGGTGAGGGATCTATGGGTTCCAGGCTCAGGATACCAGCCCAAGCTTTGGGCTCATTCTGTGCCATTTGGTCCCTGATCCTTTGACTCCTGGAAGCTTAGGACTATTCAATCCCTTAAAAACATTCCACTGTACCTGTGCTAGCTCCCTAGGTCAATTGTCTCCAGTGCATCCCTTTCATCCAGAAAGCCCAGTGGAACCATTTTCAGAAACCATGGTTGATAAAGCAACCAGCCAACTGCTTGACTGCACACCTGTGATTCCTGATATGGTGTACATGGCATCTTTCTCAACGGTTTTGGGCCCATACAGCTCAACTGCTAAACACTGCTGCTGGGGGTATGTCAAGACCCAAGATGAGCTGGATAAAGCCCTACTGTAAATTGGCTAGTGGCTTGAAGATCCATAAACAAACCTGGTTGGGCTACCACACAACTGCTTTGCTGACCCCAGCCCCAAGGATCAAAAATTCTACCCCCTCAAAATTGAGCTGGTGCCCCAGGAAAAATTGACCCAGGGTGCAGCCAGAGGCCCAGTTAAAGTAGTCAAAAAAGATACTAAGCAGCCTAAACCCCCAATAGCCAAGGGGTTGGGGCCTTTGGCCCCAAAGCTTGCACCGATCCCCAGAGCCAGAATTGATAAAAATCCCCCTAGGCAGCCAACCAGACCATACCAGTGCTAAAAAGATGGACCAGGCATTCAGCCAGCCAGTACAGATCTGTTGCCTTGTCTGAACTAGGTTCTGGACAGGGTATAGGCAAGAAAGTTGGGTCCCCTTCTGTGGGAATTGGGGAGTGGGCTATAAAGAACAAAACCAAACTCTCAACCACAATAAAAATTGTGGTTTCAGCAACAACTGAAAGGTTGTCACCACCAATTCCTGGGAGGCCAGGGGGGAAGGAATCAACTAACACCAAAAGCAACAGAAGAAACCAAATGGCCAAATTATACTAACAAACTTCAAACTTTATTAGAGTAGAAAATGATGAAGCAAGGTCTTTTACAACTCTTGCATTAATTTAAGAAAGGAGGGAATTGGGGTGGGAGATCAAATGTCAGCAAACTAATTGCTAATGATATTTTCAAATATGAGTTCATTTCTCAAGGTGGGAAAATCTTGAAAAATTTTGAATGAACAATGTCAGGGCCCAGAATGCCCTGGAAAATCAGCTGGTCTTCTTGGAGGCAAAACTACCCACAGTCTGGAAACCCTCACAAATTGTCTCTCAGAGCAAGGAAAACCCCTTTCGATTAAAAAATGGCCTGGGATTTGAGAGGCACATGAGCCTCAAATCCCTGGCTTCAATTCCAGTAACAATTTTGGCCATCTTAACTATTGGGAAACCAGACATTGGTAGTGTGATTGTTTGATTGTGTGATCAGGTGCTTGATTGCTTGCAGGATCTATAAATAACTGTGGCACCTTGGCATGCTGTAGTTCAATAAAGGTTCATGTTATATAAACCAATGAACACCCACCTCCTGGCTCAAGTACACAAATTCTAGTGAAAATTGTAAGTTCAACTGAAATTGATGCCATCAGTTTTCTGGTAGCACAAAAGGCCACAAAATTACCAGTAAGTATAAGTAGTGAGGAGAAGAAGCCTCCTCACTGTTGACATCTATATAAAGCAAGTTTATGACCAGAAATCATTATCTTATTGCAGGAATTGTCTATTTTTCCTCAAATTTAATTATTCTCTTTGCATCTATTTGGGAATCCACAACACAATATAAACTTGACTATCCATATACTCCTGGTTATACTCCTGTTACCTCAGTCAATTCACCCTGCGCTCTTGATGTGGAGTATTACCACCCTCATCATCTAGATCTCCCAACTTACTATGAAGAAGATTTCCGCTGCTCCCCCCTACCCAATGTGCCTTCTTCTCAAGACTTCAGTAAGTTGGTGTTTGTCTACATCACAGTATTGGGGCTGGCCAACCAGGTTGTGCCCCATACTGGGAGTTGGCGCCCCCTAGCTACTACAGTTAACTACCTGGTCTGAATTGTGCCTATTGTGTGCATGGCCTTCCAGGCCCAGCCTGCCTCCCCTGTAGGAGTCCAGTCAGACTCTGGTATGGGCTGTGACAAACAAAATCAAAAGGAAACTGACTTAACTAAAAATTGATGAACTTGCTTTAGACACAATTACCACTGCTCCTGGCTGCTCTTGCATATGGTATTTAACCAGGGGTGTCCCTGGGGTGGGTTAGGTGGGACATCTTTGGAATAATCCCACAAGTATTAATTCAAGGGCTTTTCTTGGGCTTTTCAATGACTTTTCAAATAATTTTTCAAGTGCAATTTGGTGGAGATGACCAAGCCTTTGGCAAGGATTGAAGTGGAGGCCTAAGGGGGAGGCATAACTTTATATCTTCTGGAACCACAAATAAACAGCTGCTGACTGGTTTGGGTTGATTATCCCACCTTTGCAAGGGGCTGGCGCACTGCTACAGGAAGGTACAGAGCTGCATCTCTTATCCCTGGCTACTGGGGCCCTTGTGATGACTGTGCATCATACCCTCACTCACCCATGAGGTGAAACATGGGTGCATGGTCTATCAGTTAATTGGGATGATCCTGACAACTACTGGATGAAAAGTAGTTCAGCCTCTCCTCAGTTTCCTTCCCCATTCCTGCACATTAACAAATGTGCAGGAATAATACAAGTATATAATAACTCTCTTTCTTAACAATAAAGATACCTTTTATCCACACTACTGCACTTTTAGCTCAATCTTACTTTTAAAGACTCAAGCTCCTAACCAGAATCTACTTAGACTCTGCTTTTCTTGTTGCCTTCCCTACTTCAGGTAAAAAGACAATCTCCCTGCTGTGCTAAAAGTTTAGAGTTAGTGCCATAGGCTTGATCCAAGTGCAACCTACTGTCACCTGCAACCTGCAGCCCAGTAGAAGTAGTCCTTTAGCTTCTCTGGAAGAAGTTTATCTGAGGTTCCTTTATCCTCAACACCCATTTTCTGTGAGCATCACAGCCCTGAACCCAGATCTAAAGGTTTACTGGCTCCCTCCCTTCACTCAATCCAACATCAAGTTTGACTCAGTTAATATTGACTGGCTGATAATTATGAACAAACAGGTGACTCAGCCAGAAACAGTGCTAAGCATGGAGCCAGAGGATCAGAAACCAGCCCTGCAATGCCTGAAGTCAAGGAAACAATGAACCAGGAAACTCAGCTGCGCTCCAGCCAACCAGACGAGCCCAGATAAAAAAGTGGACACAACCCAGCGCCATTGATGGTAAACCAACCAGCATCAGCCAAACAGAACTGGATAAGATAAAAGGCATATGCAAAAGCCATGATACACACAGAGGCAGCCAACCCTGCCGTGAATTAGACTGCATGGATATAATGGCCAAGACTATCAGTGGAATTAATCCTGATGGCCAAGGCTAATTTGGTTTGCACTCAAATCCATTAGATCTGACAGATTGGGATTCCTAATTGCAATTCAGATGTTACCGTAATTTGGCCGACCCATTACATCCTGATAGATTGGGTTTGGGAACTGCTAACAACTTCTGTAATTAGCAGCTGCAAACTGCAGCCACTCTGGAGTAATGTGCACCTAATATTATTCATTGGGTTGTCCAGATCACCCCTAGAAGGAAGAAATGAAGATGCAAGAGCCTGGTGGACACAAGAAGATGCTGTAATATTCCAGACAGTAGTGCAGGTGCTAATAACCCTATTGTATCCATCATGCAGCCTTTCAAGTATTTAAACTTCCAATTTCTCTCAATAAATATACACTTTTACACACTATCTACTTGCTTTTACACTCTACTTAGTTGTTACCTTAGAGCTAAAGGTAAACACTTCAGAGTCTTTAAGACTTGTATTAATTTGTTTATAGACCTACAACCATAATATTACAAGCTAGCACTCCAGACGTTATTCCCCAAGACAGCTATAAGGCAAAAACACAACAAACCCAATCAGGGGCGTAAGGGCTTTAGACGCGGACCAGCTTGCTTCTGACGGATCACATGTTGGCAATTAGTTAGATAAAGAGCTGGGTAACTCCAGACACAGATCTGATCCCTCTGCCAAGGGTTTAAATAGAGTGGCTAACCCAATAAACCACAGCATGGATGGGATGCAGAGGCAGCACCATCCCATTGAGCAGCCAACTAGTGGCCCAGACCAGTCCAGAGCCAAACCATCTGCAGGATGCGGTCCAGCAACACCTGGCCCGTCCCAGGGCAAAGATAACAGAGAACACATGGCCTCCATCAAGCCTCCAAAGGCCCAATCAGGGTTTACAACCCCAGTCACCTTAAGCAAAAGGAATGTGCAATGGCCAGCTTGATGGATCAATCCCCTGAGTAGCTTGGCACGTCCTGGGTACCGCTCCAGTGGGCTGCTGACCTGCAAGCAAGCAATCATCAGCATCCCCAGCCAAAGCTCACCAGGGTAGGGGGAAACTGTGGTAAGTGCAACTCCCTGGTGATTGACTCCCTTAAACTTGACTCCCTGGTAGTTGGCACTATAGTAAAGTGAAATTCAGCTTTAGCCCTGATTGACAACTGGAAATCAACACTTTTTTAATTAACAGATCTTGATGTACTGAAAAATTTTAATATAAAATAATTAAGCCTTACAGCTATGGTATACTAAAGTGACCCCAGAGAGCTCAAAAATGCATTAAAAACAGTACACTAATTAATAAAAAAGGAGAAATAAGCAACTACTTCTCATTTTACTATGGAATTTACACTCTTCATTATAAAAATATTTTTTATTACCATAAAAATTAAAATTCCAATGAACCAAAAATAAACACAAACACAACAAATAAAGTTATGCAAAATATGAAGAAATATTAAAACTTATTTGATATAGTTTATATAAGCACAGCTTTGAATATCATATGTTTTATTTGGAAATTAACAAAAATTAAGATATTTCACTTACTTTCAACTATAAATATTCATCTCAAACTTACCATGCATACATAAAAAAAACACTGCTATCTAATTAAATCAAAAACCTTAAAATTAAAAATAAAACTGAATGATCAAAAAACTAAAAACTAAAAATTAAAGCTAAAAAGTTAAAAGTAAAAATCATATAACCAAGCAAGTTTACTCTCCATCCTTCTTTCCCCATTTCATTTTATCCCCTTCCAGGAGGTCAGTGGCAATAAGCTCAAGCTGCTTCTTAAGCTCAGATGCCTTATACTTGCGCTTGGCTGTACCCTGGATGGCCTTGGTGAAGAGGGTACAGCGGGTGATTGGCTTGGTGGGGGGACGCAGTTGGAGAGATCTCAGAGATTGGAGATTGTTTTCTCTTGCTCATGCTGCAGGAGAGAGAAGAAATTATTGAACTTTGGATGAAATCCAAAGTTGTCTTTAAGATGCTTGTGATAAGCCTCTAATGCCAAAGTTGTCTTCAGCTCCCCGTTGACGGCCACCCAGTACATGTTCCAGCTAGCCTTGGCGCAGGCCTTACCTTGCCTCTGCGTGACAACCTTCCCAATTCACTGGGGCTCAAAGTACTTTGTGAAAGGCTTAAACTCTGGGTGCTTTACTATGTAGGGATACTTTTGAGAGCACCTCAAACCCCTGCGCAGTGTGCTCTGGCTTTAAAAAAGCCAAGGCACTGAATTATGCCAGCACAAATCTGCAGGTGTCAGAAGTGTCACTCCAGCTCAACCTACTAAGCTCAGCGTGGGCCTGCACGTTACAAGCAACTGCTTGGCAGAAGTGGAAGTGGCACCCCTGCACCTCCCTGTTGAACAGCTGCCCAATGCATTAAACTGAGCAGGCTCAAAGTCCATGATGCACATGCAAGGCCCAAGAGCTCTTAGCCTCGCCTTTTCCTCTGAGTCCAGGGTGGCCTGATCCTTGTCAGAGGCAGGTGGGTTGGCGCAGGTGTGGGGGAGTCTTCTTGGATTTGTCATTGTCAGAAGGAGGAAGAAGGTCAATTTCTTGGCAGAGGATTGTGAACACATGTGTGTAAATGGCCTCAGTGGCTCCAGGAAGAAGAAAGAACGCAAGTGGAATCACCTGGATGTCAATCTGAGCATGGATCATCCAGAGCTGCTTGAACATCCAGGAGCAAGTGGCAAAGGTACCATCAACTAGCCAGGTTGAAGCCCTTTTCAACTTCATCAGGTTCTGCTGAGTTGAGTAGCAGATTATGCGGTTTTTGGTGGCAGGCCTGTTGTCATGGAGGAGGAAGCGCTCCCCACTTGGAAGCTGCTTGAGCTCGTGGGTGAGCGTAAGCTCCAAGAGGAGTCCAAAGCCTTGGGGGGAGGGGGATTGGCGGTGATACGCTTATTGCTTATGAAATTATCAAACTGCTATTGATTTGGCACTAACTTAAGATTTTTGGGCTGCAGGTGTTGCAAAGCCTTTATGCCAGATCAAAAGCCTGGAGGTGAGAGGATGTTGGGATCACCTGGGCCAGGTACCATTTTAACATCCAGGTTATCAAATGATTGGGGGGCTTACATGTGTGCTCCCTCTTCTCTGCTGTTACTTGCTCCCAGTCCTTGGTGTTTAGCCAGGCCCTGCAAGTCTTATCCTCACATATGAAGTGCTTGCTCTTGGTTTGGCGCTTTTGATTGTTACAATTAAAAATGTAATTGTCAGCAACATAGCCAGGCCCATTATGGACATTTTTGGGAAGTACCAGGGGAAGCGTTTGGGGACTTTAAACTCTCCATCCACATTACAGATATTGTGGATGGCCAGTGGATCCCAAGCCACATGACCAGAAGCTTTGAACTTCTTGGAGTACTCCTCCGGCTCATCTTGGGGATCAGATGAGAGACGGGGGGAAGAGCCATCTGAAGGGAGAGGGGAAGGGTTCTTCAAGGCCTGCTTGGATGCCTCCTTTTTCTTACCAGAAGAAGAGGTGGGCCCCTTGGTAGCCTTTGACTTCTTGGTATGTTGCTCCTTGGTGGGCTCAGAGTCAGCCTCTGAGTGGTAAAAGGAGTGGTTGGTAAGATCATCATCAGATTTATTGGGGGAGAAATTTTTGGGGGAAGGTAAAGAGGATGTGGAAGATAAGGGTGAAGGGGTCAGGAGTAGGAGGAGATGGAGGAGATAGAGATGGAGATGAAGTAAGAGGAGATGGAGTAGGAGGGGATAGGGTTGGAGACTTTGCCTTTGCAGGCTTCTTGGCATGCTTGGGAGTGGAGGCAGTTTCTTTGGAGCCCTTGGAGACTTGGAGACTTGGCGCTTGGGCTGTTGGCTGTTTTTGTTTGATTTTGTCTAAAGAAAAGTTTAGCATTGTAAATAATAGAAGTATGAAAGATATAAAACACAGAGGTAAAAAAAAGTAAAAGTTAAATGAAAAGTATGCAAATAAAGTTTTATTTATCAAAAAAAAACATAAAAAAGTAAATAGAAGCAAAATAGAAACTCAAATTATAGATATAAAGGTCAAAACATAGAAAATAACTGAATTTATGATGAAGCATCAAAGATGTTAGGTTCAGCATAACATCTTAGTGTTAAATTAATGTAAAAATTTAATTGAAAATCAAAAAAATATATGAAAACTATATGAAGAGCAGCAGAAAAAGTAGTAGATTATAATTGCAAAAAAAATATTATGTGGAATTTTTTTATTGAGAGTTGAAAATTCAAAACATAGTAAAGTGTCAAGTTCAGCACTGCATCCATCAGCTGGGAAAAGCTGAATTCTCACTGTCAAGTATGCCAGAGTTGAGCAGAAACATCAAATTTACTATTTTTTACATATAAAACTTGCTTAAATTTAAAACAGGTTCAAAAGTTAACCCAAAAGCAAGGCAGTATCATAGGCTCAAAAATTATAAAAAAAACATAAGTTAAAAAAGTAAATGAGTAGGAAGATGTTTATTAGTGATTAGAGCATGCTGTGAGGAGCTGAGATTGAATTATTTACCATAGTGTTGGTTAAAATGTTATGAAGCTCTCTGTACTAATCCCCAAGTTAAAGTGTCAAGTGGGTGAGTGTCAAGTGGCGCTCATAGTGCGTCACATATTAATTTAGCCTTAATTCCAAGCCTTTGATTAGTTAAATCCAAAACCAATTGGGTGTCAAGTGGATAGAGTCAAACAAAGAAGATGTCAAGTTTCAGTTTTTTATAAATTACATATGAAATCTTTTAATAAATTGGGCTTAATTTATGTGGCACCACTTAATCCAAAACCCCGGGAATGACATAATGTAAAAAAGTGGGGTATTTGATTAATATCTATGCCACTAAATCCAGTATAGTGGTGCTTGGGAGCCTAACTGATAACTATGGACACTAATAAAAAAATATAATAGTAAGTAATAAATTTTATATAAGCACATATATGTTTTATTAATAAAATTAAAGTTTGGCTTAAAAAGTGTTGAACTGGTCACTTTTTGGTTTAGAGTGTGGAACACAGGTTTTTTCATTTCTATTAGTAAATTTACTTATAAATTGCCCCTTAAATTGGTATTTTAGATAACCAAATTATTAAACAGGGTTGATTTCAAGTAAATTTAACCTTGGTTTTTGGTTTCAAACCCCTAAATTACTAGTAAAAATTAGCTTAAAATTGGCTAAGCCAAAAAAACTAATAGATTCACATATGCAGCACTCAACTCCCTGGTATTCGACAAGGTGTCAAGTACCAGGGAGTCAAACTTACCACAGTTGCCAGGTAGGGTAAGCACTGAATCTCCCAGGGGTCAGCTTAGTATATACACTACTCTTATGCTGAGTGCTCACCCCAACAACTTCATCATCTGTTTCTTCCTGGCAATGAAGGGCTCTATATCCTCCACCTGGTTGGCAGGATGGCTTCCCAATCTAGGCTACGTGCAACCCCTTCCATGTTGTGTGGGCGCTCTGTATGTTCCTGTGTATGACCAGTCAGGAAAACACAGATGGGGTGCCTACCCCTCTGCCCGTTCCCACCAAACCGGTCAAAGGATTGGGATGGTACAGATCCTGTAAACTCACTGCCACCCCTGGCATTGGATCTTAAAATCTTCCCCTGCTGCACCAAGAAAGGCCCAAAAATGCCAGCCAAACCCCTCCATTCTTTAGGGTATTTAGCACACACAGTTGATGAGAGGTTTGTGCTAGCCTATCCTGCAGATTCCTTGCCCTTGGTTGCTCCCCCTGGGAAGAAACGTTGGTCAATTTAGACTACTTACTAGCCTGGTGTTGTCTATTTTTAAAAACTATCAGAGCTGCCCAATCAAATGTTGCCACATCAATGCTTGACAACTCAGTTGACTCCCAAATGCCTGGCACCCCTTCCAGCCAATCAGATCAGGTCCCAGAAATTAGAGTAAAGCTCTCCAGTCCCCCTGAGCCTATCCAGCAAAGTTTTTCCTCTAGCCAATCAGGTCCAGCTTCAATTGTCAGGTGATCACTTTCATTGCAATCCATTCCCTTTTAGCAAAGCAAGGGGACTTCCAGTCCCCTGCTTGTCTATTTTCAAATATATTAAAAGTTTGGAGTCCTTGCAGTTTATTTTAATTTTTGTTGTGTTGGGGACTTTGTTTGTGTTCCTGCAGCCTAAAGATTAAATTGTTAGTCGCTGTTCAAAAGCTTACCTTGTGCCAGCCGGTTTTGAACCCGGCTTCTCTTCTGGGTTTCTATACTAGTGTTACTTTACCTAGCCGTTGTCTTCTCTGCTTTTGCTTTCAAAAAGAGAGTTTGAACTCCAAATTTTCAATTGATTTTCCTTATAATCTCTATTATTATTTCAAATTTTCTCTTAAAATTATTGTTTTTGAACCCGCTTTTGCTTGCCGCTACTACCAAGACTTCCAAGACTATAGCAAAGCTGCTCAAACCTGTTCTGCTGCTCCTTTCCTATATTCTGCTAAGACTGCCCTGCCTACACTTTTCCCACTATTTTTTTGTCAAAAAATCCTATCAACCTGCCCCAAATTTTATGGAGAATATTTCTATGATACTCACAGCTCTTAAATTTGTGGTCTTTTCCCCTGACTCTGTTCCTGCTGCTTCTGTGGTCCACCTCCCCAGATTTGTGGGGGAAAATCTCCTTGCCCACCCAGCTTGTGGGTAGAGACCCTTCTAGTCTCTGGGACCTCCCCAGCGGTCTTCTCTTTTCTGGAGAGGCTGTGGTCAAGAGCCTGACGTGTGATGACTTGGATTTGGACACTGTGGATCACACTTTGTCTGTTTCTGAAGAAGATGCGCCTTCCATGCCTTCCCTCCCCAGCGTGGTCCAGAGCCATTCAGTACCCCTTGGGTCCTCTGAGGTGTCCTCTCCTGCTCCCACCTGCACCCCTTGGTTGCTTACTTGCCTGATATTGATGGGCTTGAACGCCTACTTCCCTTAGTTGTTCTCTGTGTCCTCCCTGTGGTCCCCCCTTTGAGCGGCCGTCCCAGTTCTTCACTGGACAGCATCCTGGTGGTTTGTTTCACTGGGATGGGAGCCAAACTTAGTTAGTTTAGCCCCCCTCTCTCACAGATCCAGTCCTTGTTGCTTGCACTTCCTTATGTTGAAAAGACCTCTGTTTCTCCCAGTATACACCCAGATGCCCCCTGGTATGTGGTGGGATATATAAACTTATACTGTACTCTCCAACAGCTCTCACCATGCTTGAGGGATTTGGGCTATGGGGTCAGGCCATGAATATGGTGCTGGTTGGGCTCCCTGATGAGGGATCTTTGGTGAAGCTCAACCTTAGGGCATCCTTGCACCTGGTAACAAAAACCTCCTGAATGTGTGGATCTCTGATAGCAGAGATACAGCTGGCACTATCCAAGTATGCCAACTTACTATTCTGACAGCAGCACTGATAGCTGAGCATTACACTGCTGCACCAGTGAACCCAATATAAGTGCCTGTTTTTTTGGCCAGGGCAACATAAACCTTCTGAATGTGTGTATCCCTGACAGCAGAAATATGACTGGTGCTACCTAACAGTGCCCACTTACTGCTCCAACAGCACCACTGATAGCTGAGCATTACGCTGTTGCACCGGTGAACATGACATCTGTGCCTGTCCTTTCAGCCAGACCCCTGGGCCAATAAATAGATCCTGCCCCATTTAACTACCAAAGCTTTTCCCAGATCCACCCCCTTTCCTGCCAATCAAGAAATAGGCCCCTCTGGTAGAGAACTCTTGGTGCTGCTGCACCTGGGTATTGCTGCATCAGACCTGGGGTTGCCAGCGGGAAAGTCTGAAGCTGACTGGTCAAGGATCCTGGGTATGGGGCTGGGATCTTTCAGGCCATCACTGAAAGTTATGGGATAAGACCAGGATTCATTTGGCTTCCTGGTCAGACCCTTCCCCCAAATGAAGGGTCCTTGGAAAGAAGCCTGGGTCATGGCAGGGTAGGTCATGTGGTATGGGGGAAAGCTTCTTTTCTATCAGGGATCTTTTGGACCAATGCAGAGTTAAAAGAGTACTGCAGTAATATAGTGTAAGGAAAGAAAGGGTAATCTGCTTGGCTTCAGGTTGTTTATCTGATAGGATAAGATCATTGTATATTTGTTAGGCTGTGGGTCTAGAGTTACCTATTGGCTGTGATAGATGTAGGGATATTATTAAAGTTGGGAGGGCAACCTATTTAAGAGGTTTACCTGCCTCTTTTCAGACCATGGCTTAACTCTGGGGATTGCAAGTGGTTGATGATGGAATTAAAAAGGGGTTCTATGGGGTTTATAAAGCCAGGAAAGGGGTTATATTGGTTGGGCTACCAATTATCTCTCAGGGTGGGAGCTCTCAGGAATTCAGGGGTTAGGAGGTGATCAGATCTTTGTACGGTTGGATCCCTCGCAGCAATCTACTGGGAGGGGGTCCAGCCGTTAAGCCCAGTATAGCGTCTCGGTTAAGGTTGTCACTACTTTCCATTTTACCAGAAGGTTTGTGATGGGGTTGCCGGATATCTTTGATCTGGTATGTATCGTTGGAGAATTGTATTTATGCTGATGTACACTTTTGATTGGATCATTGTTGCTATGGTACCATTGTTGGGGTTTTAGAATGTCTATTTATATTAGAATATGCTAAGGATGGTTGGATCAAGCTTGATCTGGCTTTGTAGTTTTTATGGGCATGCTTCCAACTCTAAGCGTGACAATGTGAGGTTTGTTTGAAGTCGGCTGGGAATCGTGGTTTAAGGATGATGGGTTTGAATGGTTGATAAGATTTGTGGAACATTTGTGTAACATTTGTTCGTAAAGGTAGATTCATCAGTTCGGGTATGGATGGCGTCATTTGAAGTGGTGATGAGAAATTATTTGAAGGATAAAGGGGACTAGATGGAGTTTGAGGCTGGAATGAATTTGGTGTGGAAGGGGAAACAGAAGAAGGTGGTGGTGGTTGGGCAAGGGTGTAGGGCCAAGCAGCTATACACGTATGCAGTAAGGAATGGGGCCCAAGTTGTGACAATGGCAGACGTTAGAAAGTGGGCGGATAACTTTACCAGCAAGGATATCAGCGAGAGCCATCTCGTTATGGTGTGCGATAAGCGGAGCTCCAATCTATTTCGGATATCCGAGTTGTGCCAGCAAAGCAAGTCTCTGCTGTTCGTTCTGGGCGACTTTGACTCCAGCGATGTGTGGATTGAAGATGTTCATGATTGCACATCAAGCGAAGACGAAGGATATCGAAGCACTGAAGTGTTGGACAGGAGAGGGGAGATATTTTTGGTTGGGGCTGGGCCAGGAGATCCCGGCTTGCTCACGTGGCATGGGCGTCGCGTTCTGCAGCGGGCCCATGTAGTCCTTGCTGACAAGCTAATTCCCAAAGAGATATTAGCTCTCGTCAGAGGGGACCTTCGCATTGCGGCAAAGTATCCAGGCAATGCCAACCAGGCCCAAGAAGAACTGAATGCTTGGGGGCACGAGCACTCCGCCAGGGCCACACGGTTGTGCGCCTGAAGGGGGGCGATCCATTCATGTTTGGCCGAGGTGGAGAAGAAGTCCTGTTCTACAGGAGCCTTGGGTATGAGCCTACTGTTGTACCGGGGATCTCTTCCCTCCTTGGGGGCCCGCTATTGGCATCAATCCCTGTTACTCACCGCGGCATTGCCGACCAAGTCCTATTCGCCACTGGCCGGCGCCAAGACGATGCTATCCCTTCCTTACCAAAGTATGCATCAACAAGGACGCTGGTTCTCGCCATGGCCCTTCATCGGGTAGACGCAATTCTAGAAGATTTAGAAGCCCTCGACTACCCCAGATCCCTCCCTGTAGCCATCATTGAACGTGCCTCCTGCCCCGATACCCGCACCCTCACTACACGACTAGGGAACATTGGTGCCCTTGCTAAAGCTGAACCTATTCGCCAACCGGCCCTACTAGTGATTGGGAACACTGTCACTGCGCTCAATCCCACTCCACCATTGTAAATCTCAAATACTCGATTCAGCAATGTTGTCATTTAAACTTATCAAATAGTTTCCATTAAGTATTTTAATCAGAAACTAACCATTCAAGGTAAATCATACATTTATCGTTTCCATTTAAATATATAATTACCAACAAAACAATAGCCATCTTCAGTTTCTTACCTACCATCCTTTTCCAGCCAATAATATCAGTCCACGTCACCATCTTGGAACTCTTATCTGATTAAAGAAACCCTCTACGATTTGAAATGAGATCCGATAATGACAAGTATCTCAATTGTCTTTGCAACTAAATTTTCAACACTTTACAATGTCTCTTACCTTACAGTGGCGTTTTAAAACGCTAAGAAATCAGGGTCCCTGTCAATATGAAGTACCAACCTAGAAACCAATGATATCATAACTGAACTATTCCAAATTAAACATATCCCTTTTTCTCAGCGTATTTGAAAGCTACGCCATTGCCTATCAGCGATGTAAGCAGCAGGTTAGTATCGTTAAATATACCGTTACAATCCGAAGATAAGATATCGAACAAGACAGAAATCTTGCCAAGGTATCGTTCGTTTAAACCTCAGCATTCTAAAATAATCACTCCGAGTGATCCAAACTATCGATCGACACCGGATAACCACTCCACATCTCTTAAAGTTGACTGGTACCGATTAGAGCAGGGACGGGCACCAAAATCGACACAATCTGTACTTTGACCAAGCTTCACCCGTCACAATCTGTTTTATGACTTCAGCAGCTGGCCACATTACAATTCATACAGATTTGTTTTGTGTTTTTAGGGGCAAGTCACAATTTCAAATGTCAGCTTCTGTGCCCTGCTCCTAAAGTCACAGCACAACATGCATGAACTGTGATGTGACCAGCACAATCTCATTTGGTTCTGTGTTGTGTCTATTCATAAGTATGCAATCTATTATTTTCAATTGAAATAGATATATATTGGTCCATGCTTTACTACAATTATCTAAACAAACTGTGGTTCAATCAAGACTATTCTTGTGAGATAATAGTAGATAAAGCTTAAACAAATCTTAGGTAAAAAATAAGATCCAACAGCTGAACTTGCTCTAATTTTACATCCTGCACCTTGCACAAAATGAATCACATGTTCCATATTTGAAACCCACCTCCCTTTATATTTTTTTATCTACCAATGAAGCGAGACACAAACTGTGACCTACTTCAAAAGTTGGGCACAAACCCACATGGGTTGTTTTGTGATCCAGTCCAAAACATCTAAAAATTGGGTTTGTGGCCCTGTGGTTACACAGTTGCTGTTCCTGTCCCTACCCTACAACAGAACCAGAATTTTCAGAACCTGTTGCATCTGGGCCAAACCAATACTGGAAATGGGGATCAGTTGCTCTAGTGTGGGAATTTGATGGTAACCAAATGGATCCAGGTGAGGAAGGCTTCCCTCCTCTGGATCTCCCAAAGCAATAAATTGTACTTTACAATAAAAAATAGGTCTTTACCCAGCCATCTAACTCAAAATTTATAAGCTTTACTCATTTAGAGCTTGAAGTTGACACCAGCTCACTCTACTCATCTATGCCAAGCATACATCCAAATTGGGGATACATCCAGCAGACATGGTAAAGCTACTGTCCCAAAGGAAAATTGCCACCTACCCAAATTTTTGGAACTGTAGCCAGATTTGAGAGGGATAACTTGTGGTAATTATCTGTAATCACTATTGTTACTACTGTTCAGCACCAGCCCTGGTGCTTATTAGCAGTGGCATCAACTCTTCCTTGATTGCAAGAGAGATGGATCCACAATCTCATCCATAGCAGAAAATCCTAGACATATTAGAGCCACAAGTACTCAGGTACCTGCTTGAGATTGATTAGTACATCACAACCACCTGCAATCACCTTTCCCCATCTATCACTTGTTATGCCATTGAAACAACCTGTAACAAATCCAACTGACAAAGTTGGATTCTGAAAACCCTCTATTGGATAACAGATTTTCCTTTTTCTGTGCTTCAGCCAATCATCTCCCTCCTTCCATATTCATTATGGACTTTTTATATTTTTCCCTAAATACCTATCATGATAGGTCACTGAGAGCTATCTTGGTTTTCTAAAAAACTTTAATAAAATAGTAAAGGCAACAAAAAACCCCAGTTTGGCATAAAAATCAAAATTTTGAAATTTGATTTTAAATTTTGAAAAAAATAAATTTTTATGCAGAAACATTTTCTCTTGTTGTTTGTGGAATTGCTTCAACTAAGCTTTCCCATATTATTTTACTTGCATTCACCATTCTTCTGACCTTATGCAATAGTTACCAGAATCTGTGGCCGTCTCCTGCCCGTAACTGGTTCCTATTAGCTATGATCTCTGTGGTTTGGGGCCTGACCTGGTCCACCTTGCCAAATGCCTTTGTGGCAAGGTGGAGCACAGGCCCCATTTGTCACACAACCTATATGCATTTATTGCTCTTGGGCTGGTCACATAGCTGTTACAGCAATTTTTTTCTCACCCCCTTATTTAAAGGCACTCTTTCTCAATAAAGACAACACCCCTCTATACATATTGTCTACACTTATCATTTCAGCCTACATTTTTCAAGCCTTCTTGCTATAGAGCAGCGCTGACTCATGCATCTCAATCCTACAGCAATTGGCTATACTGGCCTGCTACTTGCTCTACCAAAGAGCAGAGATCAGGGACCAACCCTTGGTGCTGGCTCTACAACTGCTTCCCTAGCTGCCTGTTGTCCCTGCTGGTCACCCTTATACTTCTGTCCTGGTTTCATCATTGCTTTACTACCTGCTGGTTGATTCTTGGGCTGGGAGGCTTAAACTCTCTCAGATTGGGGCGTTGACAGGGATGGGTCACCCTAATTGCTCAGCTATAGTTGCGCCACCTCCCCATCCCTGACCACTGCTGCTGCTTCTAAATTCCCCAAGCTGGCAGACCAAGGGGTAGAAGTACCAACCTCCTACCCAGACCAGCTGAGGTTTGGCTTAGCCCTCCCAACCCTACACTAGGCCCAAGCTGACCCATCCAGGTTCTGGGAGAGAGGAAGGCTAGGCTTACAGATCCTGGCGCTTATCTGGGTGGAACCATCTACTAGGGATACTGTCCAGTGCAAGTCAGGATGGCTGCTCTGGGGTGGCCTGAATGGGGAAGCCATGAGAGCAGGGGTAGTGAGTAAGCATCCAAGCCCATGATAAAGCTCCATCCCGAGGCCATTGAGCTCTTACCTTGATGGGGGTGGGAGCTGATGCCTCCAAGGAAGATTGGTGTAGGGCGGCGTGACAGCCCACATGAAAGCTGTTGTGCAGGCAAGGGATGATTTTTTGACAACAAAGACTATGCTGAAAGTTGGAAAAGTTTGGTGGCTTTCAACAGGTAGAGGCTTAGTAGATAACATGGGCTACTAGGAAAGATAAGGCCTGCCTAGTAGATAACAAAGGACTACTAGAGGCAGAGGATAGCCAAGCCTAGTAGGTAACATTAGCTGCTAGGGTGCTGGTTAGATGTCTTCACCAAGTAGGTAAAATTGGCTACTAGGGGTGGGAAATAGAGAAGGACTAGTTAAAGGATTGATAGTTTACAGTCAAGACTAGTTAAAGGGCTGAAAGATCATGAAGAGGGACTAGCTGAAGGACTAGAAGATTATGGAGCAGGACTATCTGGAGAACTGAAAGTGGGTAAGAAGGACCAGCAGGAGTAGATGAAGGAGCAGGAATGATGAACCTGAACTGCTGGAAATAGGATTAATGATGAGAAAGAAGTAGATAAAAGAACTAAGTAAACTGCCAAAAAGATATGATGAAAAGATTAAGATGAATATCATATAAGAAATAAAAAGAAAGGTGGAAATATTTCAAAGAAAGTAAACGGTGAATTTATAAGGAGTTGATTGAGTGAGAAGGAGCCAAAGTATCCAGAAACAGAGCAGAGAAACTCTGAGGGCAAAGGCTGGAGTTCTGCCAAAATGATTAAGTGAAGCAAGAAGCAAGCGACAGGCAGTTTTGAACTGTTAAAAAGGGGAAGAAAACGTGGGGAAATGTGGAGAAACGTTGAAGAAATTAAGGTTTGAAAATTCATTAAGTAAAACATGAGTGGAAGCGCTCAAGTTTTCTCAGATAAACGTGACAGAAATTACGGCAAAACCACTTGAAACAAAGAGCAAGTGTTTATCCTGTGCAAGACAATGCCAGGTTTGAACTGGGGTCAAGAGCAAGTCATTCAGGTAAATGTTTTGGAAAAACAGCTCAGTTCAGAAGTTTGATTGGCTGCAGGTCAAAGCTTGTTTGATCAATGTTTTAAGGGCTTTAACTGAAGGGTTTAAGCCTAAAAGATGAGGAAATGAACCAGGAAATGCTGGTTTTTAATTGGATGAAGTAAGTTAAAAGGTTTAATATACTATAAAGCAGAAGAAGCTGGATAGTTTAAGCTTGGAAAACCAAAGATCTGAGAGAAAACAGGGACTGAAACAAGGAGCTATAAAAGGGGAATCAGCCTGAGACTTTTCTAGGATTGGACCAAGTGAATTACCAAGGCCATGTCATGCTCTGCCCCAAAGGGCAGGCTCTTTAAGTTAATTATGCTTTTTTGTTTTTGCTTGATGATTCCTTCTTTATTTTTAAAAGATTGGAATTTAAATTAATAGTTAATATTTAAGTATTTTAATATAATTACCTTGTTTTTACGTCAATTTGCATTTGAGTTGTTGTTGTCTCCAGCTTTTTTTCACTATTTAATAGATTTAAATTTTCTACTTTAAGTTAGAAGATTCTTAAATCCATACAGTAGCTTTAAAAGCTATGGCAACAACCAAAAATACCTCAGATTTAAACAAAATGATTTCAGATCTAAGCAAAATCCAACTATCAGGTCAAAATATACACTCTGTTAACAGGGTATATTGGTGTTAATGGGCAAAATGAGTCAACACAGCAAAGAAGTGCTCACTTGCAAAGTAAAACTATTCAAAATATAATCTGAAATACATTGATTCACAAACAAAATTGTGTATGTTGACTTTTGGTGTACATATGTTTACTATGTGAATTGGCAACAAAATTGTAAATTCACTACCACCTCTGGCTTTGGACTGCTCAATCTTTCCCCGTTGTACCAAGAAAGGTCCCAAAACGCCCGCCAAACCCCTCCATTTGTTGAATGATTTAGCTCACACGGTTGATGAGAGGTTTGTGCTGGCTTATCCTGTGGAATCCCTGCCTTTGGTTGCTCCTTCCTGGGAAGAAACCCTGGTTAATTTGGACTACCTATTAGCCTGGTGTCGTCCATTTTTAAAAACTATCAGAGCCACCCAATCAGGTGTTGCCACATTGACGCTTGATAACCCAGTTGACCCCCAAATGCCTGGCATCTCTTCCAGCCAATCAGATTTGATTTCGGAAATTGAAGTAAAACTCTCCAGTCCCCCTGAGCCCATCCAGCAAAGTTTTGTACCTAGCCAATCAGGCTCACCCCCAACTGTCATGTGACCAGTTTTTTGAAATCCATTCCTTTTAACCAAGCAAGGGGACTTTCAGTCTCCTGCTTGTCTATTTTCCACTTATATTAAAGTTTGGAGTCACCTGCACCTTAATTTTCTTAATTTTGAGTTGCCTGGAACCAGTTGCGTCCCTAAAGCTCAAAATATTAGAGTGTAGCCCCTGCCCTAAGCTTACCTTTAGCCAGCCGGTTTTGAACCCGGCTTCTCTTCTGGCTCCTTGCACAAGTGTTCTTTCACTTAGTTGTTGTCTCTTTTGCTCTTGCCTTCAAAATCAAAGTTTGAAGCTCAAAATTTCAATTGAATTTTCCTATAATTTCTATTATTATCTCAAATTTTCCTTTAAAAATCATTGTTTTCAAACCCAATTTTGCTTGCAGTTATAATCCAAGGGCCCCAAGACAACAGCAAGGCTACCCAAACCCGTTCTGCTGTTTTCCCAAGGATCTGCCAAAGACTACCCTAGTCTTGCCATTTTCTCTCCGTTTTCTCCAGAAACTATACCATCCTACCCCAAATTTTGTGCTGGTTACTTCTATG
Source organism: Entomophthora muscae (assembly GCA_014839935.2). Lineage (NCBI taxonomy): Eukaryota > Fungi > Entomophthoromycota > Entomophthoromycetes > Entomophthorales > Entomophthoraceae > Entomophthora > Entomophthora muscae. Next base: position 341,447 of record QTSX02002193.1, read on the forward strand.
ATACTGCCGGCTCTTAAATTTGTCGTCTTTTCCCTGGATCCGTTTCTCTTGCTTCTGTGGTCCACCTCCCCTGACCTGTGGGGGAAAATCTCCTCATTGGCCCGTCTGGTAGGTAGCAACCCTGCCAGTCTCTGGGACCTCCCCAGCAGTCTTCTCTTTTCCAGAGAGGCTGTGGTTAAGAGCCTGACGTGTGACAATCTTGACCTGGACGTCGTGGAGCTTGCTTTGCCTAGTTCTGAAGAGGTAGTGCCCCCAACACCTCCTCTCACTCCATGGCTCAGAAGAATGTGATAACCCCCAGGTCCTCCAAGGTGGCCTCTCCTGCTCCTACTTGCACTCCCTGGTTGCTCACCGGTCTGATTCTAATGGGTTTGAACGCCTACTTCCCCCAGTTGTCCCTGGTGTCCTCCCTGTGGTCCCCTCTCCAAGCGGCCATCCCAGTTGCGCACTGGATGGTATCCTGGTGGTTTGTTGCACCGGGATGGGAGCCAAACTTAGTTAGTTTAGCCCCTCTCTCTCACAAAAATACACCCAAGCAAGGTGAGTCAAAAAGCAGTCCAAAACAAAACCCAATAAGAACTCACTATGTAAACAAAATCACTCACTCAATGTGTGCAATGGATTGTAATCAAAAATGATACCAAGGTATCTAAAATAAGAAACAAGATCTGAAACATAAATTTTAAAAATATTGTGTTGGGTGCTTAATTTGGCGTAAAATCCAGGGAAATGGATAAAATATTTTGGGTATTCTAAAATGGGCGTTCTAAACCAGAAACAACTTATTAAGAAATGAAAAATATATAATTGGTATATTGGGTGGGAAAAATATTAATCAAATATCCATATGCAGATAAAAAGCAAAAATTAAAAACCAGTGTATAACTTGATTAAGTTTTATTTAATAGTTTATTAAATTTTAAAATGGAAGGAACACAAAACCAGAGTACCAATGCACCTATGGTGCACTGCAGGTGCAGTTGCCCCTGCGGGTCAAAGAATATAGTTATTACAACCCAAGTGCCTACTCAAGATGGAGATGTGAGAGGAGAGTTCAATAGTGACGCTGCACTGACACAGCCAGTTCAAGGAGCACAAGCTGCTAGGGTGCAGAGCATCAATCCTCCGGTCCCCAAGCTGACTCAGAAGCCCACCAAGGTTACCACAACAAAAAAAGTTAGAAACAAGGAGGTAGAACTTACTTCATATGTGTTCAATGTTGTGTACTGGCAAGAGTTGGTCCCATCAGCCATGCTGGCAAAGGTGAAGCCTGTACTTGATACTAGCTACAAGCCCTACGTCAGTGATGACAACCAGGAAGAGGACAAGGAGCCTGAGCTCTACCAAACTGATGAGGGACAGCTAGTACTCAAAAAGGTTGCAGCCTTCTACAACAAGGTACCCATGTCCTGTGTTGTGCCCAATGCCAACAAGCCAATCCCCACTGCTAAAAAGCCCACCCAGAAGCTCATCCCTGACATTAAACGCATCATTCTTATACAGCTCATGCATGAATCAGGCAATTACAAGGCGGCCGCAGCCCTTGCTGGAGTGGATCCCAAGTATGCCAGCAAGGCCTTCAACAAGTTCATCAACACAGGTCAAGTCCTTGCTGTGGAGAAATCCTTGCGCTTTTCTATCATGCTCACCAAGGAGCATAAATGGGCAATCTGACAGTGGATAACCTGGGACTGCCATCTTGAACTAGAAAATATACAGGCCATGGTTAAATTTACTTTTGGGGTTGAGGCCTTAATTTCCTTTTACTACCATCTGTTCAAGGGAATGTGCTTTTCCTGGAAAAATCCTGGTTATCCCCCTATAATTGTAATAGCCCAGCAAACATTGACGTCTGGAAAAAATACACAGAGGCGTACACTGCTCTCAAAGCCAAGGGGACGGTAAAATTCTACTACATTGACAAATCAGCATTTGCCTTGTCAATGTACAATGGGTATGGGTATGTCCCAAAAGGCTCCAATGACAGGATGGCTTGGCGTGCTGCAGTCTGCACCACAGCCTGTTCAATGGTGGCTCTCCTTGATCCAAAGGGAGTCAAGCTGTACCAAATGATATTTGGATCTCACAATAAAAAGACCTTCCTATCATTTCTCCAATTGGTCCAGGAGCACCTGAGGCGCACAAGCCCAGGCTTCACCAACATAATTGTGCTGGACAATGTTGTTCTCCATAAGGTGGCTGATATTCTTGAGGAATTCCCAATGATTGACACCAGCATTGCAGTGGGCCCCCAGAAATTTGCCACAGCAAATTTGCGCCTTCTTTTCCTCCCTGCCTATTTGCCCTTCCTAAATCCCATTGAGGAAGTATTTGGGTGGCACAAGCAAGTTGTCAAGCAAGGAACCCCAACTGGGACCAAGGACCTGTTTAATTTGCTGCAGGCCGGGATCCATATCCTCCCAGCTGAGACTGTGGCCAAATTCTATGGCCATACTGATTTGTTCATCCCTGTGTGCCTTGCCAAACAGCCAATCAATTAAAGGCTTAGCTTGTCCAACTTTTTTATATTCTCCAATTTACTATTCAATATTCATTAATTATCATTAAATATTTAGATGTTTTCAAGCCTGCAATCACATTCAGCAGGACCATTGATGAAGGTTAGTAATTTATTTATTTATAATAATTTTTTATTATGGCATCTAAGGGTATCCCAAATACTTGATACTAGATTGTGCAAAAATATTTATATCACTTTTGTCAAATAAATATAAAAATCAAATTAAAAAAAGTTAAATGTAAAGTGCACAAATTAGAAGTAGATTTTATTGACCTATATTTTTATGTTTTTATTAAGACCTTCTCTGGGATATATTTTGCAAATCTTGTTTGCTAAAATAATACTTTAAAAAATTATTTATAATAAAAATAATCTAGAGTATATAATATGTTTATTGATATATAGAAAAAATTAAGAGTGCCTATAATGGGTTTGGCAGTATGTACCCACCCTGCAATAAAAGTGGTACATAACCTCCACTGTCCACAGTGGGGCAGTGGATACACCCTTATTAAAGTTTTCTTGCCTGCTGGTAAAAGGGAGGATGATAAGATGGGAATGGAGGAGCAGCTTTTCTGGTGGGGCTGCAAACCCAAAGATGCTGGCCAAGACCAGAGTGTCCTGGATAACGTGGTCCACCAAGTTGTATCTGGGGGGACCTTCTTCCCATCCAGGGAGAGCCTGGCCTTATAAATCCCAAGGAGGACTCCGTCCAGGTCCTCTACAGACGCAACCATCCCAAAGTAAAAGAGGAACCCCAGGTAAACAACAAGGTGAAGCCTTTGCCCAGCAAAGGCTTCAGTAAACTTGAAAAGTTTATTATATACTGTGCTGATCTTCTTTTCATGCTTTGTCTTTGCAAAGGTCAGCTCCATTGCTTGTGGCCCCTATCTTATTGGCACTCCAGGCCAGCCCAAAGTCCACCAGGAGGATTTTTGTTTTCTTTACAGCTGTTGCGTCTGCAACAGCCAGTTTTGCCACTGCGCGCCCAAAGTTGTCCAAGAGGTAAGAGATGGTATGCTCTACCGGGAAGCAGAAGCAAGCAGCCGCATGGGCCTGGCCCATCTCTGTTACATTCTTGAATGGGAGCGTCTCCAGGCCGCCCCAAACAAGCTCAATGGAGTTTACACAGTAATCTTCATTGAGAACCACCAGGTCCAGGCGGACCAGTTGGGCATCCTTGTAGGCAGTAACTGCCCACTTGGATGCCCCCTTGGCATGTGTCACCCAGCTAGTGTGTCCCTTGTCATTGGAAAGGTACCATGGACCCTGTCTTTGAGCTCCTGCAAGAAATGGGGGACAGATAGAGCTGTTTGGCTGCATGAGTGGCATAATTTGAATAGAATGTGGGGGGGGACAAAAGGAACCAGGACCGGCAGAGTTCACTGTCAATGTTTTCTATTAAAAGGTAAGTATTTTGGAATTTTTATTAATTATAATTTTTTATGTACCTTTGCAGGTTTCCTTCTTGCCAGTGGCTTCAGCAGGCTTAGCTATTCTTGACACAAGCAGTTGGGAGGGCAATTCTGTATCCTCAGTTCTTTCTTGCTTGGCTGGCTTATGATGTGCATACATCTCAGGATTATCAACCCAGACAGACGGCGCAGAGAGGGCAAATGACTTGAACTGGAGGCCCTCAACTACAGTTTTTTGAATGTTAAGAAGGCGCTCAATTGTTATTTTGGGGGTGTCTGACATCTTGGCCATGAGTAACTTGGAGGAAACCTTTTCAATTTTGTACCCTGTAAGAATGGCAACCTTGACTTTTGCCTTGACTTTGTGGTCAATATCTTTGATTTTTGCAATTGCTGAGTTGAGATCCTTCAAAATATTCTCCAATTCTCTCATTTGTTTTTTTACTAACCTTTCCATATGTTTTATAGCTTTTGCCTCAATAAAATCTGTATTATTCTGATACTGTTGCCTCTTTGTTTATTCCTGTTTGTTTTTCCATTTGCTACACTATCCCATCTTTTTACCCATTGTGTATATGTTTTACGCTCATCTCTATATGTGTTGTTTGCTTTGTGTTGGTATTGTTTCCTTAATTGCCATATTATTTTTAGTACCCAAATACTGCCCCTTGTGAAAAATATTAACAATGATTTGGTGATCAGCTAAATTTGAATTAGAAAATTATAAGTTAACTGTTTTTAGATAAAGTTGTTAATGATCCAAATTCAAAACCTTAATTATAAACTTTAAGCCAATCAGGAGCCAAGTGATAAAGTGATTGTTGTGATATAAAGAGTCATTCAATAATTCTTTGATGTATATGTGCTAATTAATATGATTGGCTGGATGTTTTGCCATTGTACACCATTGCCACTGTGGCAAGTTTTTGATGGACTAGTGCTAACCCAGTAGCTGATTGGGCACTACTCTACCAACAACTTGCCACAGCAACAATGGCGCACAATAGCAAAAGATCCAGCCAATCATATTAATTAGCGCACATGCACCAAAGAATCATTAAATGACTCTTTATGTCACAACAATCACTTTATCACTTGGATCCTTATTGGCTTAAAGTTTATCATTAAGGGTTTTAATTTAGATCAGTACAACTTTATCTAAAAATGCAGTTAACCTATAATTTTCTAATTCAAATTTAGCTGATCACCAAATTGTTGTTAATATTTTCACAAGGGGCTGTGTTTGGGTACTAAAAATAACTGTATTCTGGATCTAGATAAACAGCATAGTAAATACATGATTTTATAGAAATTAGCTGAACATAAAGAATAAAACCAACTATAAACAAAGAGAACATTAACAATTGAAAATCAAAATAAAGATAATATTTATAGAAAATGTTTGGCAACAGGGGGTTTATTGGGGCAGGGAAGAGTGATGCCTATAGGCAGAATAGCGCAGGAAGGAAGACATAGAGGCAGTGCTGGCCTGGGGAGTCTGGGATTGGGTGGGTGGGGCTGGAAGGTGGGGGTGGTGGTGGCAGGGGTAGGAGTAGGAGTAGAAGGATTGCGTGTGATGGCCACCATATAACACTTGTTATATTCCTCATCTGTCATTGGCTGGATGGGCTGATAGGTGGCTATGGCACGGGGTGGATGGCGCTTATCCTTACAGATTGGTTGCCCATGTTCACGTGGAAGACAATTTGGGCAAACAAATCAGCCACCATTTGGTGACCAAAGAGAGAATTGTGGTCAAGGACCCCAAGATAGAGGTTGTTAAAAGCCTGAGGGCGGCGCTCCTGTAATGTGGATCTGATGTTGAAGAAGACAAAATCACCTAGATGGATGTCTGCATGGCCAGCAGGGTAGACTGAGGCGTGGTGCCCGCGTTGCTGGATGGCCTCAAGGGCGGTGGAGCTACCCTCTATCTGGTAGCTCAAGATAACCTGGTGCTTGGAATTTGAGCCATCCCAGGAGTCAAGTAATCCACTAAGGATGTGGCTGTACAAGTAGCTATTGGTGAAATCTGGGTTTTTCTAATAGTAGACAAAACCCTTGGCTGAAACAGCCAAAAATGCACCAATAAATGTGCCCTTGTTGACCTTATTTCTCCCTTTTTGGGCAGCGGATCTTCCTTGTGCGCCAAAATTTTCAAAAGCTATTTATAGCTTATAGTAGGAGATAAACATTGTCATCTGATAGAATTGTTAAGCATCATACCAGGGTTGATTTGATGTCAAGATAATACAGGGAATCTTTAGCGCCATCCCTTTGGTTGCCAGCAAAAATTGGTAAGAACCCGTATTGAAGCCACCTTCCCATACATCCAGAGCTGCACCATGCACTTAGACACCCAAATGCCATGGTGTGCAAGTTGCTTCCAGACCTGGGTCAAGGGAAGATTGGGTTCTTGCTGCAGGAGGTCAAGCTTAATTGGGTACACCTCAATTATTTGTGACTTGGGGCCTTCTTTGGCTTCTTGACCGTCCCAATCAGATTTCCCTTGTCCATTAGGTTGTTGAACTCCCACATTACAGTGGCTCAGGTAAATTGTAATTGGCAGCAATCTGATCCCAGGACAGACCCTGCAGGTTCAGTGCCACAATTTCTTAGAGAATTTGAGTGGTGATGATTTGTTGCTTGAGGTGCTGAGCCGCAGGAGCTGAATCCTGATTGGCTGAGGGGGGCAGGTTGGCCAGTGACAGGAAGTTGTTCCAAATCAAGTTTGTCATTCTGATTGGTTGGTTGGCAGGCAGCTTGTGTGGGGTGGGTACGGGAGCAGGGGCAGAGCTAGACACTGCGTGACTACTGAACAAGTCAAAGCCATATGTGTCAGGGGTCAGCAACAGGTCAGCTTCCTTGTTACCTGCCTCAAAGGCTTGGGTGTAAACAGGTGCCTCCACGTTCTGAGCCTTGCCTCCATTGAAGCTGGCTTGGCTGCTGGCGCTGTTGAAAATGTTGCTAGTAAAAACCATCTTGAAACAAAACCTAGGATAAAATCACTAAAAGTAGAAGTTTAAAATTTAATGGTTTATTTTTATTGTAATCACCATTCCATAATTGGAAGGTTCTCAAACCCATTTTACACAAATCAGGAGCCATGAAAATGAATAAAATGCCTCTGTTCCTAAATTGGATAGCTGTTGATTGGCTGTTAAATTGATAGTTTTCTATTTTAGGCTGCTCATATTACACATCTTGTGTGACTTCATTTTGTTTTTTGCTTAGGGAATCCCGCTTCTAGATTGCTCAAATTTTGTTTATTGTTATTCCTTCTATTGATGCCTCATATGACTCCTGATTGGATTATAATATACTCCAGAGAAGCATCCATCCATCTCACTTGTTGTGTCAGTTCATTTTGTTTGTGGTTTGAACTACACCGCTTGATGTTTGATATAATTTTTTATAATGGGCTAGTGAAATTTTGTTTTTGTTTGACAGTCCATTTATTAACTGAATTTTTTTAAATTAATTGAATCCTGAATCTTGCGCGGCTTGGATTTTGTTCAAATCTGAAATCATTTTGTTTAAATCTGAGGTATTTTTGGTTGTTGCCATAGCTTTTAAAACTACTGTATTACCTTTTTGCAACTCCCGGTATGTAGTTGCTTGCTCTTCTCTAGCTTATGTTGCCAACCTCCAGCTGCTCTGCCCATCAGTTCTCCTCCTCCTCCAGGTTCTTACACAGGGTTTCTCCATTTGCTCCTTTTCTTGGCTGTTTTTCTCCCTGCCTATCATTATAACTGATAATAAAGACACCTATACAATAAAGAACTTATGAAGAGTAGGCTTTAAGATGAAATTCTAAGTGATTTCTTACCTTCCTTTATCAATTTTAAAGCTTCATATCTTCAATTTTAGAAGCTTCAATTTTTAGTAATGCATTCTAAGTTTTCTTTTTTTCTTTTTTCTTAGTTAAATAAATGGAGGTTGTATCAATTATTTTCCCTTAAGGAATCTTTTAATAGTTACATGTATCAGTTTGCTGATGAATAGTATCCCAATATTGACATTCCATTAGTTACTAATTGTTCACTATTAAATAACTTGTTTTATCTTCTTTGTTTAGGGTTCTCAAACTCTATTGCTCCTTTTTCAACCCAGTATAAGTTCTTAGCACGATTCTGTAAAATTATATTACAGACAGTACCTAACTTTTTATACCTTCTGAATCTTAACCCTAATGCTTTACATGCTTTAGTTTATAACCTTGCACTACTATGGGAAAGACCTTACAGACCACTAGAGACTGGATTGGAAACAGTGGATAACAAAGGCCACTAAAACTTCACAGAGAGCTGGAGACTAAGATAAAGATGCAGGAGCCCAATCAAGGAGCAGGAGTCCAGGACTAAAAAGCAGGAGTCCAAGATCAAGTACAAGGAGTCCAAGAGATTGTTGGAGGACTCCAATTATTGGCACATATCAATTTTCCCAGACCCCTGGGCCATATACCAGAAGGTTTCTAAGGGGATCTTCCTTCTGAGAGTGAATAAAAGCCCATTTTGACCCCTGTCCAAAGTTCCAAATAGTACAGATAACCCCCATGAGTGAATTGCCCCACATCTTCTACCCTGGCCAAGGGAAAGAGGATATCTATCATAAGAGTTGGAGAAGGTTTGCCACTAGTAAAGCCTCCTAGGAAGAGTGGGAGAGGTTGACAAGACATCTTGAAATGACATATAGGGGATAGGAGTTCATTGAGAATGAGTTTACTAGGTTGCTGAAAGACTGGTACAGGCATACAGAAGGTTTAGCACCAGCTGGAGTCTAAGTGCATGGTGGAGATACCTGCCTAGTAATAGGAAAAGCATTTGAAGAGTTTGCAGTAATGCAAGCCAAGTATAAACTTCAATCTAGCCACCTACCTCTACTAGGGAATGGCAACTCCTTCCATCTGGTCCATGGCTATTAACTAGGACACACAATGGGGACTGGTGAACGGGAACCCCACAGGAAGGTTGGCGGGGCTCCTGGGGAATATCTGGCCTGGACCCACCCATGCTTCTTTGGGTATCCAGCATTCATCCCCAGACCAGCCAGGGATCTTTGGGACACAACTCAGGCACTCAGATCTCACAAAAAGCTCACAGTGGAAGAGTATTAACGCTGTGCTGGGGGGTCAATACTGTAACAAATCCAACTGACAAATTTGGATTCCAAAAACCCTCTATTGGATAACAGATTTTCCTTTTTCTGTTCTTCAGCCAATCATCTCCCTCCTTCCATATTCATTATGGACTTTTTATATTTTTCCCTAAATACCTATCATGATAGCTCCCTGAGAGTTATCTTGGTTTCTAAAAAAAACTATAATAAAAGAGTAAAAACAACAAAAAACCTGAGTTTGGCATAAAAATCAACATTTTGAAATTTGATTTTAAATTTTGAAAAAAATAAATTTTTATGCAGAAACATTTTCTCTTGTTGTTTGAGAAATTGCTTCAGCTAAGCTTTTCCCAGATTATTTTACTCTCATTTGCCATTCTTCTGAACTTATGCAATAGTTACCAGAATCCACAGTTGTCTCCTGCCTGTAACTGGTTCCTTTTGGCTATGGTCTCTGTGGTTTGGGGCCTGACCTGGCCCACCTTGCCAAATACCTTTGTGGCAAGGTAGAGCACGGGCCCTGTTTGTCACAAATACCAACCCAGAGCTAGTAACATGGTTCAGCGCTGTTAGGGAGAGCCTACCCAGAATTCTAGGGGCATCCATGATACAGGATAACAGGTACCTTGGTCAACACTAACAGCTCCAAGAAGGGGGACAGCATTTACAAGGACATACCCAGCAGAGGTGACCACCAACAGGCAGGCAGACCAAGGATCCAATTGAGCTTCAACAAAAATCTACAGCGGGGGCCAAGGAGAAACAGTGCCACAAAGAGATTTAGGTTTGGATTGAGGAAGGTAGTTGGATTGGCACGCATTAGACTGGGAGATCCAAACTGGATTCAACCTAAATCTTTTTTGCTCTCCAACAAAAAATCACTGACAGGCAGGCGGCAGGGTGGGCAGGCCAGAGGGAGTTGGAGCAGGTGGGTGGGGATGGTCCAGAAATAAAGCCTGGGGAGAATTACAACTGGTTTCTGGATTTGATCCAGATTTCTGATCAAAATTCTGATCTAAGCCCAAGGTTCGGATCCCTGAAGCCACTCCTGGATAGAAAACCCTGCCACTTGCATTCCAGGCTGAATTCATGGCCCTGGTGATATATGTAGACTGTCTGGCTGCTGTTAGGGCACTGTATGGAGCTGTTTGGTGTTGCTTCCTCATCTTCTGATTTATCCTTTGTTTACAGAGTGTTCCTGGAATGAATGCCCCAGTATCTGCATTCCCTTAGGCATAAATAAGTTGCTTTTAAATACCCTCTTTCATGTTCTATGCTTGGTTTTGGTGTTCTCTATAGCATTTTCAGGGTACTTTATCCAGGATAAAGACCTGTTAGCCTTAGAAGCTGACATGGTCTACCATTAAGAGGGCAGAGCCCATAATAAGAGGTGTTCTAACATGAAGAGATAAGATACTGAGGAGCCTATCAAGGCACAGGGTCATGTACTGGGTATACTAGTGTCAACTAATCTGACAAGTATGCTATATGTCACAAGTGACAGTCTCCTATCATCAATAAGCAAGTTAGAATCCCATTTCTGGGATTCAAACCTCAGACCCCTGCAGGTCACCAGCCCATGTTTTTTGGGCTCAAACCAGAAACAGATTCAACTTCAGAGAAACCTCCAAGACCCGCCTGTGGTGAAACTTCTACGCTCAAACTCTGCCTCTTGGAGAATTCCCTTGTCTCAGCCAATGAGATCAACAACCCAAATAATGTCCCTGGAATCTCCTAGGCTGCTGCCAATGAGATGCCACCTGCATTACCCTGATACCAAGGCCTGAAAAGAGATGACAAATTTGTTGCCTCAAAAGGGGAATTAGAGCTTCCCCAACCCAACCAAGCCAATGAGGACTTGACAATTTTGGGCACCCCCAGGAATTTGCAAACCCTGATAAGTACCAACCCTTGGGCCACAATAAATTGCAAAAGGTTTCCCAAGTTTGATGAGCATACTTATACCCTGGAGATGCCAGGAAGATGCTCATTGACATCCTTACAATAAAGTGTTATGAACCTTTGGTTCACTCAGTTTATACCTTACCTTTTTTAGCACTTTATTATATACAGTTTGATTAATCTAGCCTCACCCCTGCAGACAACCATTCCTAAGAAACTATGGACCAGCTGCCTGAGTTATACTGTCCCCCTGGAGTCCCGTACAGCCCGTCAAACCCACCAAGTATCCTCTGAACCCAGACTACGCTGAGTTCATCCTTGATGAGATCCTCCTCTACAATCCAGAAGCCCAAACTAGATAAATTAAGCTCATTGATTGTGAAGGAAAGTGGATCACCATACAGCCCTTGCTACTTTGCAACAAGTATAATCACCTGCCTGTGTATCTAGTCCCCATGACTCCCCCATTAACCCTGTAGCCCAACTGTCCGCAAGAGCCAGCAGCAACCAGCAGATCCACTTCAACTCAGATAATTGGCTTCTTGTACATCACCCTTAAAGGCCTAATTAATTCTATGGTGCCTATAACAGACCTTGGGCCATTCTTGGAGAATCCTCTCATATATTGTAAAGTTGGCCCCTATCCTGTGGTGGGATCTTTCCTCTGGACCTGTGGGCCGTCTGCCTGCCAGTTCTCCAGAATCCACCACTAGATGGAAACCTGACACTAAGGGCTATTCTCATTTATTTATTGATATATGGTGGTATTAAGTACAGACTGGGAGGCAGGCAGTTTTGGGAGTAAGTGATGGTTTCACTTTGGGCTGGTAGTCAGGGAGATGATTTTGATGATTCACATGTTGAGATGTTTTTCAGGTGTGAGCTGATGTTGATCAAGTAGAGAATAGTTTCCTGAGAGAGCTAAATGTTTATGGGGGTTTTTGTTTGGTCATCTGGGGTTGCTGGGGTTTGCTCAAGTGAGATGATTAGGGTTTGGTTTTTGCCTTGGGATGTTAGTAAGGTGGCCCTTTACTAGTGCTTTGGAAGAATGGAGAGGTTGTGTACCCTGTAATGGTTATACTAAATAGTATGATCACCCTGTGGCTAGCTGTGGTGAGAATACAGCTAGAGTTGCACCCTGGGATAGATGTGCTGAGGTAGCACTAAAATTCTGATCACAGGTGGGGTGAGAATACAGTTGGGCAACTTTACCTAGTATGCAGGTAAAGTTTCTTTTTTTTATGATTTTAAAGTAGCTTTAAGGAAGTCTTAAAGTTGCTGGACAAGCATATATAGCTCAAAACCATTATTTGGGTGGATTTTCATAGAAACAGCCGCAGAACTTTATTTAGAGGTTTCTGTGAAGTTAAGTTGATTACTTTGTGCCTAGAAAGCTTAATCTAACACTTGGGGGAGTAAAAACAGTCATAATGCATGAGGTATTGTAAAACACAAACATATGAGTAATTACTTAAGCCAGGTAGGGGAGCAAGTTAGCAAACTAAAGCCCAATAAGGGCCTTAGAAATGAGGTATATGATTATGACCTAACAAACAACCTTGGAAAGCACATTGTAGAGAACAAAGTTCCTGGCAAAGTAGATGAGAATTTAGTACACTGAAGTATATACTTCAAGGGACATGACAGATCTAGGAGACACCAATGGGGGTCAGAAGAACCTAGTTGGGAGATAATAGTTGTTATTGCTCTTTGTAGAGCATGTCTTCAGTGATACCAGGCATTTATCTAATATAGTCAAAGTCTGTCTCATGTTTTTTAATCCCAAGGCAATCTGTGAGTACAGCTGAGAAGTGAGATTGTTCATCTTCTTTCTTGGGGAGGGGTGACTAAATCTTAGTAGTATGTACCTTTTGTTTTCTAGGTAGAAGTAATTTATTTATAATTGAGAGAATATTTCTCTCAATAAAAGCACAAACTATCACTGAGAAATATTTATTTATAGTGCGGTCCAGCAGGAAAATCTTTGTAAATGAAGGAAAAAAACTGAACAAGGGATCCCAAAAGTCTATACTGGTATATTGAATGTTTGGAATTCGGATTGGGGTCAAACTTCAGAGCTTCTGAACTAATAGTCAGATTGCTTCTTTTTTCTTTTAGATGACCAAAAAAGCCTTTAGGATGATTATTAGGGCTAACAATAGGAACAATGCCTCTTCCCAAATCTAAATTTGTTGTTCTTGGGAAGTTTGGCTTTGGGCTGGGGTAAGATAACAGGGGAAAGCTGGTTCTTGCAGTCTTGTGGGTTCAAAAACAGAGGTATTTGCCTTCTTGGATTGGAACAGTTCTGGCAACAAACTCAAGACAAAAACAGGAGATTTTTATAAAGCCAGAAACAGCCAAAATACAAGATTTGATAAAATATGTGTAGCTTTATTTGAAATGATTGCTGATTTTAAATACCCTTGCAATATATGCAAAGTATAACAATCAGAGGGTCTGGAGAAGGATGGTGGCTGATTGAGTGTTTTACCAAAAAAGCTGAGTTTCAAAAGGCTTCATTAGCTGGATCCTCAGTTTTGTATTGGTTATGCCACAGGGACCTGTATGATCACCCCATTTGATAATAAAAGCTGGGTGCCCATTGCCTTTTGGGATCTTGATCTGGGTCCCCAGCTCTGATTGGCTGCCCTGGGAGCCTGGCTGTGATTGGTTAAAACCCTGGAACCAGTGAGACTTTGGCTGACTTGCAGGTATCTGGATGGTTGGCTGGCGGTGCCCCGCCCCACAGGTGGATGGCAAGCAGGACTTGCAGTGGTTCATCTTTTAAATTCAATCCCTCAATTGGCCTTGGATAGAACAATATTTCTGCGCTGCATCAAAAAATGCCCTCAAAACCCTGCCAAACCCTTAAATTTTCTAGATAATTTGGCGCATACAGTTGAAAAAAGATTTTTTATTGTCAACCCCTCCCTCCCTTCTGCATTTCAATTACCTGTTCCTAAAAGAAACATTGATTAATTTGGATTCCCTGTTAGCTTTTTGTTATTAATTCTTTAAGAAATTAACTGCAACTAATCAAAAATTGACATGTTTCCCCTGTAAATTAAAAAACTTCTAGCACAAACTCTTCACAGGATTTATCATTGGACTCCACCCAGTCATAGTCATTTCTAGAAATTACTTTTAAAACCTTCAAGCCCCATGTTCTTTCCCTGCAAATTTTATCTCCCAGCCAACCAGGAGGCTCCTCTGCTCTTGGGCTCTGTTAATGCCAATCTTGTCCCTTAAAAGACAAAAAAGCCTATTTTGAGTCAGTGCTTGTATATTCTTATTCAATAAAAGGTTATCCTTTCAAAAAAAGTTTGGAAATTTTGGGCCTTGGTTTCTGGGTCCATCTTTAAAACTTTTATTAAAATTTAGCTGTTTCATTACCTTTATCATCAACCTTTGGTCTGCGGCAGTATCAGTAGACCATCTAGAGGTTAAAATTATTGTTAATTGAATTTTTTACCTGCTTTTGCTTTCAAAAAGCAGACTCAAACTTTAAAATTGAGATATAAACTATATAATTTCTTTAATTTAAGTTTAAAAATTCATTGTTTTTTCTTGGGTTTGGCTTCAACTTTACTTTACTTAAAGCCAAAGCCTTCCCCAAGCTTATAAAGTATTCTGGAACTAATTTTTTTGTCTTCACAACTCCTGGCACTCTGATTTTTTATTTTTCCTACTTCACCAGTGTGAAAAGTTCACTGTCTCTCTAAAGTACCTAAATATGTTGCTCCTAATTTTTAAACTTTTTGTCTTCACCCTGGAACCTGCTCTGCTGTTTATCTGGTTGATGTCCCATGAATCATGGACCTTTATTTTTCCTCAGCCTACCTGGTGAGAGAGAATCTTGGCCAGCTTCTGTACCTACTAGACAACCTTCCTGGTAGGGCTCATGGCATCCTCTCCAATAAAGAGAGTCTCATCAAGAGCCTTACCTGTGATGACTTAGAGTTTTCCCTCTCAGAATTACCCCTGTGGACTTTCTCCCTGAGGAAATTCCTGGTAGATCACGCCATTTCAAAAACGGCATCTCAAAATACACCATCTTGAATTTCAGCTATCTCAATTTACTAGTAAAAACGCCATTTTGATTTACAGCATTTTGACTAAGAAAAAACAGTTTTAAAATTTTAGATTTTTTGAACTCCAAAAATTACCCAAAACATTCCCAAAAAAAATTCAAAAAACATTTCTAGGCTTATAAAAGCCTCAGGATTTCAAATCTGCAATAAAAAATGGGGTCAATTAGTAGCAACATAGTTGCGTAAAGCCCAAAAGTTAAAATATAACCAAAAACAATCATTTTCATCTATTTTAACTATAAACTATACTTTAAAATAAGCATATAATTGTACCAAATACTAAAAAAGTCAAAAATAATAAAATTAAAGAAAATAAGAGAGAAGATAAAGAAGACTTTATTAGTAAAGGGCTCAAATATTAGTAGAAAGAGCAGCTGAGATAGCTTGGAGATGCTCAAGCTTGCTATCCTTGGGATAGTAGGCAAGGACCACCTTGCTAATCTCGGTATACTTTTTCACCGCTTTGGTCTGCTTGGGGGGATCACCCTTGGTCTTCATGCCTGTTTTAAAGAGGCAGGAGGAGATGGCCTGCTGGGGTTTGAGATGCACCATGATTTTGTTGAACTTGGGCTTCTGAACCCGGACCCTTGTGGCAAATTGACTATGCCACCCTTCAAGAGAAGAGGTGGTCTTGATTAGGCCATCTTTTACCTGCTTAAAGCAGTTCCATGTGATTGAGTCACCGCCTTTTCTAATGTGGCATGCTCCCTGAAAAATACCAACCCATTGAGTTTCAAAATACTCAATGAAGGGTGCAAAGGCTGCCTGGTTAGCAATAATGTAAGGATGGCAGAGGAGGGTTTCGTAAAAGGCATTAGTCTCCTCCTTTTGCACAAGGGCAAGGGCAGCAAAGCAATTGAACACATCCTTTGCTTCCTTTGTGCCTTCAGTGTAGACCAGCTCATGAATTGCAGAGCACTTTTGGAGATGGCAGCAGAGTGCCTGCTGGAAGTGGAAGTAGCATCCCTGAGGGGAGCTCTTAAAGACTCTAATAAAAGCATTGGCCTGAGCCTGCTCAAAATCTACTACCAGATATTCATGGTAGGGAAGGCTTTTGGGCTTTTTCTTGATTAGGGTGGCTTCCTCTGACTGGGCCTTTTTCTTGCGCCCTCTAGTCTCCTTTGGCTCCTCTTCAATGGTTGGGAGGATTGCATCCCACTTGGCCTTTAATATTGTTAGAGCCCAGACATAAGTTTCCTGCTTCTTATTTGGGAGGAAAAAGAAGACCAGGGGAAGAACTATATTGCCAACCTTCCCATGGATATTCCAAAGCTGGCTGAAGAGCTTTGGGCATGTGGAGAAAGTGCCATCTGCAAGCCAGGTCTTGCATTTTAACAGGTTGCAAAGATCCTGGCTTGTTGCAAAGTAGATGATCCACTCTGGGGTATGTTGCCCATCATTGTGAAGGAGGAATCTCTCTTAATGCCTTGAAATCTTTTGTACCTAAGTTAGAATCAACTGGTCAATTGATGTAGCACTGACGCCTTCAGTGCTCAGAGCATATCTCTGGTCAGTGAGATATTTCTGTAGTTTTGAGGCGCCACCAACAGTTGCCAGTTGGGTATCATTTAGATTAATGAGTGCATTGTTTACAGCCTTGGTTACAGTTTGGTCTTTTGTGGTTGGGATCACCTGGCAAAGAAACCAGAAAATCAGTTGATATAGAGGATTGAAAGGCTTGGCACAGTCATGCCCAATAGTCAGGGCTTTAAACTGAGTGAATCCATAGGTGGTAAGTCTAGCTAGACAGCCAACATTATCACATTTGAAGTGATGTTGACAGATGGGCTTCTTCTTGTTGTTGCAGCTGAAGCTTTAGCTCTTGTGGACAAAGCCAGCACCCCCTTTCTTTGTCATAATTGAATAGCTGACAGGGTATGTTTTTGGCACAGCAAAGGTGCCATTTTGGTTGCATACATTGTGGATTGAGTTAAGATCCCAGAGCTCAATTGGCTCATCTGCAGGAGCACCAGGCTCAGGCTCCTGCTCCTCTTCATCCTCAGGCTCTGAAGTGGGGTCAGAATGGCAATTGAAGTTGAACAACTTCTCTTGAGGGTCTGAAGGGGAGTAAACAAAAGGAGAATGGGGAGGGGTTGGGCTTGTTTCCTCAGGCTCTGATGAGGGTGTAGGTGTCTTGGGAGGAGATTTATCCTTAGCAGGCTGCTTTTTAGGGGTAGTTTCAGCCTTCTTGGCCTTGGGAGGAGTGGTCTTGCCTTTGGAGGCCTTGGACGCAGCTTTGTTGATGGACTTGGGAGGCATCTAAAAGTGAATTAGTATCAAAATATGAGCAATTTGGGGGTTGTTTTTAAAGGTAAAAATGAGAATGTTTTTCTATTAAAGTAGTACTTATTTTTACATAGAATTGTAGAGGAGATCTAAAAATAAATACTATCAAAATTTCAATGTTTTTTTTGTAAAAATATTTTTTATTAGTAACGCAAGTATGCAAAACTTTGAGTTTTGACTGAAAACTTGCAGTCAAAATGGCGTTTTTGAAGTGACATAATTGAGGTGCTGTAGCTCAAAAACATAGTGTTTTTGACCATTTTTATATTAAATTAACAAATTTACGGTGTAGCTACCTCAACCAGGCCAAAGAGTAAAACTTAAATTTCTCAAAAACTAGCTTATACAACTGGGGTTAAAAAGTACCGGTTGTTTAGAGGAGATCAAAAAATATATATTTGCAAAGTTTCATATGTTTTCTTACATTTTTATTAATATTGTTTTTAACGTGAAACTATACTTTTGAAAAGTGGAAAGCAAGAATTGCAGTGGGGGAACTGATATAATGTAGCATGGCCTCATATATAATTCACCCTTATTTTTCCCTATATGTTGTGCGCCTTGAATCAATTGGGTGATATGAAACTTGATGGAATTTGAAGTGACGTAAATCAAAATGGCGTAATCACCCCCTTCCATATTAAAATCACTATTACAATATTTTATTGAGGAAACCCTTATCAATGTATCCATGTATAATAAAGTTATAAATTACATACAACAAAACTGAGTTTTTTACCCAGAAATGATAATCACTAGAAGGACTATCATAGTGGCGTCTATTTAGGTTGTTCTTATTATAAGTGTCTTAGATTAATAATATAGGAACATCTTCTGGCACTATACCACAGGCTTTATTTTAGTTTGGGTATAAGCTTATTTTAGTTTAAGATAAATGGCTTAATTTGAAATGACGTAAAGTTGAGATGGCGTAAACACGCCCCACACTAAGTGTTTTCATATGTAAATAAAGTTAGCAAAATAAGATTTAATTAATCTGACTCAAAGTGACAGAATTGAGATGGCATAAATTCAAGATACCACATTATAAAGGTATATGTAAATTTTAACTATTTTATTGTTTATTTTATTTTTTTGTGATTCAAAATCACTAACGCAAAAAACGCCATCTCAAATTAAATTTGAGATGCCGTTTTTTGAGATGCCGTTTTTGAAATGGCGTGTCCTACCAAATTCCTATCACCAACCCTTTTGTGGAGAAAGGTTTGCCCCCATCATGACTTGCTTCTGGCTTCAGATTTTGCTCCTATGTGTACTCCCTGGCTACTATCAGGTATGCTGTTAATGACGCTGAATGCTTACTTTCTCTAATTGCCCCTATCTTGTCCTTCAGGACACCTGCTTGAGTGACCATCCCAGTATTACACTGGATAGAACCATGATGGATCTCTCCCACAGGATAGGATCTAAGCTTAGTAAGTTAGACCCTTCTCTCACACGCCTTGTGCGATGACAGTGGGCAGCTGGCCTGGGGCACTATTTAATAAAGTGTTTTCACTTTGATTTCCTGTTTCCCCTTTTGAATTAAAAATTGTAGTATCTTGCATTGTTGGAAATTGTTACAGGTATTGTTTGGCAATTGGAACATTATTTCCTTAACCCTGCATATTAGAGCAAAGTTATTTGTGGATTTATATCAACCTTTATGTCAGGCATTTTCCTGACAGGTATAATTGCTTCTGATGACCTAAAGTTTAAGTCACTAATGAGGTCAAGTCTAGGTTGATTCATTTGTGGAGACTTATAGCCTGAGTCTGAGGGGTTGACAGATAGAAACTACCAGGATAAAAAATTCCAGATGAGGGACATCTATTGAGAAAAGCATACATTGGAGAAAAAGGACTAGGTGGAGGTCATCTATAGTAGCTAGAAAAAGAGAAGAAGAAATAACAAGAAAAAAATATTTAAAAGATTATAAAACAAGGTATAACTATTTAAAAACAGGGAAATAAAAAAGTAATAAAAAAGAAATAATTAATGTCAAGTATATACTTCTGGGAAGTATAACAATCAAGATAAAGGGGAAAATTAAGAAGATAATGATACTTTATTTGATATGAATATATGATATTATATAGTATAATGGGAAGTCACATACTGTCCATGTATGTCATGGTAGTCATGGGGCTTATCTGAGTAATGTTCCTCTTAAGTCACAAGGCTTACTCAAGTTGTGTTCTTCTTAGGACCTGGATTGTGTCATCCCTGTAATAGATGGTCAAACAATAGTGGTGCCACCAACTTAATGATTAGTTGATGAGCCATTTTATGACTTGTTTTGTGAACTACTTGGGGTTTTAATTCCCCAAGAGGGATTAATCAAAGATGTTGTAACATCCCCCCTAGGGTGCTGGAAGACAAGGCCTTGGTAATCTTCTTGAGAGTTTCAGGGATTCAGGCTTGGTATTGATCCAGTTTGGCGTTGGGAACAGAAGGTCTGGAGTTGCGCTGAGATGAGCTGTTCTTACCTTGCACAGGCGTATTTGGTCATGATGCATGCGTTTTAATACAGTCCAGGAGCAAATTCCTTTGATGAGGTAGTTATTGTTGGGTTTGACTTCCATGACAATGCCTGGCCCATGTAGTCCTGAATCCAAATTGTGTTGGTCATGGTTGACAACCCAGATTTTGTCCCTGACTTGGAATATTCCCTGCTGTAATGTGATTGCCTCTCTTTTAATCCTTTTTAGCTTTATATCTTCTTGGTCTTTTCTAGAATGATGTACGTCAGGATTACTGTCATCTGGTACCTTCTTTGATAGAGGTAATTGTGATCCTGCAGCAGTACTAACAAGGGCAGGCTTTTGCCCATAGATGGGTTCATATGGGCTTAAGCCTGTATTGCAATTGACTTAAGTTCTGCATACCATGAGTGCTATTGGCAGCATGTCAACCCAGGCCTTTGGAATATTAGTAGATAACTTACTGAGGGCTTCTACTAGTGAGCCGTTTAGTTGTTCTACTTTTCCATTTGCTTGTGGGTGGTATGGGCTGGCCATGATATATTTTATTCTGTTTTTGGCAAGATAGATGTTGGTGTCAGGGATCCAGTCTTAGGCGGCCGGCCTGTTTTTTTCAGGGGTAACTTGGGTCAGGTTTTTTGCAGGCAGTGTCCATCACAAGAGGGAAGCTAACTTAAAAAGATAGGAGACAGGCTTTCCCACCCAGGACCACAGACTGGCTGGTGGGATTATAGTGTCAATCACCCCTGTGAGAGTGATGTACACAATCCCAAACAGCTTACCAGTATGGTTGGTTGGAAGGTTGGGTGAGGAAGCGGGCATAGGTTTTGGGGTCACAGGCAGTTCCATGGGTATGTTGTAAGCATGAAGATAATTGAATTTTCCCCTGAACAACTTGGGTGTTTAAAATATCCACAAACCTTGTCAGTTGTATCTAACTGCAGATTGTATGTGGGCCAAAGTATTGAGTTAAAGAATCTTTTCTGGGGTGTAGCCCTTGTATTCAAGTTTCAGAGGGTAGTCGGTAAAATGGACAGGTCCAAAGAGTGCACCAGGAGGACAGAAAACTGCAGGCAGTGGGTCAGGAGGGCCAGGGGATCTCAAACTGAATTGATAGATAGCAAATACAAAATAAGGCAATGGCTGTGTAAGCCAAAATAACATAACCTTTATTCAAAAATGGCAATAAGTTTTGAGCGCAGAATCTATAGGCATATATAAGCATCCCACCTCCAAAATTAGTATTTTCCATAAGGGCTTTATCAAAATATTGGGGAAAATGCGGGCAGGTGGCCAGGAGGCCCAGGTGCAGGAGCAGCAAAATGGCACCTTGGCTGGGTGTTCTCTCATTGATCAGAATGTCCAAATTGGTCACTTGATTTTGGGCTGTGGTCACGGGGTTGGGCCCAAAGCCTGGGTTTATCTTTGGAAGTTGAATTTGATTGGTTACTTGAGAGGACTTCAAGCTCATGAAATTCACAGAGGCACCTTCTCTGCCTCCATTAGGCAATTTGAGAAGCTCCTCCTTGGGCACCACCATAGTTGAGCCTGCGCTGGTATTCTGGCTTTGGGACTTAGCAGGGGCCTCAGCTTGCAGGGGCTCAATCTCAGCAAAACATGGGAAGGGGGCTCTTGGTCCATGGGGCCAGCAGGAAAATAGGTTCAGGGTTTGAATCCCCCCTTGGGCCTGGGTTTCCAGGGGTAATGAATTGTTGATCCTGAAAGTTGGTGTCAATGGTGTTAAGTTTGGTGCCTCTGTCTGTGATCAGGAGGTTGGGTTTCCCAAACTTGGCTATGATCTCTTTCCCAATAAAACGTCTCATATCATTGCCTTTGTGTTCCTTTGTAGCTTTTGCCACAGGCCACCTGGTTGCATAGTGAATAGCTGTTATGATGTACACTTTGCCTTTTTTATTGCCAGGCATTGGTCCCACAATATCCAGCAACCACACCTTAAAGGGTTTTGTGATTAACACTGATACTACTGACTTGGGCGGTGCCTTGGATTGGGTGTACTTCTCACAGACTTTGCATTGCTCAAGTACTTCTTTGATATCATCTAGCATTAGAGGCCACCAGTATTGTGTCTTGAGATATTTGTGCAAGTTCCTACTACAAGTGTGCCCCAGGTCTCTGTGATATCAAATGATTGTATCAATCTTTTGTGTTGACAGGACGTACAGTACAGTGTCAAAATTTGGAAGGATTCAGTGTAATGTGCCATATACGTTTTTGAACAGATATTTGTTCTTAAGGACTTTCTCTTGGATGTCCATTTGTGTGCCAGGTTGGAACCCTTCTTGTAGATTCCTTATGATTAATATGGGCCAATCAGGGTCCCCATCAGCGCATAAGACATGTTTACTATATAGCCTTGATAGGGTGTCTGCAGTAAGCATTTCTTTGCCTGGCTTGTACTTAATCTGCATTGGGTATCTCTGTATAAGACTCATCTATTTGGCCTGTCTTCTTGATAAGTGCTGTTGTGTTTTAAAAACTACAAACAGTTTGTGATTGGTGAGGACTTTGAACATTTGGGCTCCTTCTAGGTAACATTGCCATTTCATGAGGCAGTGCACAATGACTACCATTTCCTTGTTGTGTATGGGGTATCTTTGTTTGTTGTCAGATATTTTCCTTGACTTTTAAACCACTGGGAGGAAGTCCTTTTCTGTTTTCTGGATACAGAGTACCCCTCCTATGGCGTAGTCAGATGCATTGGCTTCTAACTCATAAATTCCTTTGCAATTTGGATACTGTAGGATAGGAGCGGTGACCATACATTCTTTTAGATGGCAAAAGCGTTGGTCTTGTAGTAGCCTCCAGACAAAATTGGTTGTTTTGCCTTTAATGGCTGACAGGGGGGCTGTCAGAGCTCCCCAGTCAAGGATGAATATTCTAAAGTAGGCTACCAGGCCTAGGAAGGTACAGAGTTCACTCTTATTTCTTGGAGCTGGCATTTTGGTTATGGCGTGTACTTTTCTGGGTCTGGTTTGATTCTACCCTTGCTGATAATGTGACCAAGGAATTTAAATTCAGACAAGAGGAAAGTTGCATTTTGACCATTTAACAATGAGTTGGTTTTCTTGGAGGGTGCAGAGGACCAGGCGGATATCTTCCCAGTGTTGTTTTAAAGTTGGGCTGTAGATGATTATGTTGTTCAGGTAGATGATTGTGCGTTTTCTGATGTTTTTCTTAAAAACCTCGTTCATGAAGGTCACAAAGGTGCTGGGGGCTTTTTTCATACCAAAATTAAGGACAACACATTTGAAGGACCTGTACTTGATTCTAAATGCGGTCTTTGGGATCTCTTTAGGCTTTAGAAAATTTGGTGATAGCCTGCTGTTAAATTGATTTTGGTGAAGATTTGGGACCCCCCTAGGGCGTCAAAAAGGTCATTGATAAGGGGCAGGGGATACCTGTTCTTAATTGTGACCTCATTGAAAGCTCTGCAGTCTGTGACAAGGCAGATTCCTCCATCTTTCTTTGCTACAAAGAAGACAGCAGCATCAAAAGGCAATTTTGAAGGTCAGATTAGGCCTTTCTCAAGGGCTTTGCCCATATAGGCTTTCAGGACATTGCCTTCTTGGGTGTGAGGCAATAGACTGGGTGTGCTTTTGGTACACTTCCTTTGAGGTCAATCTTGTGTTGTATACTGCAGTTGGGTGGTAAGCCTGGTAAGGCTTCCTGGAAAACAGAGGGAGCTCACTGACTAGTTGCTCTTGGATGTAGTCCTTCTCACATCTGGTCTCCCTATTTTTATAATTAATAAACTCATACATGCAGGTGTTCCAATTGATTTTGCTAGGATCAGTTTCATCTTCTGTTTCCATGATTTTTACAAACATGAGGTCTCTCATGAGAGTGTCAAGATGAGTTGGGTAAACATGGTGGTGTACTTTGCCTCGTTGAATGGTGAGGGTAGCACTATCCCAGTCAATATGAGGTTTGGTCTTTTTCATCCAATCTAAGCCAAGTATAACATTGTATTTGGGTATTATAATGATAGATCCACTAAGAGTAGTCTGCACATCTCCAATTTGAGCACAGAAAGGTTTTGCTTCCTTGGTGACTGGTATGCTTCTTTTATCTGCCATAACAACTCTCTTGATGTTGCTTTAGATTGTGGGTAGTTCCATGAGGTTGGAAAATTTCTTGTCAGCAAGGGATTGTCCTGCTCCAGCGTCAAATATTGCTATGAATTGCTATCTGAAAAAATAGAAAGGGTAAGTGAGGAACTTTTTCAGTTTGGGTGGCAAATGGTAGAGGATTGCTGGAGGGTAATTGGATCATGGTAATTGAATCCATGTCTTGGTCCCTGTACAAGTCTTGTGAATTGGGAGAGGGCGGCTTGCCTAAGCACTCCCCTGAGCTTTTCCCTCCTTGTTGGTATCTTCAGTGCTTACCTGGTTGGCTTGTGAAATGTGATTCTCATTTTGAGGATGGTTGTTGTTAGCTCAGTTGTTTTTCTTATTAGTTTGAGGATCCTTTCTTGCTGTGGGGCTCTCTTTCTGTTTGCTTGTTGCATATAGATAGTCAGATTTTGGGTTGTGTGCTTTCCTTCCAAGAACACATCTTTGAGGTTCTTGCAGCAGGTCATGTCAAACTGATGTCTAATGTGTGTGGGGAGGCCATTGTAGAAGTCCAATTGTGGCTCAGGCTTGTCAAAGTTAATAGTGTTGGGAGCTCAGTCACTTAATTCTTCATATGATGCAATGTAATCCTCAATAGTTCAAATCATTTTAAAGGTTCCGAGTTCTGTCATGATTACCATGTCAGAATCCTTCATCACAGACTTTTTGAGAAAACAGCTTTAAACATGTCCCAGTTTTGTTTTGATTGGGTGTTGTTTGACCCATTCACTTACAAAGCATGAGGCAATTCCTATGACGCAGAGGGCAACTTTGCTAGTCCAGAGTCTACAGGATTTGTCCACTTGTGTGAATTTGCTTTGGGTGCTGTTGATCCATAGGGTGGTGCTTTCTTGGCGTAACCCTGCAAAAGCCCCAATTTCTGCTGAGTGCAGGCATTGAAAGACAATACTGGGTATCTTGGGCACCTGCAGGCTTGCAGAAGTTGTAGGTGGGTTCATGAGTTTAAAAGTGTGGAGAAGGTTGTACTGTTTGGTGGGGACAAGGATTTTGTTGAAGATGGTGAAACCTGTAGGGACGTCTTATTCCTCTTCATAGTCTCTCCATCATGCAGGGAGGGCCATTTGTTGGATCCTTTTCTTAGGAAGAATTTTTCCTTAAAGTTGTGTAAGTGTGGATAACCTACCTGTGCTACCACTGTTGTGTATATATTTCTGAAAATATAATAAACAGGATAAAGGGGAAAATTAAGAAGAGAATGATGCTTTATTTGATATAAATATACTTTATTATATAGTATCATGGGAAGCACATGCTGTCCATATACATCATGATAGTCATAGGGCTTATCTGAGCAATGTTCCTCTTAAGTCACAAGGCTTATTCAAGTTGTGTTCCGCTTAGGATCTGGATTGTTTGATCCTGTCATAGATGGTCAAACAATAGTGGTGCCACCAACTTAATGATTAGTTGATGTGTCCTTTGGTGACTCATTTGGTGAACTTCTCAGTCTGTTAATTCCCCAAGAGGGAGTAATCAAAGATGTTGCAATATTAATAAAAAACTAGATAGGAATTAAAAGTAAGAAACTAATTAAAAATAAAGGAATTGAATAAGAAAAAGAAATTGAAAATAATAAAAAAAGAATTTATTAAGAATATAAAATAGCGTAGAAGATCAGAAACAGACGTAACAGAATGGGAATCTTTTCAAAGCAGAGTGAAATATTTTGCTGTTGACTATAGTACAGAGCAAGAGCAGGACAAACTGGCCTTTGAGTTTTGCTGAAGGGGGGGATTCCAGGGAAACATCAAAGGAAACACATGAAAACAAAGTCATTATGATTTACATAGAAAAATAAGTAGTTTTACCTGGTAAAACATAACAGAATAATGGTGAAAAAGTTTGAAATGCAGACCAAGGGTCTTGCCAAGGAGCAACAACAGCCTGTTTAAGTGAGGCTTGATGCCAGGTAGCTCAGAAAACCAGTTTGGAGAAATCAGTGAATCCAAGTGGTTGATTGACCACAGGTTAAGGCTTTTTTATCAATGTTTTTTCATTGATAAACCAAGGGGAAAGCCTAATAAATCAGGGGGCTGAAAGGGAAAATTCTGCTTTAATTGGCCAAAGTAAGAAATAAGGTTTATTTATTATAGAAGAAGAGAAACAAAATAGTTTAAGCTTGGAAAAAGAAGCAGTTCAGAAGAGAGTCAGACTGAAACAAGGGGATCATCTACTTCAAGGAGCTAAATAAGAAGTCAAAGGCCAAGAGCAAGGAGCCCAAGTGTAAAGTTACGCCTCCCCTTAGGCCTCTAATTCAATCCTCACAAAACTCTTGGGGATCTCTGCCAAATTATTCCTGTGTGTTTATTCAAAGATCTACCAAAAAATCCCAATAAATGCTCACATATTATTAATTGTGGAATTATTCCTAAGATGCCCCCAGCTAACCCATCCAAGAGACATCACTGGTTAAATATCATGTGTGAGAGAGGCCAGGAGCAGTAGTAACTGCATCCAAGACAGGTCCCTCAATTTTTGTTGATCAAGTTTTCCCTTTAATTTTATCCACTTGAATTTGTCCATATTTTCCTGCCTCAAGAAATGCATTTGTATTCTCTCATATCATTGGTCAATTAGTTTTGACGTTCAACCTCCCACCCAAATTCCACTTCCTCCTTTTAAATAATTTCAAGAGTTGTTGTTGTAATGTGGTTAGTATAAAATAGCCATTACTGACAACAAATACCTCTCATCAATTAGGCTCTAGTGCAAAGGGTCAAATTGTCCTGTAGTTCAGATGAACAACTAGTCTGGTTAACCAACAGGTCATATCCTCAGAGGGTAATTTAGCCCATTAAATAATCATACTGATCAATGGGCTGAGAGCCAATATAATCTGAGGTGAAGTCTGATCAGAGGATCAGTGGCTTAAGATTAATCACAAAACCCATATAAAACTCTTCCCTTGTTATTAAATAAAGAACCAAACTTACATTACTTATACTTTTATTATACACACTAGGCAGAAGAATTATCTTAGCTTAATATTTATTAATACATAGGCCATAATTAGGTTAAGCATATACAGTAGCTACCACACCATAGCTGAAATTACAACATTTGGTGCTCACTCAAGCATGCAACAGCCTGATGCTACTTACCACCCTGCTAGGGACTTGTCTTTTGACCGGGGAGGAGGTGGAGATGATCTTCTCCATGATTTCCTCTGCCATCTACAATACCACTCCAATGGGCTTTTTGTGGAGATCAACCGTCTTGCTGGTACAAGGGATGGTCTACCTAGAAAATTTGTTGTGTTTGGTCAATTCATGACTGATGTGTAACACCCCCATCAGATTGAGGACCACTCCTCTTTGCACCTTGACGTTCCAATTCCATTAGAAGTGGATGAGAATTCAGAGCCTACCCAGAAGCAGCTGGAGCAGGCCATAGGCAGCATGAACTGTGGTGCTTATCAAAACGGGGAAGCGCATGAGAAGCTGGCGGTATTGCCTTCATATGATACAACTGCAAAGGAGAAATTCCAAAACTTCTTGGGATCACTCTAAACCAGCTTTGTTTAAGGATGAAAACAATCAAGCAAGCAAAGGAGTACATCCATAGCTTCACTCACCCTGCTATTTGCCAAAATCATATTCACTTGGGTTATCAACTTTCCCTCATATCACACCAGGGAAACTTGATCAATAACCAACAAGCATTCCTCTGACGCCTTTATGATGAGCTTTCAGGCTCAATGGTCAACATCAGCCACCAGATTAATAGTTTGGCTGGACACCAGAACTACACTGTAAATTGGTCTGTACAGCTTGAGGAACGCCTGACTAATTATGTGGCTGCAATAATTGGGACTATGCTAGAGCACAAAGGAGTGGATAACAATTGGCTCTACATAGTAACTCATCACGTCAAAGGTGCAGAGGCTACTTTTTGCTACCTATGCAGTGAGGTTGAGTTGCTCTGTTGTTCAGTGAGAATGATTGAGGATGGGCCTTCTACAGGGTCTAACAAGGAAGCCACTGCCATTGTCCAGCGGGACATGGAGGAGTTATCCAACCATGTTAGAAAGATTAATAAAGGCCTTCAGCAATCTCTCTCTGACTGTAGCCACTTTTAAATGGAACTCCCTAAGCTTGTGAAGCGTATTGATCATAACCATGATTGTAAAAAAGAAAACCACAACAATCTGGAAAGATTAGGTAATAGCCAATGGGCTGTACAGGAAAAGAATGATGTGTTGTTTGAAAGACAGGAATCTTGGATTGAGAAACTTGAAGACAAATTACATATAGCCAATTATATAATTTATGATCTGGCTTGTGAGGTACAATTGCAACGCAGCAATATTCAGCTACTAAAAGGCCAAGTGAAGCAGCTACTTTAGATGTACCCACGCCAGACCAGGTTGGAGCCAGAGTGTCAGGGATCCAGTCTTGGGCAGCCGGCCTGTTGTTTCCAGGGGCAACCCGGGCCAGGTTTTTTGCGGACAATGCCCACCATAAGAGGGGAGCTAACTTAAAAAGGTAGGAAGCAGACTTTTCCACCCAGGACCATGGGCTGGCAGCCGGGATTATAGTGTCAATCACCCCTGTCAGAGTAATATACACAATCCTAAACAGCTTGCCAGAATGGTCGGTTGGGAGGTCAGGTGAGGAAGCGGGCATAGGTTTTGGGGTCATAGGTGGTTCCATGGGCAGGTCTTAAGCAGGGAGATAGTTGAATTTCCCTCTGAACAACTTGGGTGTTGAAAATATCCACAAACCTTGTTGGTTGTATCTAACTGCAGATTGTATGCAGGCCAAAGGGTCAAGTTTGATTATCTTTTCTGGGGTGTAGTCCTTGTATTCAGATTTCAGAGGGTAGTTGGTAAAATGGACAGGTCCAAAGGGTACATTAGGATGACAGAAAACTGCAGGCAGTGGGGCAGGAGGGACAGGAGATCTCAAACTGAATTGGTAGATAGAAAATACAAAATAAGGCAATAGCTGTGTGAGCCAAAATAACATAACCTTTATTCAAAAATGGCAATAAGTTTGGAGTGCGGGGTCCTTTGGTCTATATGGCACCCCACCTCTAAACTTAATATTTCCCATGGGGGGGTTCATCAGGGCATTGGGAAAGGCAGGCCCGGGGGGACTGGGTGCTTGGATCCAAAGGCAGCAAAATGGCATTTGGCCCGGGAGTTCTTTCATTGGTCAAGAATCTCAATTTGGCTACCTGATTAACTTGCTTTAGAGTTGCGGTTGTGGGGTCAGGCTGCAGGACTGTGTCTCTTCCTGGGGACAGCTCTTGATTAGCCACTAGTGTGGACTTCAAGTTCATGAAGCTAATAGTTGTCATTTTGGTACCTCCATTAGGCACTTTGATAAGTCCTCCATTTGGTGTATTGATTTCCTTGGTTTGGCCTGTTTCACTGCACGGGTCAACATTCTTGGTATCAGCTTGTAGGGGCTCAATCCCAGAAAAACGCAGGCGGGTGGGCTCTTGGTCCATGGGGCCAGCGGCCTGCAGGAATTTGGGTTCAGAGTTCAAATCTTGCCCTTGGGCCCAGGTTTTGAGGGGTAACAAATTGTCAATCCTGACACAAAGCCACAGATGACTACTAGAAGAAGCCAAAGTGTCCTCTCCACCAACAGCCATGTGCTGTCAGAAGACTGTTGCTCTTTTTACAGCTATGAAAGCAACAAGGATAACATAGGCTGGATAATGTGGAAGGTCTATGTAGCTGAACCAGTATTGGATAGTAGCAAGATAACTTTACCTGGGGCCACAGCTTCAACATCTAGGACCAGTAACAACGCTAGAAATTCAGTGTCTGAAGCACAATTCTGCGCCTCAACCCATAGGAATATCTCACCCCCTCCCAGAAGAAGCTACAACTTTAGCACTTCTTCTGTGATTCAGAACTTCAAGCCAACAATTATGAATAAGTTTGACAAGAAAGCAAACATTCACATGTTCCTCTGCCTCTACAATAACTTGATGTATGGTGCGGATGATGCAATGAAAAATGCAGCTATTTTTAACTGCTTAGATTTGGAAACACAAACAATATTTATGCTAAGACTTCCAGAGCAGGGTTGGACCAATGAGAATGTGTCCAGAGCCCTAATTGCAGAATTTGGCAGCAAGGAAGCCCTTTTATGTTGAAAGATGGAATTCACAGAGGGAAATATCAAGAAAGTGAAAACTCTTATGGAGTTTTCAGAACACTTCTACTTGGAGGCTCAAACTCCTGTTTCTATAGGGGCCACTACCTTTGTGGATGTTAAAGGAGCCCTTCTGAACTATGTGCGCCCTAACTGCAAGTTATCTATCACACTCAAGTCTGGTATTTATGGTGCTCAAACAGTTCCAGAGCTAATGCGCCACTTGGGGTCATTTAAAGAGCGGTTTGAGGTTCCCTTCCCAGACTATAAGAAATCAACTTCCTTCCTGTCAAGTGAACCTAAAAACAAGAGACCGGAGAAGGATTCATTGAAAACCCCATCAACTGCAGCCACTTCCTCTACCAATAACACTGTTAATAACTGCACATGTTACAAGTGTGGACAATTAGGGCATCTCTCCCAGGACTTTAAGCAACCCAAGGCCAATGTCCGCCACTTGGGCCACAAAGAAAGCAAAGACAACAAGCAAATTGAGGAAGAAGACAGAGAAGAAGATAGTGAAGAGTCAAAAAACTGCTAAGCAGTCAGGTTGAGGAGAAAATCCTGACTGCTAGTAGTAACCAACTCTCTCCACCTATTGACCCAGACTCTGACATCACTGATTGTGACGGCTGCTTGCTGGATCAAGAATCCTTTCCCAAAAGATACTTGCCTGATAAAGAAGAAATAAATGAAGACTTGCTACATCAAGTATTAGCTGTCAACACAGTCACAAAGAAGCAGGCAATTTGTACAGAAAGTCTACCTTCCCAAGAGCCTGTTGATACCGTCTCTATACCCTATGCTGAGCAACTTTCTATGCCATACACTGAAGTCACCCACAAAAGAAATAGTGTTAAAAAGTTGTCTTAACTTTTTAGATTGGTACAAGTCTCCACAAACTTGGATACCTTAAAAGCCCTGAAGCCCGAGTTAACAACCGCACTAGAGTCATTTCTTGCTTGGTTCAAAGGCTTAGACATTCACAAGGTCACCAAAATCACATCTCCTCACTATGGATAAAGACATGACTGCACCTATATTGAGCTTGTGGTCCATGAACTCAAAGTAAGAGCAATTTTGGATTCTGGAGCCCCTGGTAATATTGTGTCAACCAGACTAGTTAAGAAGCTGAAACTTGCTCCTGACTTAGACTACAACAAAGAATTTAGTACAGCAGGCCCCAAAAGCAAAAAGGCATTAGAACCCTATTCATCATTACAATTGTGTTTTGGTAAACTGGTAGTAACAGCACCTGCAATAGTGTTGCAAAATAAAAGTTACAATATTTTGAATGGTACTAGTTTCATGGCTACCTATGGAACTATTATCAACCATCAAGATATTACTTTCAGTATTTTGGGCCACTCTGTGCCTATGTTCTACCATGGCAACGGGCCAAAGGACCTTCCTACCAAAAAGGTTCACTATATCAATATGGAGTATGCCAATGGAGACATGCCAGTAGCATACACCTTACAACAGCGCAAAATTAAGGTCTTGCCGCTGGTAAAAAAAGAGTACAAGGGGATTCCCTTATATTCCTCCAGCAAATTCTCCATTCCAAGTGGGTCCCAAGTAATACACAATACAGGCCTATGTTTTAGCTTCCCAAAAGGATTGTATGGTGAAGTATCTGGACTCCATAATGGCTCACAGGTGGAACCATGGATTCTACCAGGAATTTTCATGCCATCTTTGAAAGAGATCCTGATACTCCTGGGAAATCTTTCTAATAAACTACTGAAGGTGAAGAAACACCAGCTTCTAGGCTACATGAAGCTGGAGGAAATTCCAGTATGGCAGATGTCATTCCTTTTGGCAAATTTAGTGAGTTTGCGCTACCTTGCAATCAGCCAAGTGTTCTATCATTAATTCTGCACAACTCTATCAACAGACTGACAGAAGACCAGAAGGGCCAAACCTTGTGCCTTTTTGAGAAATATAGTGACGTCTTCACATAGCATGATCACGGCCTAGGAAAGGCTCTAGGAGTTGAACATGTATCGGATACACAAGGTACTGCTTCTATATGTTCTAGGCCAATAAGATACAGCTTGGCCAACCAAGCCATTGTCAATGAAGAGCTACAGAAACTACTCACAGCTGGCCTTTTGGTTCCCAGCAAGAGTCCTTGGTCCTCACCACTTTTGATTGTAAAGAAAAAAGACGGGTCTAATTGTGTGGTAATGGACTACCGCAAGTTGAACTCCATCACAAAAAAGGATTCTTACCCATTGCCACGCATTGATGATACATTGGATAAGTTGGGTGGTGCAAAGTACTTCAGCGCAACGGATCTGATCAGTGGATACTGGCAGATTGACCTTCCAGCAGAAGATCAAGAAAAGGACATCATTCTTACAGAACAAGGCCTTTTCCAGTCAACTAGAATGCCGCAAGGACGTGCAAACGCCCCCACAACCTTCCAACAAGCCATGGATACTGTAATGGAAGACCTTAAGTTGACTTGCGTACTGGTCTACCTTGATGACATTGATGTCTTTTCCCATACTTTTGGTCAGCATTTGGATCACTTAGAAGCAGTGTTCCAACGCCTCATTGCAGCTAGCCTTGAGTTGAAACCAAGGAAGTGCAACTTTTTTAAGGAGCATCTGGAATTCCTTGGTTATTGTCAGGGACCCACTTGAGAGGGAACAAGTTTCCAATCTGGTGGGCCAAGGCCCCTACATTAAGTCCTGCTATGACTAAACCAATGGGTACTGTGATCATAGCAAGATGGCCTGAATGGCCTAGATAGGCAAATCTACCCATCATAGAGCTTAATTGGTCCAACAGATAGTACCCCACCAGGTATGTCAACAAGTAGAATGATGTGTTGGGCCTAACCAACAAATATTCAACTGGAGGGGGTGGAGTGGAAGAGCAACCATAGTGGAATTCCCTTTCCCAGTGACCTGAGGGGTACTTGAACCAACCATGGTCCAGGGAATCTTTCTGGTGAGAATTGTCTGGGAAAGAATTGTGCCAGTCTGTAGTTGGAGTTGAATTCTCCAAGGTAAACATCACAGGTAAGAAAGATGCTAGAAACCAGAAAAGGAAGAAAATTCCCTTCATGGCTTCAAAGAAAAGGGAGATATAGGGTAAGTTTATTCAAGTAGAGTATAAAGAAATCTTTATTGTTGGAACAAGTAATAATGATAAAGATTACTCATTTAAATACCCCAGAATAGAGGGTGGAACATTTAAGAGGTTCAATGAATAGAAGGAGATTTGACATGAAGTCTCACTGGATTTGTGGCTGAAGAGATTATCTTTACCATTTGATGTTCTACCTGTAGCTTAATAATATTGCTTATCAATTTTAGAAACCAGAGATAAAAAGAGAAAGCCATAAGAACTGCCATACTTAAATGGTGGCTATAGTGAAGATCAATGTTAAACAAGTACAGAGCCTGCATCAAAGGTAGATAAAGCAGGTCTGATAGTGTCAAGACCAGTTTGAGCAGCCAATCAGATGTGCAGCGGTAAATGACGTTGCATAGTAGACTATTAACCTTTTTGAAGTGGTTTTTGAGTTCAAAAGCAAAAACCAAATAAATTGGTTTATAATAAATAGGTAATGTATGGGTTCTAACTGAGTTTCAACTAGCGTTAGCCTTGTGATTAGGGTTCCAGGTTCAAATCCTGTCTGGCTTCAAGCCAGGGTGTAAAATGGAGTACAGGAATTGATTGTTGATTTTCTCTGCTCTGTTGTCTTTAAGGATATTACCCATAAAATTAATGGAGTCAGGGAAGGAATCCCTTACAGTTATATTATCAGCAGAGATGGCCTATGTCCTGTCCCCGCTAAGGTCAAAGCCATCATGCATATGCAAACATCTACCAATAAGAGAGATGTGCAGGTGTTTCTAGTAATGATTGATTACTACAGAAGGTTTATACCAAACTTTGCAGGTCTAGGAGGTCCACTTTTCCACTTGTTGAAAAATGAAGTCAAATTTTCATGGACAGCAGGATGCCAGAAAGCCTTTGAGGACCTAAAAGCCATATTGGTGACAGATCCAGTACTTGCATACCCTATCTTTAATTGCCCTTTAATTGTGCATACAGACACTAGTTTGACGGCAATTGGTGTTATTCTTTCTCATCTGGAAAACAACAACCAGGATCATCCTGTAGAGCATTGTTCTTGTACACTTAATAGCCATGAATGGAATTATACAGTTACTGAGAGGGAATGTCTGGCAGTTATCTATGCTTGTCAACAATTCAGAGTATACCTCAACAGAGTACACTTTACAGTGGTAACTGATTACACCTCACTTAAGTGGTTAAAACCCCTTAAGGACCTGGAAGGACAACTGGCATGATAGGCTATTAAACTGCAGGCCTACAACTACAAGATAATTCATTGCGCTGGCGCTATGCATAAGAACACAGAATATCTTTCATGTCTCCCTGCCATAGCCTTGGTTTCCTCAGTAGCAGACAAGATTTACAATAAGTTGATGCTGAGGCCCTCTATATGGGGGGAGGAGCCACTTGAGATTCAGAAAATTCTGAAGGCTCTTTCAGTGGATACTTGTGTCAAAGACAACCAGCTTCTCAAACAGTATAATGGAAAATGGTTACCCTATATTTGGCTATCCTTACGTATGGATGCAGTAGTATCAGCACATTTTACTGTGGGTCACAGTGGTATTCAGAAGACCCTCAATATGTTACAGCAGCACTGTTTTAAGGTCTCATGGTCTGGGGAAGATGATTATAAGCTAAAGCTTTTAAGCCAGAGATATTTATATTAGTCAAATATAAAAAGGTGGGCAAGGTTGGCAAGAGCAACTGCACTAAGGCTCCTAAAAGCTTATACAAGGTGAAATAAGGACTAGGGCAGTTTATTAACCCTAAGAAGATAAAATAGAGACCAGTCTTAATGACAGATAATTTGGTTAAAAAGTCTTCTTTAAATCTGGGAAATGGTCTGCACTAGTGAGAGGGTTAAAGCTATCAATAATTAAATTGTGTGTGCTATTATAAAAACTACCTAACTGGTGAAGGATAAAGCCAAAAGGAATCATGGGACCAAAGATTAAAACCAAAATAAAATTGAAGAGAAACACAAGCCACAAAACCTAACAAGTACCTTTTTGGGGTGAAAGTCAAACAATCTCAACTTACTGTTAAGATTGGAAAACCAAGCTTTTTTATTTCACTTGGTTTGTGAGGTGTAAAATTGAGGTGATAGGATTAACCAAGATTGGTTAGTGAGCATGGTGTTGATAAAAAAACAGAAGCACATGTTTCTTGTGGTTTAAACTTAAAAGGTTAACACCAAGGTAAAGGATATGAGCAAGGGGAATGGTGGTTGCTTTGGCAGATGTGTGAAAGCAAAAAGAAAGCGGAAGAGCAGGAAAAACCTGGTCCAAAAGTGCTGGCGTAAGCAGACAAAAGAAAAAAGATAATTTGACTTCAGACTTGATTAATTTAAACTAACATATAGATCTGCAGTTTGAGAATTGTCCAGGACATCAAGGTAAGCTTTGAACTTAGAACTAACCGTTAAATAGATGGAATTTAGCCAGTCAAGAGGGTAAAATTAGGGAAATGTCTTTAAAAGCCAAAGAGTGAAAATAATCAAGAATGACTTCAAAAATAAAATTTGTATCCAAAGGGAGAAAGTACTAGCAGCTAAAATAATAAAGAAGAATCCTGACAGCTGTTACTGAGAAGGAATGCATTCAGATGTAGCAGAAACCCTGGCTGCTTGTCATGATTGCAATATAGAGCAACCAAAAGTATTGCACTACCAGCATTGCCTAATTTGACCTGGTTTTGCTTTTCATACCGTTGCAATATACGTAGTTGGGCCCCTTCCACTGACCACTAGCAAAAATAAGTTTGTGATTGTTGCAGTGGATCAACTGATCAAATAGATGAAAGCAAAGGCAATCCCAAATCAGTTGGCGCTGATCACAGCCAAGTTCATCTTAGAGAATATCCTCTATAAATACGGCTGTCTGCAGGCTTTGTTAACAGACAATAGCTCTAATTTCACCAGCTTTATGATATCACCACTAAATAAGCTTATGGGTATTTGTGGTACCCTGTTAACACCATATCATCCCCAAACAAATGGGATGGTATAGAGAACTAACAGGAGTCTAGTACAGATCCTAAGGAAGCTGAGTCATCAGCACAAAACAGAATAAGTTACTTATCTTCTGGCAGCTACTTTTGCGTACAATATAGGATTCCACAGGGCCACCAGGAAAAGCCCTTTCCAGCTTCTTTACAGATGACAACCAAGTCTTCTCCCTCATCTCTACAGTTTAGTTAAAACCGGCAATCCTCTTTCCCCTGACGTTTATCTAAAAAGACTAGCACAGACTCTGACCAAACTACAGTCTGAAGCATACTCTACTAATTTGGCAACTAAGGGAAAGGTCATGGATTGTGCAGAAAAGACTCACCTGGCCCTCCCTGCATACGAGATAGGAAGCATGGTATACTTCTACAGCAATCGAGGGTACAGTTGTGAAAGCAAACTTTCCTCACTATGGCAAGGCCCAGCCAAAGTAGTCCAGAAAGTGGGAGTAGATTGCTACACTCTCAAGGATCTGAAAACAAGCCAACTGATCACTTGAGTTCATGCGCAGTACATGTGCAAGGCTCTAAGTGGTCAAGCATAAACCCCTTTATGGATAACAACTTGGAAAAAGAAAAACCTAACAAAAATAGTCCATGGGTTGTTATCCTATTTGAAACAAGAAGAAAGATAACACATATAAGGGAAAAAGAAAAATAACTATGTTGCAACACTGTATTAAGGTACAAGTTCTTCTATTGCTAGATGTAATTGAAGGAGAATTTGTGCAGATGCAGCATATATAAGCCGTACCAAAGGTAACCAGCAAAAGCCATATGGAAGGAACAGGTTAGAATAAACAGGTAGATACTGGACATGATTTATCCCTATGGAAAATGGGAACACAATCCCTAGTAGGATGCATTCCCACAATAGGCTTTCCTGCTGAGTGTATTCCTCTGGTGTCTTGCCACCTACAGAGTATATCACACTGAGTAGCCATTCCAGGTATTCAAGGCATATGGTGAAGGCGTTGGTGGTAGACAGTCTTGGATCCACACAGTACTAAGTTACCTACTAGTGTCATAGACTGCTGGCTCCCGGAATCTTCATAGCTTAGGAGGTCTAGCGTTGCACTCATAGCTCTTTGAAGACAATACTTGTGGCTATCAGAACCATGCCCCAAGGGTACTTGTCCTGCGGCTGACTTGGGACTCATCCAGGCAATGAAGATGACTTTCAGCAGCTCCAATGCCTGATACCTTTGACTGGTCAATAGTGATACCCCATCAAAGCTAAACTGGTGGAGTTGGATTTCCAAATACTCCATTAGTTTAGGTATTAGCAATCTCCAGTGAACCGTGTTTCCAACTTTGAGCTTACATGTAGCAATCACGTACAGGTGTTCCAGAGCCAGCATCAACACTGACCACATGGCATAAAATCCACACAACTGTAGTCTTGGGATTGAATCCCAACAAACATGCAGGTCTATGTTTATATACTGTCCGTGTTAGTCTTCTTGTATTGCAGCCTTGGTACTTGTTATCTCTTCTGCAAGTAGATTCCTGAGCCTGACCGTTGGAGAACTTGGAGTGATACACCTTGTCTGACTAGGAGTTGTGGTTTGCCTTGATGTCTTCCTTGGAGTTGTGATAGAAGATTGGATAATGGTATTTGTTGGTGTGCTTGGTTGGTATATACTACCACTGGTTGGACTTTGGAAGGCAGCGTCAACTTTGTCACCGAGTAAATTGTTGAAGTCCTCCAGCTCTTCTGAGTCTAAGATTGGTGACAAGCATAGGTGTTCTCTGGGATTTGACTTTTTAGAGCCTACACAGTTGGCTGTTACTCTCTGTTATGGTTGGCTGGTGTATCTTACTACCAGTTTCCTGACTCTTTTGGGAAGATTAACCATAACAGGAGAGAGAAATACTGGCACCGTAATGTCTAGTTTAGAGGGGGTAAATGTCGTAATGTGGCTAGTATAAACTAGCCATTACTGACGCCAATACCTCCCATCAATTAGGCTCTAGTGCAAAGGGTCAAAATGTCCTGTAGTTCAGATGAACAACTAGTCTGGTTAACCAACAGGTTCATATCCTCAGAGGTTTATTTAGCCTGTCAAACAATCACCTCATGATTATATTGGCTTTCAGCCCATCAATCTAGTGTGAAGTCTGATCAGAGGATCAGTGGCTTAAGATTAATCACAAAACCCCTATATAACTCTTCCCTTGTTATTAAATAAAGAATCAAAATTAAATTACTTATACTTTTATTATATGCACTAGGCAGAAGAATTATCTTAGCTTAGTTTTTAGTAATACATAGATTGTAATTGGGTTAAGCATATACAGCAACTACCACACCATAGCCAAAATTACGACAGTTGTAAAAGACCTTGCTTCATTATTCTCTAACCTAATAGGGTTCAAAATTTGTTAGTAATACTGGCCATTTGGTTTTGTCTGTTGCTTTTAGTGACCAGTTGATTCCTAAGCCCATTTTAGTCTCTTAGGAACTGTTAGTAACAACCTTTTGGTTGTTGCTGAAACCACAATTTTCATTGTGGTCAAGAGCTGGGTTTTATTTCTCTCTAATCTGCTCCCCAATTCTCACATCCATTGCAGCCATCAGCTTTGCAGCAAGATGGCCTGTAGCGCAAGCAACAAAAGAAGACAAATGAAACAATGTGAGACAGTTTGTAGGCAAAGAAGTTATTGCCAAATTTGGAAAGTCCAGCCTTCTAATAATAGATGGAGGAGCTGGGCTTACTGCTGTTAATACTAATGTCTACCTTACTAGAGAACAGTATCAAACACACTGCTGCCAGTACTTATCACCCACAAGCTAATAGGAGAGTTGAAATACTGAATAGCTCTCTTGTAGAAACATTGCATAAGCTATCTGCCAATCACCTGCGCTTCTGGGCTGTTATTCTACCAGCAGAACTAATGTTATGCTGTACCTGTGTAAACTGCAATACAGGCAAAAGCCTGTATGAACTTATCTATGGACACAAGCCTGCCATTGTCAGTACTAAGTTAGGGCCCCAATTACCTTTACCTAAACAAGTACAAGCTGACAATGACCCTAACATGACAACATGCCATAAAAGACCAAGAGACCAAAGAAAAGAAAAGAGTGGAGAGGGAAGTGATACCACTTAAGGAAGGACAATTCCAAGTAGGAGATAAGATTTGGGTAGTAAATCATGATCTACCCAAGTTAAAACCAGGATTAAGAAGACCCAGTTTTGTCATATAAGTTGACCCAAACACCTGCCTTATCAAAGGATATGGTGCCCATACAGGTTGGAACTTATGCATCATGACTGACTCTGCCTATGCAAGGCAAGAAATGCCCAACATGATTCCTGACTCCCTGTTCCCAATGCGAAACTGAATCAATACCAAGCTAAAATCCCAGATAATCTCAAGAAAATTCCTAAAGCTCCACTTACCAGCACACTAGGGGGATGTTGCAACACCTACAATTACTCCCTCTCGGGAAAACCATTCCCTGAGAAATTACCCAATTAATGAGTAATTGGTGGCACTCTTATCAGATATTCATGTTATACAGGGATCAAATTTTTTTGGATCCTAAATGGAATATTACCCAGACAAGCCCCATGACTACCATGATGTACATGAACAGTATGCAGCTTCCCATGATGCTATATAATACTCTTTCTCTACATCAAATAAAGTATCAATCTCTTCTCACTTTCCCCCATTATCCCATTTTATATACTCCCAGAAGTATATACTTGGCAAAATTAAAGATTTAAAAATTATCTTTATAGAAGAAGCTTTATTCACTTTATAGCATTGGTATTTTATTATTACAAATAAAAATACATATGCAGACTCTATAGTTGATTACAATCGACTGGAGTCAGTCGCAGGAAAACTGATTGATGGAATATCTTCCTCCCTGTTGATTTTATTTTCCTTACTGCAACCGAGGAAGTTTGGGGGTAAAAAGCTTTACTTTTAAAGCCGTAACAATCTGTCAGAATTGAACGAATGAAGAATACTTAGTATAAAGACAATAATATAGCTAAATAAAACATATATTTGTTATTTTTGGATTTAATATAAAGTTGAAATTTTTATATCTGAGAATATTAAAAATGTATTAAAAATAAGGAAAGCTGTGTTTTATTTATATGGTGAAAATCAGCTGGGAAAAATAATTGATGGAAATTATTTCTACCCCTCCCTCTTGATCTAACCCTTGCTTTAAACCGTATTAAAAATGGTATTTACACACGGTTTTTATATTTACCTATTCGTTTCAGAATAAAATTTTAAATGGTTGTGTTTTTATCTGGCTTGATGTATGCACTTTAAATATTGTAAGTGCTTATAGCACTTAGATGCATCTTGCTCCCATACAGGATTACAATCTTAAAAGTACTGTTAAGGAAATTTTGAAATGTTTAAAAAAGCCTCATATTGATTATTTGGATTAGTTTGTGAGCAGACTTGGATCTCATTGAGCAGCTTTGAGATAGAATCAAATCTAATTTGTCAGAGACCTCCAAACAATCTTCAGTGGATCTCAAATTTAGTGTAGTTAAAGTATGAAAGCAATTTCTAAAAAACGACAAAGATTTGGCCCAATCTATGACCAGAAAACTAACTGCTTAGATTTAATCCAAAGACGGGCGAACAAAATATTAGTTCCTTGAGATATTCAATATTGTAAACTTCCAACTTTCTATAATAAATATCCAATATTTTCGAAACAAACTATCTTTATTTTTACTTTTACTTTCAACTGATTTAGATTTTTTGGTGAATTTCTTTATGCTTTTTATAGTGTTTTTTTTATTTTTCTTTAATCATGTGCTTTTGTCTGGATAACTTCTTGAGGCAGGTATCTATTCTTACTTTTCTTTTACCTGACTCATTAAAATAAATATTTATAGCCTCAACTTATCATAAAGCTGCTCATTTTATGACCCTTTTTATTGAGCTTGAATTTTATTATTTTGGGGGGTTTCTTTCTTTTGTATATAAATCAAGTCTTTTTGGTTACAAAATCTAACAGTCCATTTTTTGTTTAGTAGGCCAAAATGGATCGCTTCAGAATACATGGACCTGAAATAAGTGTTGCTCCTTTTTTCCCCGAAGATAAGAAAAAGGAAGTTTTCAATGCTACAAAATATAAACGCCAGGACGGAAGAGCTTCTGATGCTTTGAGACCAGTCTGTAAGTTTTTAATTTACATTCTGTCTTCAAATTCCTACTATCTAGTTTTCTCCTTAATTGATATTTTATCCTCATTGTGGTTCTGTCCATTTAAAATATGTTTTGGTTTTTAAACATAATTCTTTGCAGTCATCCAAGCCAATCTTATTCCACAAGCCAAAGGCTCTGTATATTTTGAAGCAGGTCAGACTAAGTTAGCTTGTTCAATGTAAGCCTTTACTCTTTTGGCTGTGCTAACCAATCCAGCTATGGTCCCCGTCAGCTAAAAAAGCAAGCTTTCTCAGCCAAGGCTACACTGATATGTGACTTTAAATTTGCTACCTTTTCTTGTACCAAGCGCAAAGGCTGGCTAAAAGATAACAAAGAGAAGGAGATGTCTTCTATGTTGGAACAGGCACTGGCACCTGCTATACGCCTTGAAAGCTACCCCAAAGCAGCTATTGAAGTCTTTGTAACTGTTATTGAAAATGGTGGTGCCTACTCTTGCCTTGCTGCTGCCATTACTGCAGCATCTACTGCTCTAGCTACAGCTGGTATTGAAATGGTTGATATTGTCACAGCTTGCTCAGCGGTAAGCGCTCCGTCTAACTGTGACTTACTTTTAGGTATATATCAAAGATTCACTACTGCTTGATGCCACAGAACATGAAGAAGAGATTTCTTCTGAAGGATCAACCCTTCTAGTTGCATTAATGCCTAGTCTTAACCTTGTAACCCACATTGTTCAATCCAATCATATCCCATCTGATGTCACACTTGTTCAACAGGTAGTTCTTATAATTATCATTTGCTTATCTGTCAGGGCATTCAATCTTGTGTTGATGGATGTTGTCAACTGCATGGTGTTGTAACGCACGTGTTGAAAACTGCCCTGGAAACCCCCACAGACAGTACTCCAGCCCAGGAGAAACCCTTAAAATTAGATATCACTGATGATGATAAAATGGAATAAATTATCTCTCTAGACTGTAAAGTTGACTATTTCTCCTTGCCTAGGCATACCTTATTTATTCTTAAAATGTGCCTTGAAAGCTAGGGAGTAAATAATCTTATTTATAATTTACCAATTGATTCTCACTTTATAATATTATAGAATTGTCCTGCCTGACCTTTAGTTGTTCATATCTGTAATGCAATCAACTCAGCTAAGATAATAAAAAGAATTAATCAATTTTGGGGCAGTAAGTTTTTCATCCATTATTGTTCTGCAGCCAATTTCTGGTTGACTGACAGGATATGAGTTAGTGAGACCTCCTACAGAAGTGAACCTGTTTGATTCTATTACACTTAGCATATCTTTATAGGTTAACTTTTACAAACGCTGGTTTGAACTTCCCACTTTTTTCTTTCATTTGGGAAAACAACTAGTTTTGCAGGAACTTCTAAAGGAAATAAAATATTAAGTATTATATAAAAAACCATAAAACATCTTAAAGAGACTCATTTTCCTTTGATATTAGCAAAAGCATCCAAGTTAAACCCCTGTTGCAACTGAACCAATAATAGTTCAGTATTTAGATTGGGGACGACAACAGTCCAAATAGAAAGGACAAGAATAGAAATAAGATGTCTTTATTTTAAGAATAATACAGCTGTATACTATATTTGGGAGCCACAGATTGCCAGGGATGGTATAGCAGTGTGTTTCATGTATTGCTCTGGCTGGGAATAACTTGAGGAGGAGATCAGCACGTCAAATTGGCAACACCCCTAATTAGGCGATAGTGCCTGTAATTTTACATTGATCTCAGATTGATCCATACCATTAGTCATGTCATGGGGTAACACTTTGAGTGCTCCCTGTGTATTGTGAGATATGCTAGTGGATGAGAGAATAATCTCAGTTGTAGCACCTCCTAGTCTA
Organism: Entomophthora muscae; assembly: GCA_014839935.2. NCBI lineage: Eukaryota > Fungi > Entomophthoromycota > Entomophthoromycetes > Entomophthorales > Entomophthoraceae > Entomophthora > Entomophthora muscae. The sequence continues at coordinate 384,662 of QTSX02002193.1, forward strand.
ATACCAATAATGCTGCAAATATGCTCAACAGAAGTACAATTTTAAAAAGAAAACATGAATAGTCTTATGATGTTGAATTAAACTAGCCAAGAAAGATAATGTCAATAGAAAAATATTAGAATTTTTATAGCTGGACAATATATCATAAATCATCTATTCAGACAGGAGTTACCTTGAAAGGGTTTGTAGTGATCTAAGAGTTTGTCCTAGTATAGATCTATGTCAAAACAACAGGGCCAACCTCCCAGCAAGGTTCTGACCAAACAGGGTTGAGACCCACAATCTGGCTTCCCAGTGACCCAAAGCCAAATGAAGAAGTTGACTCAAATTTCCAAGCCTAGTAATATGACCAGATAATAATCTCCACATGATGGATACCTCAATTTAGCGCTTGACTCTCTACAAGAATCAAGCCACCCCCTTAACCATCACTTGAGTGATCACCATAATCATGTTCCCAATATCCAGATTCACAGCAACTATATAACAGTTATATCTCAATAAAAAATATCTATCTAGTCTTCAATCATTTTCCCCTTGTAACTCTGCTAAAACAGAACAGTTACAACAATATCAATTGAGATGATATTACTCTCCATGATAGCACAAACTATCACTGAGAGAGATTTATTTATCTATAGTGTGGTCCAGCAGAAAAAGCTTTGTAAATGGAGGAGAGAAAACTGAACTAAGAAACCCAAGGGTCTAGACTGGTATATTGAAGGTTTGGTATTTTGATTGGGTTCAAACTTCAGAGCTTATGAACTAATAGTCACATGGCTTCTTTATTCTTGAGGATGGCCAATCAGGCCTTTAGGATGATTATTAGGGCTAACAATAGGCACAATGCCTCTTCCCAAATCTAAATTTGGTTGTTCTTGGGAAGTTTGGCTTTGGGCTGGGGTAAGATATAACAGGGGAAAGCCGGTTCTTACAGTCTTGTGGGTTCAAAGACAGAGGTATTTGCCTTCTCAGATTGGAACAGTTCTGGCAACAAACTCAAGACAAAAACAGGAGATTTGTAATAAAGCCAGAAACAGCCAAAATCTAAGATTTGATAAAATATGTGTAGCTTTATTTGAAATGATTGCTGATTTTAAATACCCTTGCAATATATGCAAAATATAATAATCATAGGGTCTGGAGCAGGATGGTGACTGATTGAGTGGTTTACCAAAAAGGCTGAGTTTCAAAAGGCTTCATTAGCTGGATCCTCAGTTTTGTATTGTTTATGCCACAGGGACCTGTATGATCACCCCATTTGATAATAAAAGCTGAGTGCCCATTGCCTTTTGGGATCTTGGTCTGGGGCCCCAGCTCTGATTGGCTGCCCTGTGAGCCTGGCTGTGATTGGTTAAAACCCTGGAACCAGTGAGACTTTGGCTGACTTGCATGTATCTGGATGGTTGGCTGGTGGTGCCCTGCCCCACAGGTAGATGGCAAGCAGGACTTGCAGTGGTTCATCTTTTAAATTCAATCCCTCATTTGGCCTTGGATAGAACAATATTTCTGCGCTGCATCAAAAAATGCCCTCACAACCCTGCCAAACCCTTAAATTCCCTGGAGGATTTGGTGTATACAGGTGAAAAAAGATTTGTTATTATTTACCTGTCCCTGAAAGAAACATTGATTAATTTGGATTGCCTGTTAGCTTGGTGCCATTCATTCTTTAAGAAATTGAACTGCAACCAATCAAAAACTTGATATGTTGCCCCCTGCAAATTTAAAAACTTCTGGCACAACCTCTTCACATGATCAATCATTGGACTCCACCCAGTCATAGTCATTTCTGGAAATTACTTTGAAAACCTTCAAGCCCCATGTTCTTTCCCTACAAATTTTATCTCCCAGCCAACCAGGAGGCTCCTCTGCTCCTGGTGGCTCTGTTGATAGAAATCATTGTCCCTTAAAAGACAATAAAGCCCATTTTGGGTCACTGCTTGTATATTGTTATTCAATAAAAGGTTATCCTTTCAAAAAAAAGTTTGGAAATTTTGGTCCTTGATTTATGGGTCCATCTTTAAAATTTTTATAAAAAGTTAGCTGTTTTATTACCTTTATCATTGTCCTTTGGTTTGTGGCGGTGTCAGTAGACCATCTAGAGGTTAAAATTACTGTTAATTGAATTTGTTACCTGCTTTTGCTTTCAAAAAGCAGACTCAAACTTTAAAATCGAAGATAGTAAACTATATAGTTTCTTTGATTTAAGTTTAAAAATTCATTGTTTTTTCTTAGGTTTGGCTTCAACTTTACTTTACTTTACTTCAAGCCAAAGCCTTCCCCAAGCTTATAAAGTATTCTGGAACTAATTTTTTTGTCTTCACAACCCCTGAGACTCTGATTTTTTATTTCCCCTACTTCACCAGTGTGAAAAGTTCACTGTCTCTCTAAAGTACCTAAATATGTTGCTCCTAATTTTTAAATTCTTTGTCTTCACCCTGGAACCTGCTCTGCTGTTTATCTGGTTGATGTCCCATGAATCATGGACCTTTATTTTTTCCTCAGCCTACCTGGTGAGAGAGAATCTTGGCCATCTTCTGTACCTACTAGACAACCTTCCTGGTAGGGCTCATGGCATCCTCTCCAATAAAGAGAGTCTCATCAAGAGCCTTACCTGTGATGACCTGGAGTTTGCCCTCTCAGAACTTGCCCTTGTGGACTTTCTCCCTGAGGAAATTCCTATCACCAACCCTTTTGAGGATAAAGGTTTGCCCCCATCATGACTTGCCACTGGCCTCAGATTTTGCTCCTATATGTACTCCCTGCCTACTATCAGGTATGCTGTTGATGGCGCTGAATGCTTACTTTCTTCAATTGCCCCTGTCTTGTCCTTCAGGACACCCATTTGAGTGGCCATCCCAGTATTACACTGGATGGCATTCTGATTGTCAGGATTGACAATTCTTTACCCCTGAAAACCTGGGCCCAAGGGTGGGATTCAAACCCTGAACCTGGATTCCTGCAGGCTGCCAGCCCCATGGACCAAGGGAACTGCCCACCCACATTTTCTTGGGACTGAGCCTCTGCAAGCAGAAGCTCCTGCTAAGTCCCAAAGCAAGAATACCAGCACAGGTTCAATTATGATGGTGCCCAAGGAGGAGTGTCTCAAATTTCCTAATGGAGGCAGAGAAAGTTCCTCTGTGAACATCATAAATCTGAAGTCCTCTTGGTTAACCAATCAAATTCACCTGCCAAGGGAAATCACAGGCTTTAAGTCTGACCTTGTGACCACAGCAAAAAATCAAGGAAATCAATTGACCAATTTGGATAATCTGACCAATGAGAGAACACCCAGCCAAGGTGCCATTTTGCTACTCCTACACCTGGACCTCCTGGCCACCCGCCCACACTTTTCCCAATATTTTTATGAAACCCTTATGGGAAATACTAAGTTTGGAGGCAAGACATTATATATGCCTATAGATTCTGCGCTCAAACCTTATTGCTATTTTTGAAATAAAGGTTATGTTATTTTGGCTCACACAGCTATTGCCTTATTTTGTATTTGCTATCTACCAATTCAGTTTGAGATCCCCTGGCCCTCCTGCCCCACTGCCTGCAGTTTTCCGTCCTCCTGGTGTACCCTTTGGACCCGTCCATTTTACCGACTACCCTCTGAAATCTGAATACATGGACTACACCCCAGAAAAAATACTAGAACTCGACCCTTTGGCCTGCATACAATCTACAGTTAGATACAACCAACAAGGGCTGTGGATATTTTCAACACCTAAGTTGTTCAGAGGGAAATTCAACTATCTCCCTGCTTACAGCCTGCCCATGGAACCACCCATGACCCCAAAACCTATGCCCGCTTCCTCAACCAACCTCCCAACCAACCATTCTGGCAAGCTGTTTGGGATTGTGTACATCACCCTCACAGGGGTGATTGGCACTATAATCCTGGCCGCCGGCCTGTGGTCCTGGGTGGGAAAGTCTGTCTCCTACCTTTTTAAGTTAGCTCCTCTCTTGTGGTGAGCCTTGCCCGCAAAAAACCCAGCCCAAGTTACCCCTGAAAATGACGGGCTAGCTGCCCAAGACTGGATCCCTGACACTGATGTATCTCTCCCCCAGGATAGGATCTAAGCTTAGTAAATTTAGACCCCTCTCTCACACGTCTTGTGTGATGGCGGTGGGCAGCTGGCCTAGGGCACTATTTAATAAAGCGTTTTCACTTTGATTCCCTGTTTCTTCTTTTAAATTAAAAATTGCAGTATCTTGCATTGTTGGAAATTGTTACAGGTATTTTTTGGCAATTGGGACATCATTTCCTTAAACCCTCATATTAGAAGCAAAGTTATTTGTAGATTTATACCAACCTCTATGTCAGGAATTTCCCTGACAGGTACACTTGCTTTTGATGACCTAAAGTTTAAGGCACTAATGAGGTCAAGTCTAGGTTGATTCATTTGTGGAGACTTATTGCCTGAGTCTGAGGGGTTGACAGATGGAAACTACCAGGATAGAAAAGCCCAGATGAGGAACATCTGTTGAGAACAGCAGACATAGGAGAAAACAGGACTAGGTGGAGGTCATCTATAGTAGCTAGAAAAAGAGAAGAAGAAGTAACAAGAAGAAAAATATTTAAAAGATTATAAAACAAGGAATAACTATTTAAAAACAGAGAAATAAAAAAGTACTAAAAATAAAAATAATTAATGTCAAGTATATACTTCTGGGAAGTATAATAAATGAGATAAAGGGGAAAATTAAGAAGATAATGATAATTTATTGGATATAAATATATGATATTATATAGTATAATGGGAAGCCACATACTGTCCATATACATCATGATGGTCATGGGGCTTATCTGAGTAATGTTCCTCTTAAGTCACAAGGATTATTCAAGTTGTGTTCCACTTAGGGCCTTGATTGTGTGATCCCCATAATAGATGGTCAAACAATAGTGGTGCCACCAACTTAATGATTAGTTGGTGAGCCATTTGGTGACTCATTTTGTGAACTACTCAGGGTGTTAATTCCCCAAGAGGGAGTAATCAAAGATGTTGCAACATCCTCCCTGGGGTGCTAGAAGGCAGGGCCTTTGGAATCTTCTTGAGAGTGTTGGGGATAAATGCTTGGTATTTATCTAGTTTGGCTGCTGGGAACAGGGAGTCTGGAGCTGTGCTGAGCTGCTCTTGCCTTGCACCAATGGAGTCAGTCATGGTGCATGAGTTTCAATTCAGTTTGGGCGCCAATTCCTTTGATGAGGTAGGTATTGTTGGGTTTGACTTCCATGACAATGCCTGGCCCACATAGTCCTGAATCCAACTTGTGTTGGTTATGGTTGACAACCCATATTTTGTCCCTGACTTGAAATATTTCCTACTATAATGGGATTGCCTCTCTTTTTATCCTTTTTAGCTCTATATCTTCTTGGTCTTTTCTGGCACGCTGTACGCCAGGATTAATATCATCTAGTACCTTCTTTGGTAGAGGTAATTGTGGTCCTGCAGTTGTACTAACAAGGGCAGGCTTTTGATCATAGATGGGTTCATATGGGCTTTTGCCTGCATTGCAATTGACTCAAGTTCTGCATACCATGAGTGCTGTTAGCAGCATGTCAACCCAGGCTTTTGGAATATTAGCAGATAACTTACTGAGGGCCTCTACTAGGGAACCGTTTAGTTGTTCTACTTGTCCATTTGCTTATGGGTGGTATGGGTTGGCTGTGATGTGTTTTATTCCATTTTTAGACAAGATAGACATTGGTGTCAACAGCATTAAGTTTGGTGCCTCTGTCTGTGATCAGGAGGTTAGCTTTCCCAAACTTGGCTATAATCTCTTTCCCAATAAAATGTCCCACATCATTGCCTTTGTTTTTCATTTGTAGCTTGTGCCACAGGCTACCTGGTTGCATAGTGAATAGCTGTTATGATGTACACTTTGCCTTTGTTATTGCCAGGCATTGGTCCCACAATATCCATCAACCACACCTTAAAGGGTTTTGTGATTGATACTGGTACTACTGACTTGGGCAGTGCCTTGGATTGGGCTTACTTCTCACAGACTTCACATTGCTCTAGTACTTCTTTGATATAATCTAGCATGTTGGGCCACCAGTAGCGTGTCTTGAGATATTTTTGCAAGTTCCTACTACAGGTGTGCCCCAAGTCTCTGTGATATCAAATGATTGTGCCAATCTTTTGTGTTGACAGGACATACGTGTTGCAACCAAGTTTCCCAACTTGCCTGCCAGCATATCTTACAATACACAGGGGCACTTGATGAGTTGCCCCTTGACATATCTAACAACATGAAACAATCTGATGGCAATGTCAAACTGTGGGCACTTTCTCCTAATTAGGAGCGATACCAATTTGACCTGCTGATCCCACACAAGTTATTCCATGGCTTCAAACCCTAAATGGAACATGCCACCTCCACCCCCTTATGACCTTGTGGCTTTCCCCATATAGTATAATAATCACAATATTCTACAATAAACAATACCTTATTCTATTAACTCTTATACTTCCTATTGAACTTTTGTCTTTCTAATCAAATACTAAACTCTAATTGGTTCAGTTGCAACATAAGATACATTGCCACCATTTGAGAGGATTTGGTGCAATGTGCCATATACATTTTTGAACAGATATTTGCTCTTAAAGGACTTTTTCTTGGATGTCCATTGAGGTGCCAGGTGGGAACCCTTCTTGGAGATTCCCCATGATTATCATGGGTCAATCAAGGTCCCATCAGCGCATAAGACATGTTTACTGTATAGCCTTGATAGGGCATCTGCAGTAAGCATTTCTTTACCTTGCTTGTACTAATTCTGCATTGGGTATCTCTGGATGAGACTCATCCACTTGGCCTATCTTTTTGATAAGTGCTGTTGTGTTTTAAAGAATATCAACAATTTTTGATTGGTGAGGACTTTGAACATTTGGGCTCCTACTAGGTAACATTGCCATTTCATGAGGCAGTGCACAATGACTACCATTTCCTTGTTGTGTATGGGGTATCTTTGTTTGCTGTCAGATAGTTTCCTTGACTTGTACACCACTGAGAGGAAGTCCTTTTCTGCTGTCTGGATATGGAGTACCCCTCCTATGGCATAGTCAGATGCATTGGTTTCTAACTCATATATTCCTTTCTGATTTGGATACTTTAGGATAGGAGAAGTGACCATACGCTCTTATAGTTGACAAAGGTGTTGGTCTTTTAGTGGCCTCCAGACAAACTTGATTGGTTTGCCTGTAATGGCTGACAGTGGGGCTGTCAGAGCTCCCCAGTCAGGGATGAATATTCTAAAGTAGGCTACCAGGCCTAGGAAGGTACAGAGTTTACTCTTATTTCTTGGAGCTGGCAACTTTTGGTTATGGCATGTATCTTTTCTGGGTCTGGTGTGATTCCACCCTTGCTGATAATGTGACCAAGGAATTTAAATTCAGACAAGAAGAAGTTGCATTTTGGCAGTTTAACAATGAGTTGGTTTTCTTGGAGGGTGTAGAGGACCAGGCGGATATCTTCCCAGTGTTGTTTTAAAGTCTGGGCTGTAGATGATTATGTTGTCCAGGTAGATGATTGTGCGTTTTCCGATGTTTTTCTTGAAAACCTTATTCATGAAGGTCACAAAGGTGCTGGGGGCGTTTGACATACCAAAATTAAGGACAACACATTTGAAGGACCTGCACTTGGTTCTAAATGCGGTCTTTGGGATCTCTTTAGGCTTTACGAAAATTTGATGATAGCCTGCTGTTAAATTGATTTTGGTGAAGATTTGGGACCCCCTAGGGCGTCAAAAAGGTCATTGATTAGGGGCAGGAGATACCTGTTCTTAATCATGACCTCATTGAGTGCTCTGTAGTCTGTGAAAAGGCAGAGTCCCTCCATCTTTCTTTGCTACAAAGAAGACAACAGCACCAAAAGGCAATTTTGAAGGTCAGATTAGGCCTTCCTCAAGGGCTTTGCCCAGATAGGCTTTCAGGGCATTGTCTTCTTGGGGTGTGAGGCAATAGATTGGGAGTGCTTTTGGTACACTTCCTTTGAGGACAATCTTGTGTTTTATACTGCAGTTGGGTGGTAAGCCTGGTAAGGCTTCCTGGAAAACAGAGGGGAGCTCACTGTCTAGTTGCTCTTGGATGTAGTCCTTCTCACATCTGGTCTCCCTATTTTTATAATGAATAACTTCATACATGCAGGTGTTCCAATTGATTTTTCTAGGATCAGTTTCCTCTTCTGTTTTCATGATTTTTACAAACACATGGTCTCTCATGAGCATGTCATGATGAGTTGGGCAAACATGGTGGTGTACTTTGCCTTGTTGAATGGTGAGGGTAGCACTATCCCAGTCAATATGAGGTTTGGTCTTTCTCAATAAATCTAAGCCAATTATAACATTGTATTTGGGGATTGATATGATAGGTCCACTAAGCATAGTCTGCACATCTCCAATTTGAGCGCAGAAAGGTTTCACTTCCTTGGTGACTGGTGTGCTTCTATTATCTGCCATGACAACTCTCTTGATGTTGCTTTGGATTGTGGGTAGTTTCATGAGGTTGGCAAATTTCTTGTCAGCAAGGGATTGGTCTGCTCCAGTGTCAAATAGAGCTGTGCCTTGCTATCTACAAAAATGGAAAGGGTAAGTCAGGAACTTATTTCCAGTTTGGGCAGAAAATGGTAGAGGATTGATGGAGGGTACTTGGATCATGGTAATTGAATCCACGTCTTGGTCCCTGTACAAGTCTTGTGAATTGGGAGAGGGCAGCTTACCTAATCACTCCCCTGAGCTTTTCCCTCCTTTTTGGTATCTTCAGTGCTTGCCTGGTTGGCTTGTGAAGTGTGATTCCCATTTTGAGAATGGGTGTTGTTAGCTCAGTTGTTTTGCTTATTAGTTTAAGGATCCTTTCTTGCTGTGGGGCTACTCTTCTGTTTGTTTGTTGCATATAGATTGTCAGACTTTTGGGCTGTGCGCTTTCCTTCCAAGAATACATCTTTAAGGTTCTTTCAGTGGGTCATATCAAACTGACGTCTAATGTGTGTGGGGAGGCCAATGTAGAAGTCCAACTGTAGCTCAGGCTCATCAAAGTTAATGGTGTTGGGAGCTCAGTCACATAAGTCTTTATATGCTGAAATGCAATCCTCAATTGTTCAAATCATTTTAAAGGTTCTGAGTTCTGTCATGATTACCACGTTGGAATCCTTCATGGCAAACTTTTTGAAGAAGGCAACTTTAAACACTGTCCCAGTTTTGTTTTGATTGGGGTGTTGTTTGAGCCATTCACTTACAAAGTGTGAGGCAATTCCTGTGATGTGGAGGGCAACTTTGCTAGTCCAGAGTCTATGTGATTTGTCCACTTGTGTGAATTTGCTTTAGGCACTGTTGATCCAGAGGGTGGCGTTTTCTTGGCGTAACCCTGCAAAAGCCCCAATTTCTGCTGAGCGTAGGCATGGAAGACAATACTGGGTATCTCAGGCACCTATGGGCTTGCAGAAGTCTGTAGGCAGGTTCAGGAGTTTACGGGCATAGAGAGGGTTTACTGTTTGGTGGGGACAAGAACATCTATGAAGAAAAATGAAGCCTGTGGGGATGTCTTATCCCTCTTCTTAGTCTCTCCAACCTGCGGGAAGGCTATTTATTGGATCCTTTTTTAGGAGGAATTTTTCCTTAAAGCTGTGTACAGTAGTTTTAAAAGCTATGGCAACAACCAAAAATACCTCAGATTTCAGATTTAAACAAAATCCAACTATCAGGTTAAAATATACTCTCTGTTAACAGGGCTTATTGGCGTTAATGGGCAAAAAGAGTCAACACAGCAAAGAAGTGCTCACATGCAAAGCAAAACTATTCAAAATACAATCCAAAATACATTGATTCACAAACAAAATGGTGTGATTTGACTTTTGATGTATATATGTTTACTATGTGAATTGGTGACAAAATGCACCCAAGCACAGATGAGTCAAAAATCAAACAAAAACCAAAACACAATAGCAACTCAATATATAAACAAAATCACTCAAATCAGCTGTGCAATGGATTGTAATCAAGAAAATGATACCAAGGTATCTAAAATAAGACACAAGATCTGAAACATAAATTTTAAAAATATTGTAATGGGTGCTTAATTTGGCGTAAAATCTGGGGAAATGGGTGGAAATTATTTTGGGTATTCTAAAATGGGCGTTCTAAACCAGAAACAACAAATTAAGAAATAAAAAAATCTAAAATTGGTATATTGGGTGGGAAAAATATTAATCAAATATCCATATTCAGATAAAAAGCAAAATTTAAAAACCAGTGTATAACTTAATTAAGTTTTTTTATATTTTATTAAATTTTAAAATGGAAAAAACACAACAACAGAGTACCAATGCACCTGTTGTGCACCGCAGTTGTGGTTGCCCCTGCAGTAGAACACACCATTTTGCAAACAGCCATTTCAAAAAACGCTATCTTGAAATACACCATCTCAATTTTTAGCTATCTTTATTTTATAGTAAAACACCATTTTAATTTACGGCATTTTGACTAAGAAAAAAGGTTTTAAAATTTTAGATTTTTTGAACTCCAAAATTTACCCAAAAAATTCCAAAAAATAAAAATTCAAAAAACATTCAAGGCTTTAAAAAGCCTCAGGATGCCAAATCTGCAATAAAAAATGGGGTTGATTAGTAGCAACATAGTTGCATAAAGCCCAAAAGCTAAAATAATCCCAAAAAACAACTATTTTCATCTATTCTAACTATAAACTATACTTTAAAAT